>JBAMCL010000346.1:0-510633 GCA_037075165.1 Hirtodrosophila histrioides
CAATCCTATGCATATCCAGTCTTGCAAATTTGCTTAATTTACCTACATATATTTATTTTATTTTATTCCTTATTTATTTATATTTTTATGTATTTTAAAACTTTTTATTTATTTATTTTTAATCAGTATTTTATGTCATATTTTTAACAATCGAATATACCACTAATTTATTCCATAATTCACATATCATTTGAGTTTTATTTCATTCAATTGCACTACATCCTTACTGTTTGCCATTTATACCACATAATACCAGTTCATACCGCTCTGAGCCCGATATTATCTATATACATATATATCAGCTTTTCCTCTTGGCAATCTACACTGTATCCACTTACAAATTAAATGCATTAAGACGCCCACTAGACCTTGATATATGTACGAGTATATATACATATATCTATATACTATCTGTAAATCCCAGCCTTGTCGCTTGAGCAAAACTCGAAGCACAAGTCGTGTGGCATTAAGAACCAAAATGGTTACTTATAATTAATTTAAATTATGATCAACCAGAGATCCAGCTGCCAGTAGAGCAGTAGATGATATCACAATTAGTCAACCGACAGACTTTGACAAAGTCAAAACGAAATTTGTCATAGGACTACAAAATGACTTAGTAGAAATTCAGAAATTAGTAGTATGCATAGATTTATCCGCTGGATGTGAGTGTATTAAGCTGCAATTAAGCGGACAAAGCAACGACCACTCGGAGAAAGAAACAACTGTCTGCCCCACACCGCTCTGGCATCTGGCGATGAGTCAACGCGTCGTATGCGCAATGGCAGACTTGACTTGATTCGAGAGGGTCGGACAGAGTAGGGACAGACTGAACGGGCGGCATAAATTATCAACTTGTAGTCAGCTCTTATCAACAATAAATGTTTTAAACGCCGCTTTTGATTGAAAGCCACGCGACCGTGAAAAATTAACTGACCGAATTTTCCAAAAGATTTCCCCGTGCATTGCGTGCAAATGAAATTTTAATGCATGTCCTTTTTTTTGTTTTGTTCGTTTGTTGTTTGTTGTAATCAATTAAGCGACACATTCAATTTATATATCCTCACATGCAGGACACCGCGCCCACACCGTTTATGTGGGTGTGCACGTGCCAGGAGGACGACGCCATTCGCAGCGGCGCCGCAAGCATCACCACAGCGGCACGAGCAGTGCAACTCCAGCGGGTGGTGCAGGTGGCGGTGCCGCTGGCAGCGGCAGAAACAGCATCGGCGAAAAGCAACAGGAAGTGGAGCGTCCAGGTGGGTGTAGCCAAGGACAACCCAGTGTGTATTTAGTGTGCGTGTGTGCAAGGACATTTGATGCCAATCAACGTGACTGAATCAAAATGATAGCAAATTACAGGATGTAAAGATCCTAGCAGCAGCATTCACGAATTACAGTCATCTGGAAAATCACAGCCGCTTGTTCGCCTTCTATACTGCGTAGGTTCTGAAGAAGGACATAATAGGAGCTTCATTTAAAATCAAAGTAGCTGAAGGATGATGAGTATTGGATCTGTGATGATGTATTATAGCAGATGACAAAGATGAAAGGATTTTTGAACTCCATAGCTGATAGATGGAATATCAATAAATTATTAATACTACAACTGTATTAATAGATTTCAGTGATTTTGTTTAAGGAGGCATTCCATTTCTTAAAGGGTCCGTGTTTTACCAAACTTAAGAATGTCTACAGGAAGATATTTAGTTGATATATAGATCACAGCTCAGTTCCGATAAGCTTGTTCTCTTCGCATTTTAAGAGTGTTTCATCAGTTCTATCATATTTAAATTACCCAAAGGTGGCAGATTCACACTTTTCATAAATATTCCATTAAACATACCATCACACAAGGCAACTCTTGGTCTTTTTCACTTTCATTTCAAACAACTAACCAACAACTAACTGGCCATATGGTCGAGGGCAATTCCCGAACGGATTGCCGCAAATTATGAGGCCAATTAAGCGGGTTACGCTCCGGCTTTGGCCAACTGCTTGAGTGCCATAAATGTTTATTGACCTGCCCCTTTTGAACTTTCTTAGTAACCCCACCCGCACAACGCGTACAATTTATACTGGGCGAGGATGCCGACGATGGCTCGCATGTGTCGCATCCTCTGTTCTCGGAGATGGGCATGCTGGTGAAGGAGGGCGATGAGATTGAATGGAAGGAAACGGCACGCTGGATTAAGTTTGAGGAGGATGTGGAGGAGGGCGGCAATCGCTGGTCCAAGCCCCACGTGGCCACACTCTCGCTGCATTCGCTGTTTGAGCTGCGTGGATTGCTGGCCAATGGCAGTGTTATACTGGACATGGAGGCTAATAATCTGGAGGTGGTAGCTGATCTGGTCTGCGATCACATGGTAAGCGGTGGCACTTTGCCCGCCGGTGTCAAGGATAAGGTGAAGGATGCTCTGCTGCGTCGGCATCGTCATCAGCATGAGTATGCCAAGAAGACGCGACTGCCCATAATACGATCCCTGGCGGATATGCGCAATCAATCGTCATCAAAAAGTAAGTACCAACTGTCCTTAAAGGACTGGTCTATCAGGTTATTCTAAGCTCATCTCGTTCGTTTGTTGCGCATCATCATCATGAGTTGAGTTACTAAAACCTTCATTAACTTAACAAAAATAACAAAAAACTGAACTTAATGGGGTTGCTTAGACGCAACTGGGCATTCATTGCATGCCTCATCGCCTGGTTTCGGCTTGGATGGATGCCATACGCCGGTGCCGCCAATCTATGTGTCCAGTAAGGATCAGCGTGGTTGTTATCTCGCTGTTCCCACAGGTATAGACTCTCTCTCCAACAACTTTTCAGCTGCTTTCACGCACCACTAAAAGCTCCAGAACCACACAAGCTGTATAGAGAGCACGCACTCACCTAGAAAATAGTACGCGGATTCGAAATTCTGCTCAATAAACAAGCTCTACTTCTAAGTATGATCGTATCTATGCCAGCTCAATGCACTTTGAATACGATATCTCATGCATTACATCAGCCAATCATCTCGAATTCATCAATCAATCAATCATTCGCTACTCTAGTTATGTAAGTCACAAACCAGTGTTGTGCAACGTTTGATAACGGGAATTTTAACTAACGCTCGCTCTTGCTCTTGATCTTGCTGCCGCGATAAAAACAAAAAGCCGACATGGGCGCTATTGGCGTTACCACCTGGTTCCATGCGGGTGCCTCCCCCTCGCATGTCCGGGCTAGCCAGCAAGGACATTCAGCACAGCCGTCAACGACGAACCAATTGCCAAGTAAAAGAATTACCAGATCTATTCAAAACTCTTTGTATGGTTTTAATTCTTGCGTAAAGTGTACCTACCATAGCACGATGTTTTCAACAATGATATATATATCTAGTTTAACTCTCTATCAATTATTACTTCTAGCTTTTCACTGATCTCTTCTTATAATCCCTTTAAAGCTATTTCTACTTGAAGTCTATAAACCCGCTCTGAACTCTCTAAGATTATATTACACTCCTGTTTGTACTGTCTACTCACAAAAGTTACTTGAGGTTCTAGGTTCCAGGTTAAATATAGCAAATCGTGATGCCGCAGATATAACGCGAGATTCTTAGACTACCTTTTGGTTTTAAGTTCATTTATTTTCTTTTGATCAACTTTAATCCACAATACAACAACAAATTTTCAGTTGAAGAACAGTCTGGCAACGCTTTATTGGCTAGCACGCCGATATCGATAACAGCCAGCGAACCCGGACCGCCTGGCAATACCAATGGCAGTACCAATGCACTGGGAATGGGACGTTTTCTAACGGTGCCCGGCAAGCCCAGCAACAGAACGCTTGGTAAAGAACCAACTTCAAAATCAAACTATCAAGAACCACAAGTTATCGTTATCGTTACCACGTTTGCGTGTCTACTTCTTTGTTTGATACAAATTTAGCTGCAATTCGAACCCAAAATTAGTTTACTTATTTGGTAGTTATGTATATATAACTAAAAGCCAAGATTTAGAAATTTGCATGCGCGTTAGTTGAAGAAACATTGGAACCTACTTATAAGGCAACAGTTTTCAGAGTACTGAGTATGTGAAGAAGTTTAATATGTATATACTTCCTAAAAATAATAAATATGTAAACATAGTATCTAATATCTAAAACACACACATATATGCACGCTTATCACCCAACAAATCCAATAATCTGTTTCATGCATGATGATCTTTCATTTCTGTTTTCACCCTGAAATGATCTTTTAACTAAACTTTTTGCACTTCTTTTATATTTTTCTTTGAAATGTTTGATTTATGTTGTTGTTGTCGTTACTGTTGTTGTAATGCCCATCCAATATAAACACCACACAACACGTAAATACAACTACTCCAACAACCTGCACGCCTGCAACCAAAAACCGAAACCGTACCCAATCCGTATACTACCTCCTATGCGTACCGAATTCGACTAATGTAGAGAAAAAATCAAATTCTAAAAAATTGCGGCCCGCACAAAATCTACCCGTGATCACAGAGGATATGGTGAAGAGTCCCAGCAGTCAATCCATGGCCAGGCAGACCAGCGGCACGGAGCTAGCCGAGCAACAACACAAGGGTAACACGCATTTCATGCGCAAGATACCCCCGGGAGCGGAGGCTAGCAACATTCTCGTAGGCGAGGTGGACTTCCTGGAGCGCACACTCTCCTGTTTCATACGCTTAAGCCAGGCGGCAGTCATGGGCGATTTGACCGAGGTGCCAGTGCCTACCAGGTGAGCTAAACGGAAAATTAATAATGTTTCGGAAGGAATTTTTCATCCTCCACCCATCTCCATTAGGAACTAAACCTAAGATCTAACTAACTCATTAATCACCATATTTAACAGATTCATTTTCATACTGCTGGGTCCACCAGGCAGTCAGAGCAACTTCCATGAGATTGGACGTGCCATGGCGACACTGATGTCGGATGAGATCTTCCATGAGGTAGCGTATCGGGCACGTAAGCGTGATCACCTGCTCGCTGGCGTTGATGAGTTTCTGGATGCGGTCACAGTATTACCACCCGGCGAATGGGATCCAACCATACGCATTGAGCCGCCAGCGGCAATACCATCGCAGGAGGTGCGCAAGCGACCACCGGAGTTGCCCAAGGAGGAGATCGACGAGGAGGAGGAGGAGCAACGTTTACGCGAGGAGTCTGGACTCTCACGCACGGGTCGTCTCTTTGGCGGCCTGATTAATGATATCAAACGCAAGGCACCCTGGTACTGGAGCGATTACCGCGATGCTCTGTCCATGCAGTGTGTGGCCTCCTGGATCTTCTTGTATTTTGCCTGCCTGTCGCCCATCATTACGTTTGGTGGACTGCTCTCGGAAGCGACGGGCAAGAATATGGCAGCAATGGAGTCGCTGGTGTCTGGGTTTGTTTGCGGCATGGGTTATGGCTTCTTTTCCGGTCAGCCGTTGACAATTTTGGGTTCCACCGGTCCAGTACTGGTCTTTGAGTCAATTGTCTATGAGTTTTCAATGGCCCAGGGATGGGATTATATGACCTTCCGGTTCTGGATCGGAATGTGGGTCGCCGTCATTTGTGTCGTGCTGACCGCGATCGATGCCAGTGCATTAGTTTGCTATATAACACGCTTCACCGAGGAGAACTTTGCCACACTTATTGCCGTTATCTTTGTTTACAAGGCCATCGAGAATGTGGTTGTCATTGGCAAAACTTTCCCCGTAAATCAGGGCATCTATGATTGTATATGTACGCCGCCAATGCAGAGCAATGCCAGTGTCATGGAGTATGCCAAATACAAATGGGATTCCTGTGCGGTAAGACGCTTTAATATAATCCTTAGAAGTAAAACCTTTAATTTTGATTATTTCTTCATTTTTGTAGGCCTATAATGGCACCCTAAGCGGCACTGATTGCGGTAGTCCACCCACCGAAAATGTTTTCCTTATGTCCGTGGTGCTGTGTACCGGTACTTTCATTTTCTCCACTATACTCAAGGAATTCAAGAATGCGCTATTCTTCCCATCGATTGTACGCCAATATATTAGCGACTTTTCCGTGCTTATTGCCATCTTTGCCATGACCTTCTTTGACTACTCGCTGGGAGTACCGACACAGAAGCTGGAGGTGCCACATGAATTGAAACCCACTCTGAGCTCACGTGGCTGGCTTATACCGCCATTTAGCGAGAAGAATCCTTGGTGGTCACCACTTATTGCTGTCTTTCCTGCGCTGCTCGGCACCATTCTCATCTTTATGGATCAACAGATCACGGCTGTGATTGTCAATCGGAAGGAGAACAAGCTCAAGAAGGGTTGCGGCTATCACTTGGATCTGTTTGTGCTCTCTGGACTGATTGCTATTTGCAGTGTGATGGGCTTACCTTGGTAAACATTAGAAATCTATCCGTAAAAACTGGATATTAAAATATCTCTTTTAACCATAGGTTCGTGGCGGCCACTGTGCTGAGCATTAATCATGTGAATTCGCTAAAGCTGGAATCGGAGTGCAGTGCCCCTGGCGAAAAGCCACAGTTCTTGGGCGTACGCGAGCAGCGAGTGACTCATATAATGATCTTCCTGACCATTGGTGGTTCCGTATTGTTGACACCGCTGCTCGGATACATTCCCATGCCAGTGCTATTTGGCGTATTCTTGTATATGGGCGTGGCCTCGCTCAAGGGTCTGCAGTTCTTCGATCGCATACTGATCATGTTCATGCCAGCCAAATATCAGCCGGACTATATGTTCTTGCGCCAGGTAAGTGACACAGCAGTCGACAGTTTAAAATAGCCTTATTAACATTCTCCTGATAACCCCGGCTAGGTACCCATCAAGCGCGTGCATTTGTTTACTATTATACAGCTGGCCTGTTTGATTATTTTGTGGCTAATCAAGAGCTTCTCGGAGACTTCCATACTGTTTCCACTTATGTTGGTGGTAATGATTGGCATACGCAAGTCATTGGACTTTGTGTTCACGCGACGTGAGTTAAAAATTCTCGATGATATAATGCCGGAGATGACGAAGCGTGCGGCAGCCGATGATCTGCATCAACTGGACGCTGAGGTGGGCTTTTGTCAGAAATATTTACCCTGTTTCGGTGGTCGCGGCAAGCGCGAGCAGAAGGGTAGCCTCGATGGTGGCTTGGACGGCGGCCCCAATACCGTTGCTCTGATCAAGTGCACTACCTCAAATGCAAATGAGAAGGAGTTCGAGGCACAAAGTAGCTTGCTCAAAAAGTGAACACACACTCACTTTGCACGCACACACTCACACACACACACACAAGCACACACGCACTTTGAGAAACGATAACTGAAAAAAATGCTGAAAAATCTGGTCACACTCGAGCAGCTCAAAAGTACACGGAACAGTGCTGCCCATTTCGTTTGCGTTTGCAGTGCTGCACAATCCACCACAGAATAATTATGTTTTGTGTCTAATTTGTTGGTGTTTTCAAATGGAAATTATTTTTAGAGATTTTTGCATTTTGTTGTATAAAAATGCATATACATATTATGTACATACATACGTATATATGTATATATATATATATATTGGGTTTTTAAGTACCTCTCCATCGTATACATATTATACGAGTGGTTAAGGTTTATCGTGTTTTTCAACAGTATTCTGTAAATGTTTTTCCTTAATTTTTATATTGTAGCATGCAATTTTTTGCATTTTGTTATACATATTTTTTTATAAATACTCTTGTTTTAAATAATTGCTTATGAACATTTTATGTATGTTGTCTCTATTTGCTGTACTTTCTTATTTTCAATCATAATGCTCAATTTTATGCTATTGCTTTAAAAGTCCAATAGAAACTGTATCTACGCTCATGGTCCTATTTGTATATGCTATCTAAAATTCTGTTATTTACTAGAGCAAATTATTCAATTATATGAAATGTGTTATCTCTACTTATTCTATATACTATTCTTACTATATTGTATTTATATCTTTATACACATAATACATATGTTAATTAAAGCTAGCTTAAGTAGTCTGCGCAAACGTTTACGCAATGTAAATGTATTAAATGTACATGTTAAATAATTTTATAGTCAGCAACAAAATCATAGTACAAGTAACTAACAAAAACAATTACAAATTACAAAACTAGCAAAATTGGCTAACGAAAACAAATTTGTAGCGACATTGATGTATATTAAAAGGCCAACACCGAAAAAATAAACAAAAATATTTGGCAAAAATCAAAGAACAAATGAAACTTACATCTAAATTGATAGAAAACACTTTACAACACTACACCAAATTGGCTCTCACAGCAACAGCACGCGCTCACTTTTACAACGCAGCTGTACTTACGCTCTCACCAACACCAACACCCTCTCTTCTCACGTAACCAAAGCACGCTAGTGCTCTCTCTATTATACTCGTACCTCAGAAACCAATTACTTTCCCTCTCTTATACTCTGTGAGTTGTTTCGTGTCCACAAAAAAAAAAAAATGCTATGCATGTCTTATATTGAAGGACAATCATCATCAGCATCAACAACCGCCCGGTACGGGCGCTGCCTACAAATCCAATAATGCGGTTGCGGGTGCGGGTACGGGTACAGGTCCCACAACCATACACATACCGTTATCTGGCAACAAAATGGGCAACAATGGTACAGGAGCTGTGCCACCACCGGAAGTAAATCGCACCACCGTCTGGCAACAGATCAACAAGGATGGTACTTCCGAGCAGCTGATTATACCCGTGACCGTTAAAGTGCGTCAAATCAATGGCAATCAGTAAGTGTACAAGTAAGAAGAGTACGGTTTTTGATTTGAGTGGGTGCTTAAGAGTACTTACTCTAAAAGGCTAGCCAAGAATTAATTCGATACATCGCTACACTCTCATGAGCTCCCAAAGTTTATCCTAGTGTGTCAAGTCAAACAACAAATCTATCTTTCTACTCTCAATCTCTCTATCTCTCTCTCTCTTTATATATACTATACATATATAAATATCATTCATTTGCATTCGACCCTGCTCCTCAGTTCCTCGACAAATGCTGCCCTCTCGCCACGTCTATCGCCCATGCACGAGGCCGATGAATATATTGAAACCCCAAACAAGACGACGACCCCAACGATGGCAACAAATCAACAGCAGGCCAACAGCAACTGCAAGGAGGCGGCTGTCAAGCTAGAAGGTGTCGTGGTTAACACACAGACCCCAGCCAACATAACTCCGGTCTAAGTGGGTCCAACGGCACTAGAGTTATATACCGTACTACCTAGCTATAGGGTGTTTTAGGAGAACACACATTGAGTAGAGGCAAATGCACAAAGTTAATCGAACGAATCAGTATGGGATTTTCAGAATTACTTACATATACATACATAATGAAGTGTGAATGTCGTATATACATACCAATAACATAGCTATATACATACATACATATATACATATACACATTAATCGTAGTGGATTTTTGATAAAGTTTGGTGAACATTTTTAGCTGTGCCAATAGCATTTACCATATGGCTAACTACGAGTATCTTGTAGTTGACGGTTAACCAAAATTTCAACAGCATTCAATTATCATCAATTTTGGGGCTCAGGTACAACGTTTTACAAGTATTATTTTTACATGCTATGTGGCTCAAAAGCTGTATGATAGTATAGGCATTCCAAACAACAAACTTTTTTAAGGGAATTTTATAAAAATAAAATATATATTTAAAAAAAGAATATGCATAACAAAATATATGCACACAATTTCACTGTCAATTCGATGCAGTTATACATATAATACAGATGGTGTCCTATATCATATAGTTTATGTAGTTCCTTTATGTTATCATTAGATTTTGTTTACATCTTGGCAATTCGATTAGAGGCTCGTTTTGAATTCGTATGGGTTGGATAAGCTGTGATCTTATAGTAATGTGAGGATTGTTTTTTTACTCCCTGTACCCATGGGAGAAAAGGGGCGTATTAGATCTGTGCAAAAGTATGAAACAGGCAGAAGGAGACATCTCCGACCCTATAAAGTATATATATTCTTGATCAGTATCAAAAGAGATTTCGATTTGGCCATGTCCGTCTGTCTGTCCGTCCGTCCGCCTGTCCGGATGAACGCGTCGATCTCAGCAACTATAAGAGCTAGAGACACCAATACGCAGATCAAGTTTGTTTCCAATTTAAGGTATCTCCACCCGTTTCCCTGCAACTCGATAAATACGTTTTATACCAAAAATTTTAAAGATAAAGCTTTGAGATTTGTTATGTACAATATTTTAGTCACTCTTAATGTACTGTCCAAATTTCAAGTCGATCAGATAATAAACACGGAAGTTAGTCAAGAAACAAGATTCAGTACTGTTGGAAATTTTCAACCTGGGTACAGGGAGTTTTGTAGTCGGGTATACTCGACTATAGCATTCTTACTTGTTTTTTTTTTGGGGTATGTGATTTATGTAGCGCGTGAGGAATTCGAAGGAAAAAAAGCCGTCTTAGAAGATCTAGCCAAAACTTACAAAACATACATATAACAAACAACTGTAAACAAATGTATTATAATTTATGCATTATGCTAAGTTCTCAATGAACACTTAAAACATTAAAAATACAACAAAAAACACATCTATACATTAAATATACATATAACTATAAATATTGAATAAAAGTATAAATTTAATATCTGTATGTTTCATTTTTTGCGCCCAACTAGTTTCTAGTCTCGTTTTCTTTCAGTGTATTTTGTGCATAGTTCTGAGTGTGGCACATTGTACATACATCACACACACACACGCATACTATAAAGCACCAACCAAAACTTGGTAACTGCCTGCCTCCCATCAAAACGAATCAAGCATCTATCAGTCAATCAATCAATCAACCATCAATCAAACGATCAAAAATCTCATTTGCATCGTGTTGATGTCTATATAACAAATAGAATGCTCGTTATCAAAACTTGTCTTTAAGTGTATGTGTATCATGGAGGAGTTATAGTATATATGTATATGTATACTAGAGTTATTAATACATAATATTTCAATATTGCAGAACCCAAAATTTGATACGACGAAGCCATTGTGGCGTGGATATCTTACATCAACAGAAACATCCGTTTGAATCGATGATTTAATTTGCCTCAAAGCCCCAACAACAATGTCTATTTGTAATTGTATTTGTATAACTCTTATATATGTCTATATATATGTTTATGGTATTATATGTATGTATATGTATTTATGTACAAACCACCGTTATTGTCGCCGTCCCCCCCGCCCTTCTATAGTGCGTTTAATGGCACAAAATTGCAACAAACACACACATATACATACATACATATGTATGTATGTATATTTAATTTAAATACCGCGACGTCAACATATCAACACACAAAACTAACAAAAACATTCCAAACAACCTGCTCCTGGAATTTATTAAGAATAAATGTTTGAAATGTGTTTTAATTGGGCATTTACTTGCGCGATCGACATTTTTATATACATTTTTGGCGCGCACATTAAACACAATTTCTTGCAATCAAAAACACGGAACTAAAAGAACTGGGCACAAATGAACTATTCGGAATGAACATGTTCGCTCGCCCAGTTCAGCGAACAGCTCATTTTTGATTCACCAACTCATGAACAAACAACAATTGGCGTTTTCCAGCACTCCTTTCGCGCCCAGCTGTTGTGTCGTTGCGGTCCCGAGCGCGTGTTTTTAGTAAAATTCTCTTTATTATTAATTAAAAAGTAGCCATAATGTCGCTTATAACGCGTGTGCTGAACTGCAACCTGCCGCTGCGCATTAGCGCACTGAAAACGCTGCGTCAGGTGGGGAACAAACAATTACACGCTCAGTTTTCCGGCTGGTCCAAGCGGTTCATTATGTAATTTCAATTATTATTGCACTTTTTTAGCTGCAATGCGGCTACAGCTCGCATGCGAAGTACGCTGAGCACAAGCCCATCGAGCGGATACGGAACATTGGCATCTCGGCGCACATAGACAGCGGGAAGACAACGCTGACGGAGCGCATACTCTTCTATACGGGACGCATTGCGGAGATGCACGAGGTGCGAGGCAAGGATAATGTGGGTGCAACGATGGACAGCATGGAGCTGGAGCGGCAGCGTGGCATAACCATTCAATCGGCGGCCACCTACACCGTGTGGAAGGACACCAATATCAATATTATTGATACGCCCGGTCACGTGGACTTTACGGTTGAAGTGGAGCGTGCCTTGCGCGTCCTGGACGGCGCTGTGCTCGTCCTGTGTGCCGTGGGTGGCGTGCAGAGTCAAACGTTGACGGTCAACCGCCAAATGAAACGCTACAGTGTGCCCTGCCTGGCGTTTATTAATAAACTGGACCGTATGGGCTCGAATCCTTATCGCGTGCTGTCGCAAATGCGCTCCAAGATGAATCACAATGCTGCCTTCATCCAGCTGCCCATTGGCGTGGAGAGCCACTGCAAGGGTATTGTCGATTTGGTGCAGGAGCGCGCCATTTACTTTGAGGGCGAGCACGGCATGGAGCTGCGTCTAGACGAGATACCGCAAGATATGCGCGTGGAGAGCCAGGAGCGCCGCCAGGAGCTCATTGAGCACTTGTCGAATGCGGATGAAACCTTTGGAGAGCTGTTCCTAGAGGAGAAACCCTTCACGGAGGCGGATATGAAAGCAGCATTAAGACGCACCTGCATTAAGCGCACTTTTACGCCCGTGCTGGTGGGCACGGCGCTCAAGAACAAGGGCGTGCAGCCGCTGCTGGATGCGGTTATTGACTATCTGCCCAATCCCGGGGAAGTTGAGAATCTGGCCTTCGTCGAGCAGGAGGGCAAGGAGAAGCAACAGATTGTGCTCAACCCAGCGCGCGATGGCAAGGATCCATTCATGGGCTTGGCCTTCAAGCTGGAGGCTGGCCGCTTTGGTCAGCTGACCTATTTGCGTTGCTATCAGGGCGTCCTGCGCAAGGGCGACAACATCTTCAATGCACGCACCCACAAGAAGGTGCGCATTGCACGCCTCGTCCGTCTGCACTCCAATCAAATGGAGGACGTCACCGAGGTCTATGCGGGCGACATTTTTGCGCTGTTTGGCGTTGATTGCGCATCGGGTGACACCTTCACCACCAATCCCAAGAACGATATGTCCATGGAGTCCATATTTGTGCCCGAACCGGTTGTATCCATGGCCATTAAGCCAAACAACACCAAGGATCGCGATAATTTCTCCAAGGCCATCGCACGCTTCACCAAGGAGGATCCCACCTTTCATTTTCACTTTGACAACGATGTCAAGGAGACTTTGGTCTCCGGCATGGGTGAGCTTCACCTGGAAATCTATGCACAGCGCATGGAGCGCGAATACGGCTGTCCTGTGACGCTAGGCAAGCCCAAGGTAGCATTCCGGGAGACACTTGTCGGCCCCTGCGAATTTGACTTCCTGCACAAGAAGCAGTCCGGCGGATCGGGTCAATATGCGCGCATTATTGGACTCATGGAGCCCCTGCCACCAAATCAGAACACGCTGCTCGAGTTTGTGGACGAAACGGTGGGCACCAATGTCCCCAAACAGTTTGTGCCCGGCGTTGAGAAGGGCTTTCGCGAGATGTGCGATCGTGGCATGCTATCCGGCCATAAGTTATCCGGCGTACGCTTTCGCCTGCAGGACGGCGGACATCATATTGTTGACTCCAGCGAGCTGGCCTTTATGCTCGCCGCCCATGGCGCCATCAAGGAGGTCTTCCAGAATGGTTCCTGGCAAATACTGGAGCCCATTATGCTTGTCGAGGTCACCGCGCCCGGAGGAGTTCCAGGGCGCCGTCATGGGTCATCTGAGCAAGCGACATGGCATCATCACCGGCACGGAGGGCACCGAGGGTTGGTTCACCGTCTACGCGGAGGTGCCCCTCAACGATATGTTTGGCTATGCAAGCGAGCTGCGGTAAATAGTGACTTGGAAATCCGTAAAACTCTCCTGAATACTCATAAATATTGTGTCCTTCCTTTACAGCTCCAGCACGCAGGGCAAGGGCGAGTTCACCATGGAGTATTCTAGATATTCACCCTGTTTGCCCGATGTCCAGGATCAGATTGTGCGACAATATCAGGAATCCCAGGGTTTGACTCAGCCCGATAAGAAGAAGAGGAAAAACTAATAGTTTAAATTCTAGTGTTAAAGTCGAATGTTTTTTGCATAGTTTTATTTTATTTCATACAGAAATCTTTAGTTTTTACTGTGATAATTCCAGCATAATGTTTACCAATGACAAATTGTACAGATTTTTCTAAAATAAAGTCAAATTAAATGTTAATATATTTATTATAAATTCAATATTTCGGAATATTTATCATCATTATCATTTATGATTAATTTTGATTCCAGTTTTTTCTAGATTGAGAACTGCTTTGAATACAATTTCGAATATTTTGTTGAGCAGCGCAATTTAAATTTAAATTTATAAATCAAATTATATAAAATTAGTTTTTAGTATTTTTGTTGGTATTTCGTGGGCTGGCCACACTGCCTTAACAGAACCTGTACATTTAGCAGTGCCATTTCGAGCTTAACATTTGCTTTAAAAATGTTATGTTATAATCTAGCGTTGTTGTTGTTTTGACGTCGAGCGAACGGGACGCACGTCGCGGGTGAAATTAAAATAAATAATAATTAATATTAAGCAAACCTTTAATGTTGCGTGCCTTGCGCTCGCGGAGAAAATGCGCAAGAATCGAAGTACATATATACGAAGCAAAAACCAACAACAACAACGATTAAAGCCAACTAATTAGTTTTCCTCGACGCGAAATGGAAATGTAATCAAAGAAACTAACGAAATTACTAGCAAAAAAACCAAAAAATACAAAAAAAAAACGAGAAAATTCAAATTAATTGTCAACACTAAAGTGTGAAATGGAAAGGGAGTTTTGCTGCTGCTTCTGTAGGTGTAGTGTAGGATTTGGCTTGATAAGTGTGCAAAGGAAAATTGCTGACGGCTCATAAAAGGCGCGCGCGGTGCGGCGTGGCAATATATATTGGAAAATTCAATACAAAAACGGCGCGACAATAACAAAAAAGAAATTTTGCATAGGCAAAAGCAGCTGGTCTTTTGTGTGTGTGTGCTTGTGCATTTGTTGGTGTGCGTGTGTGTGTGTGGGTGTAGTAGAAAGCAGAAGATAACATAAAAAGAGACAGATCAAAACGAATTACAAAACAAAAACAACAACAGCAACGGCGACAGCAGCAGCCGTAGCAGCAACAACAACAACGGTAATCAACTTCCTCTTTGGGCTTTTGCAAACGCATTTACACACACTTACCTGAGTGACAACAGCAACAACAACAACAACGTCGACGCAGCAGCATCTGAGCAGCTGACAGCCAGCCTCTCACACACGCTCTCCTCTCTCACGCGGACGCTCGCTTACTCGCTCGCTCACTTGCGCTGCCTGGCCAATTAACGAACGCCTACGCTGACGTTGTCGTCATTTGTGACGTCGCTGCCGCCGTCTAATAATGCAAAACGTCCAAAAGACAACAACAACAACAGCAACAAATAGTAGAACAAAAAGTCTAGCAACAACAACAACAACAACTTCCAGCCGTTGGCCCCTCAACTAGTCAAGCAAACGCACTCCTTGCATAAGGACCTCGACAACAACAACAACAACAAAACAAACATATCCGTCAAATTAAGTACAGTTTATAAGGCTCGATAGCATAATTCGATAACACCAAAAGAAAATATAATAAAAGAAAAGAAAACAAAACTCACACAACATGGATTGGATCATCAGCGATGAATTGGGCTTAACCGTTGGTCACGTGGTCGGCTGGGCGGCCGCCTCGGCAATGGTCATCGGCGGCGTTATACCCTATGTGCCCCAATATGTGGAGATCAAGAAGACGCAGGACGCCGAAGGATTCTCCTTGTATGTCTGCCTCGCCCTGCTGGTAGCCAACTCGCTGAGAATACTTTTCTGGTAAGTCGAATGTATAACATATTCATTTTTAGAATTCTTTCCATTTTCAATCATTTGGAATTCTGAACTATTAGCTGTTCTGCATTCCGAAAAACGAGACCAGAAAATCAAAATTGTCTCATCCATAATATAAGTGAACTTTTTCGGAGGTTAGGTTACGGTGGGGAGGAAAACTAGCGTTAGCCTACTCCACACTTGGGCCAAGAGCTGGCCCCTTGTGATACCACATGACATCTTTTAAACGGGTGTTCCCCTTTAAACCAATTAGAACAGTTAAGGAATTTGAGGATGTTGTGTATCCCAACCTCTTAAAACTCCGATAGGGTATCAAAACTATAGTGCCCCAGGTGTTGGAGCCTCCTCCTGCTAAGTGCGGGGCATTGACAGAGCAGATGTTCTACACTCTCTTCCTCTCTTTCTCTTTCCGGAGGTTATAAAAAAACAGAAAAATTAAGATAACAAAATTTCCTAATAGAACGGCCCCCCTAGTTTTAAAAATTAACACTCCTACTCTCAGAAAAAGTATAGATCTTATGTTTTTGAAGGTAAAGTCCTGTTTTTCGTCTTATGGTTTACAGGAAAATAAGATACGGAAATAGTTTATTTCTCCCCCCTATAGGAATCTTCAAAATAAGTTACGGAAATACTTCATTATTCAGCTTATTTCTCCCCCCTATAGGAATCTTTAAAATAAGTTACAGAAATAGTATATTTTTCCCCCTATAGGAATGTTTAAACCTCACAGAGTTCTGAAAGGAGCACAATAGCTTTAATGAGGTCTCTCCAACTCTACCGTAAAACAATAAACCAACTGACGCACTCCCGATTACGAGTTACTCGTAATATATTGTATACACATTGTTATCTCCACCCTCGAGTACTTATAAACTCAGACGAACGCCTATCAGCGACTTATCGGGCCATTTAGTTAAGGTTTATAGCTCTAGTATGATCTCATAGCATGTCTAGCCATGTCATGGTTCTCGTTCGATTTATAGTTAAGCTCATTCCTTAGCTTGTACACGTTTATTATATTGTCCAAGGCCGGAAAATTGATTTGGATCTCACCATAATTTAATTGGGGAATGTTCGATTTCTGAGCGTCAGCATTAATCGCATTCCTTTTCGTCTATAAATATGTTTGATTTGAAATCGGAAATTGTCCAGATATTTGTGTGTACATAGCATTGGATTCTATCAAACAAACAACTGGAATTGCTTATAAGCCCCAACTGTGTATCTATTACTTGTAACCACATGTAATGCTTTTGGTAAACCCCACGAATACGATTGCATGTTTATTTGTCATACTTTCTCTTACTGATGATAACGATTACATATGGCAGATATTAGCCATTAAAGTTGATTCATCGTTCACGCTAATGAATCAAGTTAAACCACAAAAATTTAATTCAATTTGAATAACTGTTAAGTGAGTATCAATGTCAGGGTTCCTGCTGAACGAACGAATGAACCAGTTAAAACTGCCTGTGGCCCAATCATACATACACAGTGAGAAAACAATGTGCCACAAACGTGATGAAAGACAAATCTTAAATGATGAATACTTTTTCTTGAATAAACAGTCGACAAAGTAATATGTACTTTATTGATTTCTTTTAAAAAATGCTTATATTGTATGTTTATTTTGAAATATTATTTCTTTTATGGAATCTTTGAAATCTTAAAAGCAATTTTCACAAATTTAATACCAATATTGAGCCTCTTTTTCATCAGTGTAAATTATTGATCTATTTGCACTTATTCATTCATTTTTAGCACTTTTAGTTATTTATATTTGCTTTCGTCCAATAAACCAAAATCTACTTAAAAATACTTCTTGCTAATAATAATTTATTCATTCATTTTTAGCACTTTTAGTTATTTATATTTGCTTTCGTCCAATAAACCAAAATCTACTTAAAAATACTTCTTGCTAATAATACGTTTTATTTATTTGTATAGTCTTTAAACTAAAGGCTTTGAGTTTTCCTTTGTTTTTCCATTACGTTCGGCCAATATCAACAACAAATCAATCAGCTTTCAAAAGTAAAATGTATCTCTTTGATGTGTTTTGTACATTGTTTAATTCTGTCTGCCAAAAGCAATAATAACAAACGATATTTCGCTTTGAGTGTGGCCCAAACGGGTTTTGCCCTTGGAAGCAGCTGATTGAGCTGGAGGCAAACAACTGCAGCCAGGGTCACCCACTTCCACCTGCCGATGACGTTGTGTTTGCTTTATTATTGCATTATATTATAAATTTATAATGTCACTTCCGAGTGCACACAAACCGCAGGCAACCTCTCATAAATTATAAACAAATTGTGGCAATAACAACAAAGGAAAGCTATCTAAGGTTTGCCGAAGATGTATACCCTTGCGGAAGAGATTTTCATAAGGAAACTTAATTTTCGACATGTTGTTCCCGCTTTATGATAAAGAAATTCGATTTTGATCAAATTCAAGCAAACTATTAATATAATTGAAGCTCGTAATTGCTGAGCTTGTATGTTGTATCATAACTTCAACTTAACTTTTGAGTATAGTTTTCTGATTTTGATCCAACTTGGTCAAGAAACTTGGAATTTGTGGGGGTGGTTCAGATATCTTTAAAAACAAACAAGTAAAAATGCTCAAGTCGAGTATATCCGACTACGAAACTCCCTGTACCCAAGTCTACAACTTGCAAACATATCTTCGTACACTTACACATACACAAGGACGCACGCACACAAGCGAGCGCTCTGCAGCACTGAATCGTGAATAACTTGCGTGTTTATTATCGGATCGACTTGAAATTTGGACAGTAGATTAAGTGTGATCCAAGCATTATACATGTCAAGTCCCATGGCTATATCTTCAACATAGTGGCTGTAAAACGTTTAATCTTAAATTGCGGGGGTGCGGGGAAAGATATCTGCAATCGGGAAATCGAAACTTCTTTCAGAATATATATACTTTATAGGGTCGGAGATGTCTGCTTCTGCCTGTTACATACATTTGCACAGATAACCATTTTATAGGTACAGGGAGTAAAAAGTCTCTTTAAATTTCTTGATAGAATCATAATACCCGATGCAAGGGTATAAAAGACAGGATAGAACGGCAAAGGTGAACGACGAAGCAACTGGTGGCAGTCGTCAATTTGTCTGCCCTGTTGTTAGCCCGGCCAACAATCAATAATTTAATTGTTCAGCTAGAAACTTGGCTGCAACTATTCGTCAGCTCTTTGAATGCCAAGTGAATCAGCTGTTTTCGAATACGTTTTCAATGCCATGCGACAGTTTTGCTTGAGCAGAAATATATATATATATTTAGTATATAGTATACACACAGTACTACCTCCTCCTAACTATGCGTATTTATAGCGTGACTTACCCTCTGCGGGTGTCGAACTTGTGTCACGCGATTGCGTTGGCCACCGAGGCGCCGGCATTAGATGGCCAGAAATTTGATTGCGAGAGAACTATGGTTAATCAAAAGTTAACAATCAACATGTTAATGATATATTTACATAGCACAACTTATTACTTACTCACAGAGATCTGAGAAACCATATGAATTTGGGCAAATTTACAATTTTTCGTTAAGAAAAACAAACTCACTTAATCTAGGAATTCCCTTTGCTATCAGAGTTGCTGACTAACTAAATATTTATTTGACCCATGGGGGCCTGCGGGTTCGCAGAAATATTGAGCCTAAGGGACTTGTAAATGCCCACTGAATATGTACCTTAAAATAACCCACAACAAACTCATAAATTCAAGGAAGTTTTTTTTTATATTTTGAACGAGCTTTAAGTAGTAAATATATACAGAAATTGCTTTGATGTTGAGAGAGTGCGATTGGAGAAAAATAATCATATGACTCTTTGGTTACACTATCTCATATTTACGTGCAATATTCCGCTGCTTCGGAGGTCTCTTAATGTAACAATTAGAAATTATAGTTCTGCTTTTATTCCATCTCAGACTTGCACTTGATTTTTCACCAATCTTGTAATATTTTTCCTAATGAACTCATCACGCCATAGTTTGAACGCAAGGAGTAATACAGAGTATCTCAGCATGTGCAATATTAGTATATAATCAACGTTAGTTATAAAGTATTCTATAAGTATTTAAATGTTGTCGACAAATATCATAAAGAACTGTGAAATGTATCGTAATGTATTTAATAAGTACTCGATAGTTATCATAAATATCTGTTATCGTTTCAAAAGAAGTATCGATGTTGATCTTCAATAAAGTCAGTCGAAAGTATATGCCGATAAAACAAGACTATTGAGACTACAAAAGTAATAAATTAATGTAATATTTTCACATTTACGCAGTAAATATTATATAGAGAAAATAGGCCTTCATTAGCAATTAAAGCTTATATACTTATTATAATATGATACATTAAATAACACAATATTTATTTTTATATACAAGTAGTTTACTTATGTTGTAAAATTATAAATAAACTAAAAGCTATGGCTACTTAGACCTTGATATATAATATTTAATATTATATACTGTAAAGATGAATACCGTTGAAACTTATTATTTGCGTTTTATTTAAATTTACGTCTGTTCGTTCTCAATTACATGTATAGATTGATTCTCTCTCTGCTTAGGTATCGATATCATCATTAATATCGATACCTTCATATATTGCACAGAGTTATTTCTTAACTTATCGTTATATTTTTCGGTTACATTCAAATTCCCTTAATTTCCGTTAGATTCAAAATCAATATATTTTTGATCTTACAATACATATAATATACTAATATATATAATACATATAATATTTTGTTATATTTTACCAACTGATGGATTGGTTTTTAGCACAATATTTGACATTAAACTTAAGTTTCAACACATTTGCTATAACATTTGTCGGATAAGGAACCATAAAGTGGCTTTAAATGTGTTTTTCAAGGTTTCCGACATCAATGGTGTGTGAAATGACAATAATTTTAATACTCTATAATACTCTATAATACGCTACAATATTAAAGATTCTATTTTAGGTTTTTATTGTTTTTTACTCCCTGTACCCATAAAATGGGTAACAAGGGGGTATTGGATTTGTGCAAAAGTATGTAACAGTCAGGAGACATCTTCGACCCTGTAACGTATATATATTCTTGATCAGTATCTAAAGAGATTTCGATTTGGCCATGTCCGTCTGTCCGCATGTATGAACGCATCGATCTCAGCAACTATAAGAGCTAGAGACACCAAATTTGGATTGGATTGATCGTGTATAGCGGGCGCAGGTCAAGTTTATTCCGAGATATTCCCCCCCATTCACCCGCTATTCGATAAAAACCGTTTTGCGGTAACAGTTTTCAAGACATCGCGTTGGGATTTGGCAAGTACAATACTTTAGTCACTCTTGATCTACTGTCCACATTTCAAGTTGATCGAATTTTGACCTAGATCCAGGGAGTTTTGTAGTTGGGTATACTCAACTATAGCATTCTTACTTGTGTTTTTTTTGAGAATTAATTTGGCCTGTGCCAATTGAAGAACACGCTGACAAGTTAATTATCATTATTCAGCCTAAGCGTTTGCCGCATTTACAAAGTGCCGCCCCCAGCCCTGCCCCCCTCAACTGCATTGGCGAACCCCAACCGGAACGGGTTGGCAATTTGTGGGGCACACAGATACACACACACACACACACAGACACATATGGCAACACTTAAATAATTACTCGTAAAAAATAGTGTTGTAGATTTTGCATTTCAGCAATTTTTACAACCATTTGCCCAACCGAGACTAGGGGACTACGGGGGGCTTCACATTCACATTTATGCCTCTTTTGTTGTTGTTGTTATTATTGCTCTGAAATGTGCAACAATAACAACAACAAAATCGTTAAAAGCGTATACAAATGTATATAATTACATATGTGACTTTGTATGATTGAAATGCTCACGAAAGTTTGGAACTTTGTGTTCCGGACAGAGACTATTCGGATTTTTCTCTACCCCACTTTTATTACAGCCTTTGTCATTGGCTCTTTTGTTATGATTCGCATATTAAACAATTTTTAATAAATATATATATATATATTTACTTACATATATGTATGTATTTTCACACCCACAGTCGCCACAGAAGTCAGATCCAACTGATATACGCCTTATGTCCGTCCGAAAGGTTGAATGAGCTCATCGATTCACTTTTATTAATCATTTTCACTGCGACAGAAAACAACAATGAATATATGAATGTAAAACTACAATGATACCCTTTAATTCTTTTAATAAGTGTGCCTGAACTCAAGAGATTATAAAAATATATACTATATATATATTTTTTTTTACAATTTAGAGCGATATTTATTTAAAATCTGCCCTAAAGTGGGCTATACTTTAACATTTGATTATTTCATCTGACATAATAGTGGGTTTGGGAGAGGAGGGTTAGAGTACTGCGTCCAGCGGGAGATCGAGGGGATGCTTCCTATAAAAATATGATTCTAGTATTGTAAGCTATCATTGCTTTCATCATTTGTATATTGAAACTATTAACATGAACATCAACAATGTGTCTTAAACTAATTCTATACTAAATTAGTATTTATCTCTACCTTCGTTTCTGTTGTAAGTTGGCGACCTTTCTAATTTTTAGATGCTGGTTTGGCCGGGTCGAGGTCCAGTTTTATATTTCGGAATACCTTTGTTTCTATTTTCATTCTATTTTTTTTTTTTAGTTAAAAAATATTTGAATTTAAATTTACTTTTTGCTTTCTTTCGATTGTGTTTAAGATGCTCAGTAAGAACTCTAGTCTTATGTATTATACTACATTTTTAATGAAAATGTTTACACATACTATATATATATACATATGTACATATGGTAATTCTTTTGTAAATTAATGTTTTTAAATGATTACTCTCTACATTTCCCTTTTTATATTGTATATTGTATTCTGTATATCGCAGCTATTTTTTACCTTTATTGTAAACAGTTGAACAAAATACATTTGTTATGCATTTTATAAAAATAAACGTAGAACGAAATAGCTTTATATAAAGGGGGAAATTAACTGAATCTAATTTACTTTCATACTTAGACAATACACATATCAAGCAGCTTGTTTGAACGGAGGAAGCTTGAATAATTCATTTATTTCATCCTTTTCCGGTATTCACCACCAGCAAGATATTGCAAATGAAAATTTTACTTAAATTTACACACTTTTGGGATAATTTTGCAGATTGATTTTAGCTGTTTTCGATCTAGATCTTAGCATTATAATTTGCCAGCTCAACGGCTATAATAAAAATACAAATATTAAAGGGAAAGGCTTTCAAAAAGACTTCTAGTTGTTTTCAATCCAACAAACATCTTGTTTATCTTTTTTAGGGTTAGGGTAGAGCTGCAAAACTATCGCCAAAACTATCGATAGACCAAATTATCGTTAGGATGAATGAAATCTTAAATTAGGGCAAGAAAGTCAGGAATCGTATAAATTTTATCCCTTTTTCCGACGGACTGTAAAATTGTACAAGTCTTTAGTTTACTAACAAAACACTAATGTAAATTTGTACTATCGATAGTTTTTGTAGCTCTGATTAGAGATGGTCGATGAATAGAAGCCATAATTCCAGGGTATATTTTGGCTAGTAGATCAAATTTAGCGCTGTGTTGGGCAACTGTATATTGAGTATTGGCGTACATTCAACAAAGGGGCGTCAGATTTCCAAGCGGGAACCCAGACAAATGCCAGACCCAAAATAATAAAAAATATTCACACTTTGCGTATGACTCAATTTGTGGCCAGGGCGTTGAGGCGTGACTAAACCTGTTATTCGCATTGAATATGATTGAATCACAATAAATAATAAATTTGCATTATAATTCATATTATCAATATGTAAATCAGTCCAAACTGGGCCCTAAATAGTTTCGTTAATGGCCAATTTGTATTTAAGATGTTTATTTGTGGCCCTCCTCCCCCATTTGTGCAAATATTTGCACGAATTCTCTGAATATATTAACAAGTAATGCGCCCTCGAATATTTTTTTATATTATATTAAAGTGCCCGCCGTCTGTAATTATATTTATGATATATACATAATATATTATATGTAGTGTGTGCTGTGTGTAATTGTGTGTGGTATAAATATAATTTTAAGCACACGAGCCTCCACTTAAACGTTGAGTGCAGTTGGCAAATGCGCAAAGTTAAAAGCCGCTTAAGTTGCGAAAGGCCAAAAGAGGGCATTCAATTTGCCAACTTTTCATATTACAGCAATTTGATGAGCGGCGCGGCATTGGATATTGCAGGGAGGGGGGTTCAATGAACGCCAACTGCGCTGCTCATGTGGCAATTAATTTTAAGGTAGAACTATAAACGAAACCAGGGTTTCCCTTGCGAATGGAGTGCTAATTGGAAAAGCCAATCAAATGGGAGGGAAATTACAAATTAATCACAAACTAAACTAACCACTGAAAAGGGATAAAGCTCTAAAAATTGAGTGTGGGGAGAAATAGTCAACTATTAAGTTACATATTTGGCAAATGATTTGTATAATAGGGGAAGCAATAACAAGTAAGAATGCTATCGTTGAGCATACCCAACTACAAAACTCCCTGTACCCAGGTCAAAAATTTACGATAGCATCTTCCTACACTTACACATACACAGCACAAGCGACAGCGCAAGCAAGGCATTTTAAGTGGCGGCTGTGCTGCTTCTTCCCCCCGAGCTGTAGTACTGAATCTTGTATGTTGAATAACTTCCTATTTATTATCCGATCGACTTGAAATTTGGACAGTAGATCAAGAGTGACTAAAGTATTGTACATGCCAAATCCCACAGCTTTATCTTGAAAATTGTTACTGCAAAACGGTTTTTATCGAATAGCGGGGGAATGAGGGGGAATATCTCGGATGAAAAATAAACTTGACCTGCACCCGCTATACACGAACCTACATACCTACGGACGGACAGACAGAGGGACATGGCCAAATCGAAATCTCATTTGATACTGATCAAGATTATAATATTATTAAATATTCTTTGTAGGGTCAGAGATGTCTCCATATGCCTGTTACATACTTTTGCACAGATCCAATACTCCCTTTTAACCCATTTTATGGGTACAGGGAGTAAAAATATGTAATGTGTAATGAGTTTGAAAAAAATACTTAAATACCTTATTGGTATCTTAAGTTAAACGCTTTCTTAGCTTTGGAGGACTCTGTAACAGAAGCTCCTGCCATTTTATGTTATATATTTGGCCTGATTTACAATAGTACTAAATGCTAAAATGCTCTACAAACCCTTCTCCATGTGCTATGTACTCAGTTCCAACCTAGAAACCTTTATATTTTCCTACTGAAAGATGTCATGGAAACTTTTTCATACTTGTTTTGATTTATTTGTATTAAAGTTTATATTATTTATAATCTATTCAAATTCCATGTCATTTTTTTTCAATCCCATAATTTATTATACATTATTGGTCGTTAAACTTTGCTGTTTAACAATACAAAAAAAAACCTTTGTAAGTTTTACATAACACTTAGCTGACATCATAACTTCCAATAAATTTGGATTATTATTATAATATTTTTGTTACATTTTTAACTTACGTTCGTTTTTAACCTTACTTTTATAAGGTCTATAGCTTAACTTGACTTCTTTAGTAACTCCATTACTCAAATAATCTTGAACTTGAGTTAACCTTGTGTAAGTTTCAGTAAACCCATGAAAATTCTTTTTGGTGGTCTGCTGAAACTCACAACTTACACAAAATGCCAAAATGTCCAGCATTTCCTCAACCGATAAGCTACTTCTCGGAAGGTCTCTCTCCGACCATTATACATGCTTAACAATCTAGTTACTGATACGCCCTCATTCACTTTTATGATGTTTGTGTACAGCGACAACAACAACAAGAAAATATAAAGATTTACTTGAGCTGACAAGCCGCTTATCATCCCCCCCGCTACATATGTACATATATATATACTTATATGTGGTACAAACTGTAGTAAACGGACTGTTTGGAACAGATAACTAAAGCCTCTTATGACAATTAATTTGTTTACGTAAAAAACATTAAAATGCTGACGAAGTAGTTTTTAAGTAATGGAGTATTCCCAACAATACTTATGATAAAATTACGAATTATTAATGGAGAAAACTGTATGAATAGGCATTAGATGGAATAGGTAATTTTCCCATGTGGAAGTGACAATTAAGTATTGTTAATTAATCTAATTGCTGTGTGTGTGTCTTATCGTTGAAATTATTATAAGATTATACATTATTTTCCTGAATTTAAGCAAGATTATAGTCACAATAGGGAGCTTATTTAAGCACCCTTTCATATATAGAATTCTGTCATTTTCTAAGTATACTATACTATTAAGATATAAGATATGAAGCTGCAGTTCCTCAGTTGCTCACAATTAACTTAATTTTAAGGTAATATTATAATAAATAAATAAAGATATATATATACGACTTATTACAAGGAAACAAATTGTTTAACTACTTTTCCCATGTGGAAATGACAATTAAGTATTGTCAATTAATCTAATTGTTGCTTGAATCTAGTTAATTGTAGCTCTTGCTACAAAAACAGATTGATTATGAATTCTTTTCATGAATTAAAGCAAGATTCAAGTAACAATAGAGAACTTTTGAAATTAGTTGAAGAACTGTGCTGTTATTTCGAATATATATCACGCTTCAAAGACTGTTAGTTCCTTTTAGAAACAAGTAAGAATGCTTTAGTTGAGAACACACAACTACAAAACTCCCTGTACTCAGGTCAAAAATTTGCGATCGCATCTTATATCAATATCCAAAACACACATACACAAAGACGCACACATAAGTACAAGCGACAGCAGAAGCGACAGCGCAAGCAAGGCATTTTAAGAGGTGGCTGTGCTGCTTCTTCCTCCACGCGCTGCAGTACTGAATCTTGATTGTTGAATAACTTCCGTGTTTGTTATCTGATCGACTTGAAATTTGGACAGTAGATTAAGATTGACTAAAGTATTGTGCATACCAAATCTAAAAGCTATATCTGGAAAATTGTGGCTGTAAAATGGTTTTTATCGAATAGCGGGGGAATGGGGGGGGGGGGGGAATATCTCGGATCCAAAATAAACTTGACCTGCGCCCGCACGAACCTTAAATTCCAAATTTGGTGTTTCTAGCTCTTACATTTGCTTAAATTCGACGCGTTCATTTACAGATAGACGGACGGACATGTCCAAATCGAAAACTATTTTGTTACTGATCGAGAATATATATACTTTTAAAGGACGGAGGGTCTGTCTGTTACATACGTTTGCACAGATTTAGAACCCTCTTTTATCCCATTTTATGGGTACAGGGAGTAAGTTTTCTGCTGGAATGCGGACAGTTAAAATTATGTGGCACGCTTTGCTTATCGCTTAAAAACTGAATTGCCTATATAATGCCAGAGCTGCTATCTTATCAGCCTTATAGACAGAACGTGAACAGGCAGTAATTTCAGTTCAATGCATTGTTATGGCTAACAAATAAGAAAAACCTGTGACAATATTTCTATAATATCTGACCTACTTAAAAGTTTTATTTATTTTTAATACCATGCGAAAAGTAGCTGTCAAATTTGTATATATTTTATTTGTAAGTAAACAAAATGCCTGCTCAAGGTCGGGGCCTCTGGGGCGTGTTGGGAGTGTTGAGTTTGTTGTGTTGGCGGATTCCAATTAATTTTGGGACCCGCTCCATGTTAGCCGGATCTGAAAAGGCAACAAACGTTGCCAAAATTCTGCTGTGACCGTAAATGTGAATATTGTTTTCTTTGTTGTGGCCGTGGCCTTTTGCATGCAAATTAGCCTCAAAGACATTTCTAACCGGTTTATGCTAATAATAATGAATTTCGGTTCTACTTTTTAGCTTTCGCTTCTCTATTTGTATATTACTTATTTATTTTGTGGATGCTTCGCGTTTGTTGACATTTGACTCATTTTGCTGACGTTGTTAACGTCTTTTACAAAGAAGTGCTTTGATTTTGTTCTAGGCCTAACTGTCTAAAGTTAAACTGTTATGTAAAGCCATAAATCATTTCTATTTTTGGCCTATTAGCAGCAGTATGCCTAGTAGAAAAGCTGGCAAACTGCCGATGACACCATCGATAGTATCCATGAGACAGGGCAAGAGAAAGGTTAATCTGTAATCTGATAATCAATAGATCTTATGAGTCACAGTTTAGAAGCTCCTCTACTCATAACAATAACTATTTTATTCATGCTATTTATCAATATAATTAATATAACTTAACCGTGTACCCATAAAATGGGAAAAAGGTAAACTCAGTGCAAATGTATGTAAAAGGCAGAAGGCGACATCTCTGATCCTATAAAGTATAATATATATTTCTTGATCAGTATCAAAAGAAAATTCGATTTGTTCATGTCCGTCTGTCTGTCCGTCCGTTCGCCCGTCCTAACGTCTGAGTGAACGCGCCGATCTCAGCAACTAAAAGAGCTACAGACAAGTCAAGTCTGCTTTGGACCCGAGATATTCCCCCCCACACCCCCCACAATTCGATAAAAACGTTTTACAGCCACAATTTGTAATATATGGCTTTAGGATTTGGAATTTATATTACTTTGGTCACTCTTAATCTACTGTCCAAATTTCAAGTTGATCGGTTCATAAACACGGAAGTTATTCAACAAATAAGATTCAGTACTGCAGAGCGGGGGGAAGAACCTCGGCCACCACTTCAAATGCCTCGCTTTCGTTGTTGCTTGTATGCATGCGTAGTTGAGTATGTCTGTGTGTATGTGTTAGTGTACGAAGATGTGTTTGAAATCTTAAGACCTGAGAACAGGAAGTTTCGTAGTAGGGTATACTCGACTAAAGCAGTCTTTACTTCTTTGATATTATTATTGATAGTTAAAACGATTTCTTCGATTTCTTCTACCTCATAGTATTTTACTTTTAATAATATCTTATCATGCTGTAACTATAGTTATATATTTACAAAAGACTCCAATAACAAATCCTTTGGAGCAAAGCAAACCTTTTAAACTTAATTTCATAATAATTTTCTCAAATAATGACGCAATTGTTGTGATGATTGCATAAATAAGACATTGTTAAACAATGTAAACTATTATTGTAGCTTTTATAGCAAACTTTGCTTGTGGTTCATCACCCCAGTAATAAAATGTATACTTAGAAATTAAATCTTTTTATAAGTTGAACTTATAATCTATTTAAACACTATGGTTGTACTTTAGTTTTCTGCCTACTCATCGAATATTGAGCTACTCCTGCTGCTTTCATCAGTTTCATCACAAATAGTAGTAGCCTATTCACAAGTTTTACAGAATTACATATAATTTCTAAACACTATCTGACCCGATTCGCGTTATCTGAATGGGCAGTTCAATGTACAGCACATTTGATGGCATTACCTAAGCCGAGGGGCTTTTAAGGCGACTTTTCTTGATAACCTGGGTGCGGTTAGTTGTTGTTGGCCTAACCCAAAAGGTCAACCTGAAGGCTATCGCAGTCCGCACTTATCTGCCCAGCTCAGTTCAGTTGAGCTCAGCTCAGCTCTGCCTCGTGTTGTGTTCAAGATTTTTGCGTAATTAAAAAGCTAAAAGCAAACGTCGTGTCTCCAAAAAACACGTCATGCTTTCGTGCTTGGGGACAATCCCTATATTGTTGGACTGCTGTCGACAGGTGTGCGGGTACTGTGGGTTGTGTGTGTGTGGGTGTGGGTTGTGCGGTGGCATCAGTAACAAAGCTCAGCAATTTTTCTGCTTTTCTAATTGAATTTTAATTCCTCTTCCATGCTTGCAAGGGCTTAATTCCTTAGAGGTCTTCCTGTTCATTCCATTTTGCTGTGTGGTCTCGCATTTTTTCGTAACTGATTTTGTGTGTGGCATTCAATTTGCTTGCGTTGCGGCAAATGCGGCAACAACATGGCCAACAACATAAAACTAATCGAAATGCCAACAGCAACAGACCCCTCGAAAGTTCTCTAACCATGTTTACAGTGTCTATCTGATGCGATAAACACTGGAACCTTCCTATTTACCTTATAACCTAGCTGCATTCCTAACAAACTCATTGAATGCAACGAGGCTGACTCGGAATTACTGCATCTACTTGGAATAGTTCAAGGCAACGCATATTTGCGTGTTAAAGCATTTAATCTGAATGACTTCTGAATTGATTCGACTTTTATCAATTCTATTAAGGCTACAGCAGTTTTTATAGCAGTATAACAGCTTGTTTGAGTAGTTAATGGCATGGAAATCAAAATAATTGTTTTTAATACAATTTAATTTAACAGTATAACAGTTTTTTTAATCATCAATACTATTTAAATATTTATTTATTTAATAACAGAATGTTACACACTTTTTAGGTTCTCTATAAAAATTTAAGTATCGTTTTTTTTTGTATAACAGTTATAAATTTTATAAAAATTCTTTACTTTAATTAAATTCAACAGTATAACAGTTCTTTTTAGTATTTATTTATTTATTTAAAAACAGAATTTACACATTTTCAAACTCTTTATTTTCGTTTATTTTGTATAACAGTTATATATTTATAAAAATACTTTACTTAATTTAGTTCAACAGTATAACAGTTCTTTTTAGTATTTATTTATTTATTTAATAAATAGAATTCAAACTCTTTATTTTCGTTTATTTTGTATAACAGTTATACATTTATAAAATACTTTACTTTAATTTAATTCATTTCAACAGTATAACAGTTCTTTCAATTCAATTCAACAGTATAACAATTTTTCTCAATCTCTGCAGTATAATATTTCTTTTAAATTTATGTATTTATTCATTTAATAAATATTTCAAAAACTTTATTCTTTATTATCTTAATTATTATCTTCTTTTTTAGTATAACAGTTATTTCATTCATTTATAAATATACTTACTTTAATTGCAATTCAAGAGTATAACAGATCTTTATAATATGTATTTATTTACTTAATCAATTTTCAAACTCTTTATTTTCGTTTTCTTTTGTATAACAGTTATATATTTATAAAAATACTTTACTTTAATTTAATTCAACAGTATAACAGTTCTGTTTGATTTATATATTTAATACATTTTCAAACTCTTTATTTTCGTTTATTTTGTATAACAGTTATATATTTATAAAAATACATTAATTTAAACTTGAATTTCAATCTGAATTGTTGACTTTAACAAGCCCAAATGCCAACCTCTCAGCATAATATATATATTATAACATCAGTACTCGTTGCTAGCTTAAGTTGACTATTTATTTTTAGAGTTGAATAAGCTCTAGGGATAATCAGACTTTGCCTTAACCCAAGACATTCGCGCTGCACAGCTGAGACTTGTTTTACTTTTAGCTCCAAGTTTCTACAAGTTGGTTCAGTGAGTTTTCCCTTCTGCCTTATCTAGTGCACAACACATGATTGTGTGGGGGCGTTTATAAATTCATCTGTATATATATTGTAAGTATTTATGTTTATTTTACGATATAGCATATCTGGCATTGACTTGGCAAACAATATAACAATATTTTACGCCCATATGCAAATCACATTGCGTTGTGTTTTCCAACACAGCCTCCAATGGGCAACAATTGCGGCATTTCTTTTTATTTAGCGCATTTTTCTTTTGTTGCCTTGTTACTCGGCCTTTGTTTACCATGTGATTTCTCCCACTGTTCCCTTATCACCTCTGGCTGCTGCTGCTGCGTCGTAAATTGGAGTGGCCTTACCACCCCGTGGGCGTTGCAGGGATGTCGTCGACGCCAGTGTTGCCATGCCAGCGTTTGTTTTGTCTTCGGCTGAGGCTTCTCTAAGCGCCATGTGGGGCCTCTTTTCGAATAAGCATATTAATTTTCATTGAGCAAATAAAGCAGCATCAAGAACTACGTTATTATTATGAGCATCGGTTTTATGTTGCCCATTTTACTTAATATATGGCAATTTATAACAGTTTGTAGTTCGTTGTGATATGATTTAATTCATGTGTCTGCAGTATAACAGTCTGATTCTATACAGAGTGTTTAACAATCATTAAACAGTTAGCTTAAATGTTAACTAACCATGCGTTTTATTAGATTGCTTATATTACTATTTGAACACAGAGATTATAACATGATTTATTGATGTATAACGCTCATAAAACTGTCAGAAAAATCTTTTTTTACAAAGATTTCTTTAGTGGCTACACTGTCAAGATACAGATAGCTGCTTTATCTCTAAAAGTGTAACAGTTTACATGTTAAAATATCTAACTAGTTAATTAGAGTGAATCTGAGTATTGGTATAACAGTTTTATTTCACGCCTTTATAACAGTTCTGCATTAAATCTTTAAATTTAAGAACATTTTGATTGTATAACAGTTTTGTTTTTGTATAACAGTTTTGTTGTTTGTATAACAGTTTGTATAACAGTTTAGTATGACACTTGTAAATTGTTGGCTTGAATCTGAGAGTATACAAATATTTATGTTTGTATAACAGTTTTGTTGTTTGTATAACAGTTTTGTTGTTTGTATAACAGTTTGTATAACAGTTTAATATGACACTTGTAAATTGTTGGCTTGAATCTGAGAGTATCAAAATATTTATGTTTGTATAACAGTTAATGACTTTGTATAACAGTTTAGAATAAAGCCTATAAGCTCGGCCAACAATGACTTGTGCCAAAATATTTGCAAGGTCATATGTACCGCCCCACAAAAACAAGCAACACTTTGAGAATGACCCAGTTTTTCATTCATTGCCTCAACAGAACAGAATCGAATCGAGCATTTCCATTTCATTCAGCCGGCGCTATTCAAGGATGATTATGCGATGGCTTTCTAGTTGCTGGCTCATCATCAGCGCCTTATTTACACAAATCTCGTGGCGGTCACACGAGCAGACAAGTGAGGTACATACATACATAATGTGGCCGCTAAATAAGCACATTCAATGGAGCATACTATATCCACCCTACTACCATAACTACTATAGCATATTTTATGTTCCTTTACCCGTGCATATTCAGGCTTAAGTGCCGCTTTCGAGGGCTGCGCATTCAGTTCGTTAGGAGGCCTCTTCACACGGCGATGATGACATGTTCTCAATTGGTTTGAGTGCTGCTGCCCAACACCGAGTGTAGCCTACTTCCAGGCAAATTAAATTTATGTGTGTGTGTGTGTGTGTGTGTGTGTGTTTATGACCAAACAAAATGCCGCACACACTTAAGCAAACAGTGCATTAAAGCCGGCACAGTTTTAATTATATATACACATGTCGACAGACGGACATCCTTTGACCGGCAATGTACACAAATAACCAACAAAACAAGCAAACAGACAAATTGACAAACAGAATGTGACTTCATTTGCCAAGTGAAAGGCAACTGAAACAAAACTAATGGTTAATTTATCAATAAAACTTTCATCAGCATTAAATGACATTTTTGGGTAAATGTTCTTTCGCTCAACCCTCAAATAATTGCGGCTATTTGCACAAATTGCCATTGAAAATGCGCCGCAATGTTTTGCCATAGAGTTGCTTTGAATTGTTCAGACGAGGTTCAGTTGAAATGTTCACTAATCTGAAGGAACTGTATAGCTAAGTGTAGTTTCTCTTAGGTTTTGTTCATTTGAGTCCCATTTATGTTCGGTATATTAACGTAAATTTGTGAGTTAATATGTTAAAGTTTGATTAAACAACACATACGGAAAGGACACTCAAAGAAACCTAAGGCAGATGGCAAATAAACTGAAAAAACGACCGAACTAAATAAGGAAATGAACATTCGAAGGAGCTAAACAAGTGAACGATCTAAGCAACCGATCGAACTTAAGAACTTAAACTAACTAAACAAAGAAATAACTTAAAAATTTGAACGAACTTAAAAAGCAAATAAACTACAAAAGCTATAGTAAGATTAAAAACAAATTGAATTTGAATGTAACAGAAACAAAGTAGAATTTTAAAGTATCTGAAAAATATAACAAATAGTTAAGAAATAACTCTGTTGAATATGTTATACATATAATATATTATATGTTATACATGTAATTCAAGACGAGCAGACGTAAATTAAATAAAAATCAAAGAAAACGAGATCTACGACCGTAATTGTTATACACCATCTAACTTAAGAAACAATCGAACTAAGCCAAGGTAAAAACTTAAAATTCGAACGAACTAAACATTCGAATGAACCAAACAAGTTAACGATCTTAACAAGCAAACGAAATAAACCATTAAACGAACTAACACAAACAAACAAACTGTGCACAAACATTGTGATTTATAAATTCGCATAGAAAATATTGTACTAGAACGAATTCCTTTAATGAGAACTACGAAATCAATCTAACGAGCCATACATTTGAACAAACTGAAGAAAATAATCGAACGAACTTTATGACAAACAAACAAACAAACGAGCCAAACATTTGAACAAACTAATGAAAATAATCGAACGAACTTTATGACTTTATAAGTTCGCACTAGCCAAACATTGAGCTACTGAATGTATTCCTTCAATTGAACTACGAAGTGCAACTCTGTTGTCAAGCCAAACATTTGAACAAACTGAAGAAAATAATCGAACGAACTTTATGACAAACAAACAAACAAACGAGCCAAATATTTGAACAAACTATTGAAAATAATCGAACGAACTTTATGACTTTATAAGTTCGCATAGCAAACTTTGAGCTGCTGAATGTATTCCTTCAATTGAACTACGAAGTGCAACTCTGTTGTACAAGCCAAACATTTGAACAAACTGAAGAAAATAATCGAACGAACTTTATGGCAAACAAGCAAACAAACGAGCCAAATATTTGAACAAACTAATGAAAATAAACGAACGAACTTGATGACTTTATAAGTTCCTTCAATTGAACAACGAAGTGCAACTCTGTTGTACAACAAATGTGGCTTGTGGCAGGGGTATTCGAGCAGTAGGGGCAGCCGCCAAGCATAACTGAAATTGTTTACATTAAATTGAGGCAAGCGGCGGCGGCAACATTCCATTTTCCGTATACACCAAATATGTGCCCCGCTCCGCCTTCTCAGTCGAGTGGCGTTTGCAGTTTTATCGATTTTTTACGACTTGCATGCATATTTTACACATTAAAGTGTGCAAAATGGACTGTGTGTGTATGTGTGTGTGTAGGTGTGGGTGTGGGATAGTATGTGTCTGAGTGTGAGTGTGTGTGTTGATGTGTTGATGTTGGTTTGATTTGGCCAATTTGTAAGCCAAACGAAGCAAAGTGGAAACCAACCGAAACTAGTATACACTGACTGAAATGTATACCACATTTTTATGTATAACACTATAAGTATCCTTTAACTAACATCCTTTGTGTAAAGCATAGCTTTTATATACTTTAGTATATCCTTTTGATTCCTGTAAAAATGCAGTAAATTGTAATATAAATTTAACTTCATAACTTACTTTAACTCTGACCTTTATGACTGCTTCTAATAACTACATTTTACAGAATACTCCTCGTAGGTAGAAAAACTAGGCAAATAGTGAAGGATGTGGGGAGTGTGTAGCTTATTTGTACAGCTGAAGTAGCGCATTTGCTCTAGAAATGTCAATAGAGCTGCAAATTGCAGTTATTATGCATACATGCGAGTCGAGCAAGTCTGCAATCAAGCCTTTCAATTTGATTAATACTGTTATTACGGCTGTTAAAAAATTGATGTGTCAGAATATAAAAGTAGAATGGGCCGCAAGCTTTTAAATAATATATAGCACACTGATTGCGATTGTTAAAGCAATTAATAACTATTATTATAATTCATACACACTTCAATATAAACAAACAACCAATTAGCAGTCTTCATTTATTTGATTCAGACATTAATTTATTTAATTCTGTGATGCACAATCACTAATTAAAATGAAATGACCATTTGAATAAAAACCATTTTCTCTCCACTAAAACATAAAAAAACCTATAGTTTTGTATCTCATTGACAATCTAGCAACAATTTGCATGTATTTTGCTTTGTCGGCCATTTAGGCCGTCTGTGTTGCCAATTTGTGTGTGGGCTTGGCTACAAAATAAAACGGCATTAAATGGCAGGACTTGTAATTCAATTTCGCTCTGAAAACGACAAAACGACATGACAACGAAAAAAGAACACAAACCGCAAACAGAAATATAACGAACCCAAAAAGAACAACTAGAATTGATGTTTCCGACTGAGCTACACTCTGTTTCTCAGTGTTTTGTATTTATTTACTAATATTGATAGTCAAGTTTGCAAACTTAGGCTAACAAGCGACTTAGATAGCGATGGCTGCAAGAGTCCTTCGGCTAACTTCATTGTCTGTTTTTGCTAAGTTTCGAGAACGGCTGACGCATTTGTAGAAATACTTTGGATCAAATCTTTCAGGAATGTCATTAGTAGTCCACATACCAAATTTCGTGACTCTAGCCTGTACAAATAGTTAACCCCTTCATGCATTTGGCTACTTAGGCGTGGGAGTGGGCTTTCTCTCGCAGCTAAAATCCGCCTCTTTAAGACCATCATAATGCCCACTCTAAATTGGGGCATTAACCTTTGGGGCACGGCCGTAACACTTTAATCCAACGGATCGAGTCATGCCAAAGCAAAATTCTCCGGAGAATTGTGGACGCTCCCTATTACGTGCGCAACAACACTATATACAATGACCTTGGAGTATTGCCAGCAATTTCGCTGATAGGTACAGAGGCAGGCTCCTGGCTCACACCAACTCCTTGGCTACTCGCCTAGCAAGGCACGTATTTAAACAGAAGGCTTGGGCGACACCATCCTTCGGATAATTGGCTTATTGGTAGGATTCCTGGAGGAAGGTTATTGGAATTTACCTAAGCTTTGTCCAATCTGGTAAAGGATTGCCTAATATACTGACGTTTTTAATACACTTTTAGATCCTTCAGTTTATCTGCTCTTTAACCCGAGATATTTATGAAAGTGTTTTAAATAACATGCAGCATAAAAAATAAATATTAGTTGATCAAAAAACGAAGGTTTCCAAAATTAATCAGATGCCAGATAGACTATCCGAGACTACAACTAAATTATTATGAACTAATGTATTTTTCGTCCTTTGACCTGAATATAATCAAAAACAATCATTGAAAAATTCAACTTCTGGACAACTTGGACAAGTTTGGTGCATGAAAGGGTTAAGACATAGAATTTTGAAGAAATATACTATGATAGCTTTGAAAGAAAATACGTTCAAAGGCACATTTCACAAAACCCATTCAACTCTTTCTACCCATTTTGGTTAACAGAGTATTACTAGATGCCAAAAGCTGTTATCATGGCAATGAAAAACGTTGTCTACTTTTGGGCGCGTTCTATTTGCCTGTGGCATATCGGGAAGTTTCCGATGACGCGGACATTTCTATGTAGTAACTTTATTATGAAGTGTGACAGGCCAGTTGAACTGGGAGCAGAGACTTATCACAAATCAACCGAAAGCATTCATTTGAAGCTTTTAATAGCACTTGCCATCAACATAAAACCAACAAATGCCCCAACTAATGCGTTGGTCTCATTTTTGTTGCTTTTGGCTTAGTTGTTGGTGCTTTGCCAAATGTTCAACACGTTCCAGTTAGCATTGTTGGCTTATTCCTGTTGTAGGCCCTTTGGCACAACATGGCCCGCACTTGCCGCCTGTCAGATTTATGACAGTTTCGCTTGACACTGCAAAGGCGCCCCTACCAAGCACTTAAGTTAAAAATATATATTTCTGATGTTGCTTTTAAAGCACACAATCGATTTTGTACGCAAGCAAATTTCCCAAAAATCTCACGCATAAGTACATAAATCATAATTTAGCCAAACGAACGACTCTCAATTTGCTTAGGGCGCACAGCAAACAAAAATAAAATATAATTAATCATATTCTATGCTCTCTACTAAATTGGATTCTTTTATAAACCGTTTAAAAGACATCGTTACCAAAAATTGAAAGTGATTTAATCAAAATAAGTGTGTAAATATCTTAAGTAATGGGACTTCTACAAAGTTATAACTTGGGGCTTATAATTTCCAGCTGACCTTTTAAGGAATTCATAATATAATAAGGCATATTGAAGTAAAATTTATTTAATTTTCTGATATGATAAGTAAGAAAAGTAAAACATTCGTTTATATGAGAAAGATATCTTGTACAGATGTACTAAAATGTGTTTTCTACGAAACTCATTTAAAAAACGTATTATCATGCTATATAAGATTTACATGCAATTTCTTCTGACTTTGCGTTCAATCTATGCGCAATAAACTTGACAAATGATATTTTATAGTGTTAGCAGCGGCAAAAGTGTTGCGTTTAAGACACTCAACCGTTTTAGCACACTGAGTTCATTAACATCAAACAAATATGCATGGTCTCATTTGGTGACGTCAAAAGTAACGCAATATTGCACGTAAATATAAGACTGTGTGCTGTGGGAACATTCGTTTATATGAGACAGATATCTTGTACAGATGTACTAAAACGAAAATTCTACGAAACTCATTTAAAAAACTAACTATCATTCTATATAAGATTTACATGCAATTTCTTCTGACTTTGCGTTCAATCTATGAGCAATAAACTTGACGAATGATATTTTATAGTGTTAGCAGCGGCAAAAGTGTTGCGTTTAAGACACTCAACCGTTTTAGCACACTGAGTTCATTAACATCAAAACAATTTTCATGGTCACATTTGGTGACGTCAAAAGTAACGCAATATTGCACGTAAATATAAGACTCTGTGCTGTGGGAACTGACCTTAATAACAAGCCTAAACAGCTTGATTACTAGTTATTATTATTGTAAGAACTTATCAATCAGAAAACTCCTACCTTTCAATCTACATAATGAGACAAGTTTTTGCATTTACCTTGCATTAATTTCATATTTTGTGACACAGGCCATAATCAATGGCCATTATAATGCCATTACTAATATGATATTGAACTTTTACAGGTTCTCCAAGCGCTATGAGCTTCCATTGCTGGTGCAGAGTGTGGTCATGAATGTGACCATGTTCCTAATGATACATCTGTGCGTTAAGGTGAAGCGCTTGAATGCCAATACAAGGGAGCATACGCTGCGTGGTAAGTTATTGTATTAGCCTTGTCTCTTCGATTAAATGATTTTCACATTTATTATTTAAGGGGACGAGCTGCACTTGCCAAAAGTGATGACGGACACGGATACGGGCGCCTCTGTTTCCACGGATGCAGGCGGTCTAAAGCGTGCACGTTCCAGGCATTATTTGAATGGTAAGAAAGTCAAGAAGTCAGTTGGAGCTGCAGTTTTTCTTAAGTCAAAAGTTTTGAGCGCTGTTCGTGACAGCGACAGTTGACGGCCAATTTCCGCACCATCTTTGTTGATGTTGAAGGCTCCATTTAATGTTATAGCGCACACAAAACACTCCCAGTTCAATTTCACTGACACTGACAGTGGCAGTAGCTGCTATTTTTATGCTCCTCCTATGCTAGGTCTTATCTTTACGCGCCATTTGAAGCATTTTAGCATTTACTCATTTAATTTTACCTTATCAATCGGCCCTCGCAAGCCAACACAATAAACTGGGTTAGCTGGCGGAAACGTTGCCCATAAATTGATCAATGAACAACCAGCACGGACAGGGTAGGCACAACCATTGGGCTAATTATAGTGGCACGCCTTGGGGCTTCTTGCTTATCTTTATCTGTGTGCTTGTGTGTGTGTGTGTGTACTTTACAGCGCTTAAAAGTAGGCAACAATAATAGGGATTGATTTTCAAACAAGGTGGCACTTTGATAGGGCGGCTATGAATTGAATTAACGAACATGCTGTCCTGTATAACAGTTCAAGCATAATAGTTTCAGTAAAACTGATAGTTTTAGTCTATTTATATGTAGGGTTTTAGGGTTAGGCTTATAATTTGGTTCATAACTTTTGCAACGACTACACTCTACACTCTACACTCTTCCCAAAGATAAAGTTTTAAAAAAAAATTATATGTTTGGGACGTCTCTTTATTGATACTTACAGAAGACAACACGTACAATACCAACAGGACAGATTAACCAACATAAAGTACAAGCCACACTGATCACTATTCATTATAAATTGCATTCACTAATAGCAATTTGAAAGAACTTGAGCCACTCAAACTTCACCAAATTTTTTGCAAAATTTATGAGCACGTGGTTTTCGTTTGGAGCAGCTGTTTTAACAGCTGTTATCTTAACAGCAGAATGCAATGTTAACATTTCTGGTATGCAAAAATGTGGTTTGAGGTATTCCTAATATATTACCAACAAGAGTTAGTTAATTTAAATACTTTTAAAAAATTACTTTATATCCGAAAAAGTGTCGAAATTACATAGTGCACTCCGCGCTGTACATCATTTCGTCTAACAAGCAGTATAACAGTTTGTATAACAGTCTCGCACTTTTTAAGTCTTCTCTGCACATGTCGAAATGTGAACATATAAGTTTTAGTATAACAGTTCGTATAACAGTTTTGTATAACCAGTTTGTATAACAGTCTCGCACTTTCGAAGTCTTCTATGCACATGACGAAATGTTGAACATATAAGTTTAAGTATAACAGTTCGTATAACAGTTTTATATAACAGTTTATAACAGTTTGTATAACACTTTGTACAATACGCCAGCTCTTAACAAATAGAGTTCTCTGAAAGTGATGACAATCTTTGGAAGTTAACTGAAAAACTTTAATTTTATATCAAATTTCAGATCTGGACCTTAAATACTTTTGGAACTGGACAGACTTTCAATCGTATTTGGATATGATGCTCGTCGTTTGGGCAGTGTGTTCTATCATCACATATCTCATGCTATCCGTTGACTGGTTCATGGAATCCATGGGCTTTGTGGCCGTCTTTACGGAGGCCATGTTGGGTAAAGATTCTATTCGCCATATACCCTATAGATTATGTAAACTAATCTCTATATTCTTATTCCATAGGTGCACCGCAGTTTTTGCGCAACTTTAAGAATAAATCAACATATGGTATGAGCATACACATGGTGATTATGTGGACGCTCGGTGATATGTTCAAGACTGGTTACTTTATTGCTAGAAATGCACCATCGCAGTTCTGGATTTGTGGCATGCTGCAGGTGCGTACAACCAGCTCAACAACTATCCTAAATAAACTATAGTTAATTTGACTAAAAACAAGCTTTGTTTGAGTTAGGATCTTCTGCGTACTTGAATGAAAGTATAAACGAGCATCTTTATTGATTTGGCATTTAAATATTATGAATTTAAGAAAACACAGTTGAAGTTTAGTCAACTAGGAGAGGCCAGATCCTGGCTAAATATGTATTTTTAGAATTTCAAAAAAAAAAATATTAATTTCAAATGAATCTAGAGAAGAATTTATAACCAAAAAGACATTCCAAGTAAATTTCGAGTCATGTTTTGACAAAGTCATGACAGTTAAAAATCTAGAAAGTGCTGTTGGAAATTTTAGAAGTTTTATAACGTTAAATTTCGAGTTTTTAATATTTTCAAAAAATAATTTTCATTTTCAGAAAAATATTAAAAAATTATTTTATTTATTTATTTAACATTAGTAGACTTAGGCTTACAAAACTTAAATCTACTAGAGGGAGAAGCCATGGGGTCAGAGGCCTTCGGCTGATCAAAAAATTAAAATGTTTATAATTGAAATTCAAAATTAATTTAGATGAAAAACTAAACAAAAACATATTCCACATGAAAATTGGTTAACTTTTGAGCAAGTTATGATAAGTTTAAATATGAGAATATTCTTTCTAAGAGTATTGATTTAGAATCTTAAAAGCTAAACTTTTTCCTGCGATGCCTGCTTGAATTTTGACCTATCAATTAACTAAGCTTGTCAATCTTTATTTTGTGGCCTTAACTAATACTCTTACTTTCGCTTTGATTGGTTTACGCAGGTCAGCCTGGACATTGCCATATTGCTGCAGGTGTGGATCTATCGCAACAATACGAAGCCGCGCGATCTCAGACGCGGCGATTAGCAGTTTGCCCCCGAAGAACAACAACAGCAAATACAACAACAAAATCAACAACACCAACAACACGATCTGCACATTTCCCATTCCGAGGAGCGGCAACTGTCGCTGCCCATAACCATCAGCAGCAGCGGCGATGACCATCTGCTGACAGCACGCGCGGATGATGAGCACTTCAAGGTGCTGGACTTTGGTCAGTGTCACGACAATCGCGCCTTTCAGTATCACAACAACAACAAGCTGCTGCCACGTCCTGGCGGCAGCGGCAAGAGCCAGAGCAACAGCGCGGCCGCAGTGGCCGTTGCACTGGATGCCCTAGAGGTTGTCATTGTCCACAAGCCCAATGCACTGGTCAGCAATGGTCCAACAACGGCACGGGCTATTGGTGGTCATGAGCATGGTCATAATCACAATCATAATCCCAGTGGGAGTCGCAGCCACAGCTGTTGCCATCGCCGCAAGCGCCACAATGCCACACAGACGTCCGCGGAGCGCTGCTGCTGCTGTGTGAGCTGCCATTGCCATGTGACCACAACGCATCATCACCATTGCCATCATCATTGCCATCATCATCATTATGGCAGCGCAAGGCGACGACAGCGTCGCCACCACCAGCATCAACATCAACAGCACTCGCTGCAGCAGCTGCATCATTCGCATTCGCAGCAGAAGTCGCATTCCAAACGCAGTCCGCTTCCAGTTATCAAGAATCCACACCAGGACAACAATAATCTGAACCACAACAAGTCTTCCCTGGACTCCAGCGAGTTGTTGCAGCTGCCGCATATGCATTCAGCTGCCATTGCCATTGAGATCGATGCGGCTACCGTTACGGAGAACAACAGCAGCACAGCTACCTCCAATTTTCCGTATAAGGTGGCCAGCGAGGGCGGTGGTGCGCCCATGAATCTAACGCCGCTCTGTGAGCAGCAACGTAAGCTCCGACGCGGCTCTATAAACTCCAATACCACCATTGAAACAGATGAGCTCTCGCGCGACGACGACGATGATGATGATGATGATGTGTGCTTGGGCCTCCAACCGGATGATGAGCAGCAGCTGACGCCGGCAACGGGCGTACAGCCCAGCAGCAGCTCCAGCAGCACAGCACGCGCCTTGGCCGGCACTGCTCCGGCACGCAACGAATGCGTACGCATTAAGCGCAAACGTTTTGTGCCCGATGCCATGCAGGATTACTGCAGCAGCTGCTCACGCTGCTCCAGCTGCAGCTGTGACCAGGCACGCACCAGCTCCTGCAGCAGCCTGGACGAGGATCTGGCCCATGAGCTGACCGTGGCCGCTGATTGCCATCGCTGCATGGCCGAGCAGCCGTCGAATGAGCAAATTGCTAGCCGGCGAAGCAGCTTGAAGAGCTTTTGCTCCTGCCACACGAACAGCTGTTGCTGTGGCCGCTGCAGCGGCGATGAGGAGGACTACGCTGGCGATGAGGATGATGATGACGATGAGACCACTGGCCAGCGCGAATCCTTTTGCACCGCTGCGGATCATACAATTGTGAGCACGCCCACGCAGGACGAGGCGCACAGCAGCACCTTGACGCCGCTCAGCACACAGGAGCACACAATGCGTAGTGAGTTAGCTGATGCGATTACCGATGCGGATGCCTCCTCGCTCAGTCAATCCGCCGAGTACTTTTCAATGTCATCCAATGTGGGTGGCGCACAGTCAGCAGCAAGTGCCGACAAGGGCAGCAAGTGTGCAGCGCCCGCGGATGAGGATGAGGAGGAGGAGCAGCCGCACTGCAGCAACAATTGCAACAAGCCCTGGAGCAAGCATATACGGCTCAAACGCAGCTCCTCGCCGCTGGACACGCATTTATGACGAAGCGTCTCGCTGGTCGCCTGGCCAGCCATCGATGTCAATGCCCTGCTGCAGCAGACCATACGCAAGACCGCTGTGCTGCAGGAGACGCCCGTTAAGCAACGCCGCATGCCGCTCACGCCCCAGCTGCAACGTCCAGCAGCGGCAGCTGCAACTATACCGGCAACCGGCAGCAATGATAGCTCCACCGCCACCCTAACGCCCAGCGTCATCAGTCAAGTTGCCAAGCCGCCGCCGCCGCCGCTAACGCTGACCGCTGTTACCAGTCGCAATGGCATTACCAATACGACCACAGTGCCCGCGGTGAAGATCAGACGCAGCGGCTCCAAACAGTCAGCCGGCGGTGCCTACAGCACGGATCCGCTGCAGCGTCGCTCCACGGAGATTATCCTTTAAGTGGCATCAGCAAAAACAAACAAACAAAAATTATACCTCTGGTTTGGCTGTGTCTATACAGAGTTCGGTTTTTGTGTCATGTGGTAAAGAATTTTGTGAGATTTTTCTAACGACCCCACAAAAAGGAAAACAAACAAACATTTAGCTGTTCATTTTGTTGTTATTCGGGGGTTTATCCTCAAAAAATAAGAAGAAAATAAGGAAAACCCAATGTATATTGTTTTTATATTTTTTTGTGAGCCTCTAGTAAATTAATTGTAATTTTGATATATGTGTAATATTAGTTTTAGTTGGACTAAAAGTGAATTTAATGCTTCTCCGTTGTGAGTTCCTAGCGCCTTTTGCCAAAAGCCAATCATAGTAACTAACTGAACGATCAGACATATCCATTCAATAACTACAAACATATATACCATATATGCTATTGGCAAAAACGCTGTGGAAACATTGAATTTTCTTACAACTGGGGGCAACGACCTTGTTTCAATTATTTCGTACAACTTTTCTGTTTTAGTCAATTCCTCTTAGCCAAGTAAGTTGAAGCATTCATAACTAATGTATAAACAAAAACCAAAATCAAACGTTAATCTCGATATTATCAAATGAAAAAGTGAAACAAGTGTTATTTATATGATTTTTCTAGCGGAATTTATTAGCTAAGGCTTAATATATACTATATATATATATATATATACTTATATGTGTATACTAAAATAAAACCAAAACGACAAACGAAATTTATAATTTTCTTTTATTTGATTTGATTTCATTCACAATTGGCACAAGTTTTCTTTTTGCACACTTATATATTGATATAGCTATATAGAGCGAATTTCATAAGTTTAAGTCAAGCATATATACTTTATATATATAAATATATACAATATATATAGAACATAACCGTAACGCAGCCAAATATCTTCCTTGCAATGTTGAGATTCCGTTGAAAATGCTACACACAATTTAATAACAAACAAAAATAAAAATATATATATTTTATTTTTAAGCTAAACTATATAATTCAAGTGCTTGAAAATATTTACAAAATATTACAAAAATTAGAAACATAAATCGAAAAATAACTAGCAACCAAAAATTTGAACTCCATGAGTAAAAACATATATATGTTAAAAAAAGAAAGAAATTTTTTGCCTAAGAATTTGTTGATTAGTGCGTAGCGAAAGTTTTGTTTGCATATTATATGTGTATGAATTAATCAATTAATCAAAGATTAAGTATTAATATCCAAAAAATCATGAGTTGCCGCCTGTTACAGGTAAAGGACACAATTTGTTGGGCCCATCTCTCCTCATCTAACTAGCATTTTATTTCAAATAACTCCAATTGTAACGAATTACTTACTTATAACAAATACTCATTATCATAAATATATATATACATAAATGTTCAACTAATACGACTAATGTCTAAATTCTTCGCATTTCAATGTAGAACTTTTTATCGACATACCGAAAAGTTCCACCTATATTATTCTACTCATAATATATACATATATATACTATATACGTATTAACTAAGTATCTAATACAGAAGCAATATTTGCATACAACTTGAATTAAATCAATTATTACAAATACAAATATAAAAACATGCTTTGATTTTACTAAAACAAAGGGATTTAATAATTTATTTAGAGTTAAGCAAGTCAGCGGGCGAATTTCAAACGCAGCCGCACTTGTTTAGTATTTTTTCGATATTTTATACATTTGCCAACACTGATAGCTAGAGCTGCCAGGTTTTAACGCTGTGCAAGCAAATGTTAACAGTTTGACAGCTGCGGTTTGATGACTTTACATACAACTTCAATCATTTGGTATATTTATCATTTATATATAACAAATTTATATCGAAATTTGTGAAAATATTTCATTCACTTAGCTATAGCTAAAAGTGTAGCCAAATTATAATGAACGACTATCAATCTTCAAAATGAAATGAACGTGGAACTAGTGCCATGCAACATTTTCTAACACTGTTAACACTGCTAACAGCTGTTCAGTCATGTTAGCTCGTTCATTCGTTCACTATGACGATTAGTTAATCGAACTAAGTCTGAACGAATCAGTACAACTTTACGCTCGGGCTCAAAACAAAAAAAATACTAGCCTTTGCCTGGTTTTTTTCGTGCGAGTTGCAGCAAAGTTCTGCTAGCGGTACAATTTGTTTAACTATAAATAATAATAATTTCAAATAAAGTAAAGCAAGAAAATATCAACGCGTTCGTTACGTGCAAGGCAAATTGCAGTTCCATTGATTATTGCAGAAAAACGAGAGCACAGCAGCAAAAACAAAACAAGCGAAAAGCAAATAGTTAAAAACAACAAAAAGTGAAGTTTTTATTGATAACATTCTGTCAAGGAGGAAGAAGAAGAAAGAGGGGAACGAGAACTGCAATTGCACTTGGTAAGTGTGACACACACAGCCAAGCAGAGCACTAAAAATAAATAAGTGTCAGTGTGTGTGTGTGAATGTATCTGTATTTGTGTTTGCGTGAGAGTGCCGTTATCTATCCCTTTGTTGGCGCTCTGCTCATTTGCCCTGCGTCTGTAACAATTGTCAGCATCAATTTGCCAATTATAGAGCTTTTGACCCCACCGCCCTCCTCCCACCAAGCACGCACACATATCTTGAATGTTTGCATGTTTCTATTTGATTATTATTCTATACTCAATAGATACATGACATATGTATGTACATACTCATATATTTTTACTATATTTGTGTATGTGTGTAAGCCCTCCATTCACAAGCTTCCCCTTTGCTCTTTGCTTGTGAAAATGTGCATACCCTGTAATTAGGTTTTATGACGAAAGATAAGAATACGTTTCTTGCTTATCGCTTTCCTATCTTCTATTCCGAAATCGTGGTTTACTTTGAAGTACAGCTGGCAACTTACTATCGATAATTCTATTCAAAAATTATGATTTTTATAATATGCCGGATAAAAAATACTTTTACAAACCCAAAACTTAGGAAATTTATCGCTCAAGTGAAGTAGTTGATGTTCATCATACAGTGAATATATAAAGAAAAGCTTCTAATCGGAAAAGTGTTGTTGTTCTTAGTTATATTCTCAAGGGTTACAAATCCGATACCAATATCTCTTTAGTGTGTACATAACCAAACTTTTTCCACTCGCTTATAAAGTATTGAGTATTACAGGTCATCCTGGTGATTAGGATACCAAACATTTACAACTATTTGTAGGGTATGTGCATGTGCGTGTACGAGTGTGTGTTTTGTCTATACATTGCACTTTAGCTTTTGACATTGCTTTTTGCGCTTTAAAAGCTGCACCATGTGTGTGAGAGAGAGATGTATAGAGCAGGGAGGGGTGGGGGATGCGATAGAATGCTCGTTCGCTCAATGTCAGCTTTTCATTGAACTTGATACTGAAAATCCGAGTGGGTTTTGTTCGACTGAAGGCTAAAGTCAGGGCCAAGGCTCAAAGCTTTAAGCCTGGCCTTCTTTATTTATGAAATATTTAATAAGTTAGTTAAGCTTTAACTGGATAACTCGGGATAACCTTGTTCCAAATAGATATAGATTGTAATTTATATACGAGTGAATGTGAAAGATTGCACAGTTTATGGCGCGATTGCTCAGTTTGTGTTTACATTGGAGGCATCTTGTGCAAGGTCCGGCTTGCGTTAGTAGCCCAGTTTCTCATTATTCTTATCGGGACACAAATATTAACATATGGCCACTTATTTGCTTATGCAAGTCTCTGTTATTAATTGCCTTGAGACTTGCTTCTGACCTCGTTGGAATTCAGAATGCTCTGATGAAATCTTTATCAGCCCAAGCGCATTAATGCAATGTTCTTTGGAAATCTAAAATTTATAAACATATAATATAACACCACGATTCAAACAAAATCAGATTATTACTATGCATTCAATATATACATACATACATAAAATACAGAGTACACTCGATAAGTGGAACGATCGTCTTCTGTATGATTTGGGGCGTATGTACTGTGAACCTATAAAATGTAAGCGGATGGACCGGCTACTTAGGCGTGGGAGTGGGCTTTCTCTCGCAGCTAAAATCCGCCTCTTTAAGGCCATCATTATGCCCACTCCAAATTGGGACACGGCCGTAACACTTTAATCCAACGGATCGAGTCATGCCAAAGCAAAATTCTCCGGAGAATTGTGGACGCTCCCTATTACCTGCGCAACAACACTATATACAATGACCTTGGAGTATTGCCAGCAATTTCGCTGATAGGTACAGAGGCAGGCTCCTGGCCCACACCAACTCCTTGGCTACTCGCCTAGCAAGGCCGTATTTAAACAGAAGGCTTGGGCGACACCCTCCTTCGGATAATTGGATTATTGGTACGACGCCTGCAGGAAGGTTATTGGAATTTACCTAAGCTTTGTCCAATCTGGTAAAGGCTTGCCTAACATTCTGACGTTTTTAATACACTGTTAGATCCTTGCGTTTATCTGCTCTTTAAGCCGAGATATTTATTGGGGCTGCGCTGCTGATCCGATTCACTTGAAATTTGGACAGTAGATTAAAAGTGACCAAAGTATTATACATGTCAAATCCCAAAGCTTTATCTTTAAAATTGTTGCTGCTAAACGTTTTTATCGAATTGTGGGGGTGTGGGGGGAAGGAAGGAATATCTCGGATTCAAAATAAACTTAATCTGGTATACAGGAACCTACATTTCAAATTTGGTGTCTCGAATTCTTATAGTTGCTGAGATCGACGCGTTCATCCGGACAGACGGACGGACGGACAGACAGACGGACATGGTCAAATCGAAATTTCTTTTGATACTAATCAAGAATATACATATGTATGTAATTTATAGGGTCGGAGATGTCTCCTTCTGCCTGTTACATACACTTGCACAGAATTAGCCATTTTTTGGGTTAGGAGTAAAAATTAATAGGATTTTGATTAATATTTTTAATGCCAGTCAATCGGGAATAATTATAACCCTTATATTGTACAAATTTGTTCACAAATTACCTATTTGAATCAAACTTATAACAGCTCGCTCGAACCGGATCGTTATTGAACTGAAAGCAATTTGTAGGATATATGGGATGAACTCGTGCGGTACAATGATTTTGAATTTGAACAAACTTTTCATTGTCAGCTTTTTTAATTTGCTGTTTTCCTGTTCATTTTCGGAGGAAAAAAAGTAATCCGCACGAAATGCGCCAATTTTATTTAGTGCTGACATTTGGACGCCCACACGCAACGTCAAGAAGTCAAAATTCGCTCAATTGAGTGTTGTTCATGAATGGAAGCGAATGCGTTCAAAGCGGAATACGGAAGTGTGAGCACGTGTCGGAGAGAGATAGCATGTGTTTCCCATTTGCATTGCCTTCAGCTTTAGCGGATTTAACACAAAGAAACAAGGCGCTAACTGTTTATGTTGTTGTTGTATTTCATGAATAATCGACTTACAAGAGAGAGAGTGAGAGAGTGGGGGTTAACTCTACGCGCTCTGCATTTAAATGGGAGTTGATCAGTTGAGCTTTGAGCTTTTACCATAAACTTTTTATAATACATAATATATTGGATAGTAGTCGTTTTATTTTCATGGGAGTCTAAAATGAATTTTCTCGATTTACACAGTCGTAAATTGATTATGCATGCACATGACTGAAACACCCACCCACCAACCCCCGACAGTTACACCCACCTCTAGCCGTTTACCTATTGCCAGGACTATAAATAGCAAAGGCTTCGCGATTAGATGAACTTGAGTGCGTCGTGCAGGGAATTTATGAATATTACATGAGCATGGTGGATAAGTTGAGGTGATAAACAATTTCCATCAACATGAGCCATATGTCAGGCTGCCTGCCTGCAGTTGCCATTTCCTCCTTTCCTCCTTTAACAATCCTGACCCATTGACGTCAGCATGTGCTTGCTTGTTGAGCGCCCACTAGGATTATCTTGTTTTTCTTTTCTTTTCTTTATTGAAATAGTGTATAGTATCCTGCTAACTTAGAGGGAACTTAATCTAATCAGAAATTATTATACAAAATCATTTAGGTCTAGTGCGTACAGAGGAATATTATTATTACTAGGAATATCAAGTTGTTAATCGCTAGGAGTGTGACAAGGGTTGGGTTTATTTGATCTAATAGTACGCATATGGTAATAGCCTTAACTACTGAATATACATAGCTGCGTCAAAAAAGCATTTTTCTGAGGCCAGATGCTTTGCTGAGCTCAGCGCCCCAGGGATCTTCGGCAAAAAAGCCGAACTACCACAACCCCAGTCGGGGGGTTGTCTGCTCCGAACAAATATTTAGTCTTGGATCGACACCAGAACGATGAGCACGGCTTATGTTGCTTGCGCTCTCATTTCGTTTCTATATATATTCAGTAGTTAATAGTTAGTAGGTAATAGTCAAATGCTGTCCTTAAACAGCTTTTCAAGAGATGAAAACAATGCTAATCTTTAAGAGAGGTCACTTTTGTTAAATGAAAACATATTTACAAATCATCTTTGTGCTATTCCCTGAACAGAAGGTTCCGTTTAAAACGTACTCTACTTAAAAGCTTTTCTTAATTGGTTATATAGTGGCGGACAAAACTGTACTGTGTTAATCACATACGAACAGTGGCAGATAAAATTCTACGTACGACCCCATTTTGCATAAATTTAACAAGTTCAAAAGTCTTTGTAAGAAAAGTAATGATGCAGGTTGGTTTTAAATCTTATTGTATTACAAATAACCTTAAACTATGTTTCTCCAATATGAACTTTTAAAGACATATCCAAATATCTGAAAAAAGGCACTGACAACTTGTTAAATTTAAGAAAAAAGGCGTCCTACGTCGAAAATAAGGCACTGAAACTCATTAAATTTAAGAAAAAGGGGTCCTACGTAGAAAAAAGGCACTGGAACTTATTAAATTTAAGAAAAAGGAGTCCTATGTATAGTTCTAACCTCTGTATGTGATTAATAAAATTAACTTGAAACACACAAAATTTGAATATAAAACCCCAAATAGAGAAAGTCTTGAATAACAATTAATGTCAAGTCCTGTTTAAAGACAGTTATAATATAGGAGCACTTAAAAAATATAGTTATTACTGTAACCAAAGATAGCTGCTCATCTATGCAACATGTTGAAAGTGTGGAGAAAGTGATTTAACAAGCGCTCTCAACTTGAGAAGGTTGCCTAGCACACACACACACCCACAAAGACACACGCACACACACACACCCACACACCCACACCCACACCTTGAGGCGTTTACAGCTCATCTTATCTTTAATGGCACTCCAGACGACACCCAATCGAGCTGACATACCACTTCACATCTGACACGGCCCATAATCGAACCGCCAACTAACCGAGCGTCCGTCCGTGCAATATGCGAAGCGGGCAAGTTGCCCGAGCCTGCCCATTGCCGTCATCACATGGCGTACGCGTCACTGTGACGCCCGATTCCAAGTATCCTTGCTGCTGGTGTTGTTGTATTGTTGTTCTTGTTGCTGTTGCTGTGCTCTTGTTAAAAGCAATTTCATAAATGGCTTCCGTTTGCACAGGACACGCGCAACAACGGGGCCATTGAGCGACGACCCATCCGAAAAGCTTGCATCCTTCTCTCGCGCACACCAAAAAGATGATGGGGAGGGTGCAAAGATAAAAGGCATATTGTGTTGCCTGCTTTTGGGCGCTGTGGCTGCTTCTCTACGTGCCAAAAGCAAATTCAAATAATATAAACATAAATGAAATGCCTGCGTGGGAGGGAGGCGACTTCAGTTATGGCGCCACGCATAAAAGTGATAAATAAACAGAGACATATCAAGGTCAAAGTTGAGCACTTCAAGCAGCTGCGAGCTTTTGCCTATTTACACTGGCTTGCCACTCAATAAAACAACTTAAAGCTGATCGTTTTTTTAAGAGTGACGACAGCTTTTGAGAGCAATTTCATTCTGAGCTTTATGCCCAATGAATCTGATCCCAGGCATGGTGGAATAATACAAGGTGCTGTGTGATTGTCTGATGGGAGATGGGAGAACATCAATATGCTACCAATTGATAGCTGTCGATATTGATAGTTAGAACATCGCTACTATCGTTAGTATTATCTAAGAATTTGTTATTTAGTTTTTTGTTAGTGACATGTCGATCAATCAGTAATAAATAATTATCTAAGCAAAATGTGTACTGTAAACAAATAGCTCTGGTGACAACAACGATACTGGCTGATACGAGCCTAGACATAAACAAGCTCAAAATGCATTGTTGATATTCCCATCAGAATACTTTCCCACGTAAAATTGCAGACGCTGCTTAAACTTCGGTTGATGCAATTTTACCAAATTTATCGTTATCTCCTTAAAAGAGAGAGAGAGAGGGAGAGAGAGAGAAATGAGAACATTACGATTTGAGTATGATATGATTTAGCTTATGATTATGATTAAGCTTGGTACCTCAAAACTGAGAGAGAAAGCTTGCTTGCATGACGTCACCTTGCATGGGTGCAACATGATCCAGGGTATGATGAAATTATAACAAGGTGGTCCATTCGCTCTCTTTCGGGGCCACGATTTTGCTGCCAGTACTGAGAGCCTGCTTTCATACTGTCAATCGTTGCCCCGAAAAAGAGCGCACGTCAAGCGAATGGACCACCTTGTTATGATTTCATCATGTACCTAGTAACAACAAACCACGAAGCTTGGTACCTCAAAACAGAGAGAGCTTGCTTACATGACGTCACCTTGCATGGGTGCACCGTGATCCAGGGCAGCTGCAGAAAGCACTCAACGCAGTTGGACCCACAACAACAAAGCGATCAATTTGGTTAGCAGCGAACCAGGAAGCTTTCACAGAATTAACGACTTTTATTAATACGAATATTTAAAACTGTGCTTAATTTAATTAACTTGCAATCAGAGAGTGTTTATTAATAAAGGAACAAAGCTCACAAAAAAAGAAAGAGCAACAGCAAACGATGAGCAAGTAGAACAATGGCAAACAGCACACACACACACCCAGACACACGCACACAGGCCCTGTGTGAAAGATTGATTGAATAGGGAGGGGCAGAAAGAGGGTAAGCGAGCAGCAGCCCCAACTGATTGCCGTGACAGATGACAGGCGCAAAGTGCAACGCAAAAGAAACAACAACAATTCACTGTCGACGGCAAACAAAGAAACTGTTGAGCAACATTATTCGCCAACTCTTTCCCTATCACCCGCTGCTCCTGCTCCCACACCTAGGCTATTGTACTCTTTGCCGCTGCATTGCGCTGCTGCTGCTGTTGTGCTTTTCAAAAGTTTCTTCTTCTCTTTTTCCCTTTTTCTTGTATTGCTTTTAACGCTGGCCGGCGCCAGTGTTGATTAATGACGCGTGCACAGATTTTGCATATCATTTGAAATGCAATTAAAACTCAACTTAAATCAATATTGTGCTAAAGTTGAAGTCTTGCTAGTAGAGTCAACTTACTATATAGCTGACATAGTTTAGTTTTAACTTCACTTTGCATTTCGTGTTTTGCCTGACTCTGCACCTTTTGTTTTTTGTTTCGCTTGCATTCTGACGTTTCCGTGTGTTTGCGCTTCTGATTTGCATGCAACAATAACAACAACACTCAGAAATTTACATGCTAGCAAAACAACAATAAATGCTGCCAACGACAACATATGCACATATACTTATATACATATGTATATATTTTGTATGCATACAATTAACTTAAACAATTTTGTTAATTGTATGTGTTGCTTTCGTTGTTGTTGTTGTTGTTTTCCAACCTGACAGCTTTCCCACGCTCAATCAGTATTTGATAATTGACAGTGTTCTTTAACGCCCTAAATTTGTCCTGTTTTGGCAATTAAAATCTATTAAAGGGATCCCGCAACTACTATTGTCACGATACTAACTACATTATTCAATATACAAATGTTGCTAGAAAATGGGGCACCATAAATTTATCAAAATGTTAATTTAAAGGTTTTTTTAATTTCAAGGCAATTGACAGTGTTGTTAAACGTCCAAATTGTTCTATTTTAGCGTTTGAGATATGTATATTATAACCTTATAACCTCCATAATAAGAACGCCGATTTAAGTAAAGAGATAAGAGATAAAAATCTGAACATCCAGATCAGTCTAATAGTAAAATCAATAAAAATATTGAAAATCAGATATATATACATATATGAAATGGTACTTACTCAATATAAACATATGTTCAAACTATAAAAAATATTAAAAAATTATATTTATAGGTTTTTAAATGTATAATTCAGTTGGCAACTGACAATGTTGTTAAACGCCAACATACTTACATTATTTAATATAAAATCTGAAGGGATAATTTATATATTTTTGGTTTTCAATAAAAGATATAACTTTTGTGCCTAATTTATATATTTTTGGTTTTCAATAAAAGATATTACTTTTGTGCCTTTCAAAAACTTCTATTTACTCCCTGTTCTCATAAAATGGGTAAAAGGGGATATTAAATCTGTGTTTTAGTTTCAGAAAAATATAAAAACCATAAAAATATGAACTTAAACAACACTTAAGTACTAAAGCAACATTCTAGCACAACATTTTTGCATTTTTAAAAACTAAACTTATGTTTACGATATCCGTAGCTCGATATTATTTAACTTGGGAACACCCTGTAGTTTTGTATTCATTGGTATTCCAAATTGAACAGTTCAATTAAAAGCTAATTTAACTGTAGCGTTATGCTTTTTATAGCAGCACTTTGTTATTAGCCGCCTACTACAACTGGGAGTCTATTTGATGACTGCTTATTTGCCCCGACATCAACATATATATATATATATGTGTGAATCTAAAATTATCATTAATTTGCCCGGGGCCATTATTTATTAGTGTATTCATGCGCATATTGCCGGGATAGGTCAGTTAGTGGTTGGGGGAGGGCCTTATCGATTTTCATGGCGCCAGATTAGATTAGATACTGGGCAAACAACATTCCCACACAGAACCAACGAGGCAAAAAGGCACAGCTCAAATTACCAACCCTTGTGTCAATTTGTCATCCATTATTTCAAAGCTGTCAACAAGGTTCAAATTTATTTACCAAACCAAAGCAGATCTGTAAATATTTTTAACTCAAATTCTTTAGCTTTGTTACTTTTACAGCTGAATGCCAATACCAAAATGTCTGGCAAGTCGAAGTAGACATTCCTCTTGACTACTCTTCACACCGTCGTCCCTTCCAATCGATGAGCTTGTCTGGTTTCTGTTTTAGTATAACTTGTTTCCTTGCTGGCCTGGTCTGGCCTGGACGGGTCTTGCCTGGCGCCTTGACTTCTTTTAACTTAGTTTCTCTCTTTTTCTTTTTACTTGACTGAAAGCAAAAGTGCAAAACTTGCACGTATCTATAAATAGTTTGTCCCTGCACAAGTTGTTCAGCAGCCATGAATTGAAAGACCTAACTCGTCCGACCTTTCATGAACTCCACTTCCATCATTTAATGATCTAAATGAGTTTTGTTAGCTATTAATAATCGACAGACAACTTACACGTCTCGTCTGACCTGTAGAAACAGTTTTTGCCTGTCAATCAATCATAATTTATAAGTTTCTGACACAGACAAGTAGTCGAAACAGGACTCTTCCCTCTTAACTCAGCAACAGGATGAAAATGTATATTGAAAAGGATAAGGAGGTAATTTTCTATCACTCAGACTCAAGTTCTTGACTTCCATAGTCTCATTTTGTTGAATACATTCAATCTAACAAAATAAAAGAATTTTATATAACAGAAGCTAAAGAAAAGTAGATGCAAATCAAGGCTCGGAGAAGCTCTCTCGCTCTGCGGAGCAACAGGATGAAAATGTATATTGAATAGGATAAGGAGGTAATTTTCTATCACTCAGACCCAAGCTCTTGACTTCCATAGGCACATTTTGTTGTATACATTCGGTCTGTCAAATGAAATGAATTTTATATAACAGAAGTTAAAGAAAAGTAGATGCAAATCAAGGCCCGGAGAAGCTATCTCGCTCTGCGGAGTGAAAGGAAGGTTTTGATAATGAAAGGAAAGTCAAAGTGTCTTTTCAGAAAGGCAGACAATCAGAGAAGCCTATAGAAATGCAACATTTCCTACCTGAAACATGAACATTCCCTCTATTATCAGAAGAAGCACGGAGAACGGAAACAAGTAAAGTAAGGGAATAAGGGGGCAATTTGTGGTTCTAAAAAGTTCTTAAGGCACAAGGTCATATCCTGCAAGGTCATATTTGAATTTACAGTCAAGCAAAAGAAAGGAATGTAAAATGAATATGAAAAAAATGTTGAAGCATTCAAAGCCCGGAGGAAATTTGTCCTATTGTGCAGTCAAAGGAAATTCTAGGAAAATGAAAGCACTGTGGTAAATATTTTCCTGCGAAGCAAACAAAGAGCTCAAAGTTAAGCTTTAAGACATCGTTTTCCGAAAAATTTAATTATATTTGACAAATTATGGCACGCTTTTAATTTATTAGGCGTTAGAAATTTGGGATTATTTTCAGTGTTGCCCTCAGCTTAGTAGCGTGCCCTTTACCCCACCACAGTCCAATTTATAATAACAATAATAATCATAAATATAAAGCATTATACAAAGTACAGCCCTTGGCCACTGGGCCCTGGCAGGGCTCCAAGCTGAACCTGATGACCCACCTGCCCCCAGTCTCCTTAGCCACAGCTAATTATGCACAAGAGGACCAATTTGGGGCCCATGGTCAACACCTAAGTAAGCTGGCACATGGCACCCGGCACCCACGTACATACATCCCCCTCCGTATATAAACCCGGTACAGCCCACACAGCATCCACTTTGGCTTGCGACCGTCGCAAACTTTTGCCATAAAAGTTGTTTTGCCTAGAGTGATCCCCCCTCTTAAATTCCATCGTTCCATCCCTACCCCGTTGCGTTGCCCCGTGCCTGGCAACTGTTGGTTGCGACGCAATAAGTTTGTTTTATACTCTGTACCCATTACAAATTTGTGAAAGGTGGTGTATTCGGGTTTTGCATATATATAGGGAGATATCTTCGACCCTATATGGTGTACATATGCTAGATCAGCACCAACAATCAATCAATCAGTCAATCTGTCAAACTCAGGGATTATAAGAAGAATAGACACTAAATTTAGTATGTTCCCTTAGACCAAACTTATTAAAAAGAAATTAAAATTCCTCCCGCACCCTTCTAAGTCAATAAAATCGCTTAAAAACCACAATTTTAAAGATATAGCTATAATTCTCGACACAACTATATTTTGGTATGGTGTTAATCTCTTGACAAAATTTCATAACGATCGGATAGTAAATTTGTTCAAAAAATGAATTTTCATAGACCGCAGCAGAGGCAGTACAAGGATATGTTTGGGAGATTTTAGAGCTGACCACAGGGTATCTTCCAGTCGAGTACTCTTCCAACTAGAGCATTCTTACTTGTTTTTATATCGTCGTCATCGTCGTTGTCGCTATTTTTCCTTTACTCTTATTCTCCGTAAGCTTTTGTTGTTGCTGCTTGGCTGCGAGTATTTAACTTTTTTTTTTTGCTCTTATTTTTATAAGCTTGGAAATCTTGCCAAGGATGTTGTGAAGGATGTGTTGTATATGTACATATGCATCGGAAAGTTAAGTGCCTTTGTGTCTTTTAATACCCTGTGCCAGAGTTAATGTAGAACATAAAATTAAGAGACCTGCTATAAACATTTTAACTGAATTATATTGGTTAAGCGATATCATCCGCTGTTTTTAAGTTCTTGAACCTTGAACCTCGAACTTAAAGGTCTTCTAGACAAAAGAACCCAAATTAATTAAACTTATTCCATAAGATATCGAGAGCTGTCTCATAATCAAATCTTTCATGTTCTTCAAGATCTGTTTACAGAGTATTCTTATAGTCGAACCTTTTAGACATATTATTCTTATTTACGTCGTTTTCATTACGGCTAACACAAGGTCACAGGGAGATTTCAGAGCAATTATGAAATGGGCGTAGGTCAGGGACGGGCTTATATGCCAATAAAAGATATAGAGTTTTTTTTATTCTTTTTGTATATATTAATTCCCGTTGGGACAATTTTCACTCTTATTCTGCTTCATTAACTTTATTAGGGGCTGAACATGAAACGCTCTAATTAACCATAAGAATCAGTTTACAGGCGATGATAAGGGTCGAACTACATAAATTATATTATTTGACCAAATCTTCACTTAAAGTGTAAATTATATATTCACTTTTTGGGTGAAAGAACCTTCAATCTAACTAGTTTTTTTCCACATACGTTCCACTATTAATATTATAATACTTTTCTCTGCTTGCAGCACAAACAAATTGTATATAAAAAGACTGAGAAACCATTAACCAGAATTAAATATATATAATTAAAATCAAAGCCACCGTTAAAAAGGAAAAGAAAAACCACAGCAGAGATGTCATCACGTTCCAAAGAAAGAGTTGTTACGGCGTTTCGCAAGATCTTTCACAAATCCAGCAACAACAATAATAATAATAACAACAACAACCAAAACAACAACCACAACAACAACAATAATAACAACAACAACAACGATAAAACCATCGATAAAATCGATGGGGCCGAACACAGCACCAGCAGCAAAGATAACCTCAACAACAATCCAGTTATTGAGGTCGCAGCTGCCTCCACAGCAGCAGGCGCAGGAGGAGCAGCAGCAGCAGCAGCAGCCGAGGCTGCAGTGGGAGTTGCAGCCGTAGCGGGTACTGCAGCCGGAACCGGAAACGGCATCGGCAGCGGAATAGCTGCTCAGCCCAGCACAAAGAATGCGGTTGTGCGCGTTGCCGCCGAGCAGGCTGTATGCGATTCACCGGGCAAACGACGTCGCCAGGATCACAAGTAAGTAGGAAATCATTCACAACACAAGGATGCTTTCATTAACACCCTCACCCTGTTGCATTCCACAGAGTGGCACCGATAACTGGACGCTCGCTGTTGACCCCACCCGATCAGACCATACGCTCGCGTCGCCTGATGAAGGAATACCGCGAGATGGAACGCCTGCAGAGCAAGAACGATTCCGTTTTTACGGTAATGCCAATAGAGAGCTTACTTGATTCTGACAGAACTATATTGATAAGGATCGTATAGTTAATGTATTAAGATTAGCCTATCAAAGGTTGTAATACCGTCTTGAAACACATCTAAAAAGCAGAGTAGAGAGAGAGATTTAGGATTGGTTTCCACCAGTAGAAGTTTTATTAAAAGGAAGTCAGAGCAGAGTAGATTTAGGATTGTTTTTCACCCGTAGAAGTTTTATTTAAAGGAAGGAAGAGCAGAGTAGATTTAGGATTGGTTTTCACCAGTAGAAGTTTTATTAAAAGGAAGTCAGAGCAGAGTAGATTTAGGATTGCTTTTCACCAGTAGAAGTTCTATTAAGAGATAGAATTTTTATTCGATATCGAAACGATAACATTGTCATGATATAACATATAAAGCAAAATAGTATAGGTTATTTATAGGCAGAGAAATGTGTTTATAAGAATAAACGAAACTCATTCAATGAATGCCACAGTTATAATATAAACAATAGGAAATAAACTTCGATAGTTGTTTAGAAAGATAAACCATTATCGATTCAGGATTGATCAGCTCAAATATCTGTATATCTCTGCTAAAATTCAATGTATTTTACCTTCTTACAGCGCGATACTATCTGTTGCTTTCAGCTTTTCTATCTATTTATATATTTCTGCGTAAGAAAAGTTGACTGATTCTAGGAATATTTATTTTTATTCCAGGTGGAGCTGGTGAATGACAACCTCTTTGAGTGGCACGTGCGACTGCATGTTATCGATCCGGACTCACCGCTGGCCCACGACATGCTTGAGATGAGCGTGGAGGCCATTCTGTTGCATTTGAGCTTTCCCCACAACTTTCCCTTTGCGCCGCCATTTATGCGCGTCGTGGAGCCGCGCATCGAGAAGGGCTACGTCATGGAGGGAGGCGCCATTTGCATGGAGCTGCTCACACCGCGTGGCTGGGCCAGTGCCTACACCGTGGAGGCGGTCATCATGCAGTTTGCGGCCAGCGTTGTTAAGGGTCAAGGTCGAATTGCGCGCAAACCGAAAAGTACAAAGGAGTTTAGTCGGTGTGTCCTTGCTTTAAGTCAGCTCAACAGTTGAACATTTTTGCTAATTTTCTCCTTTATATTTTGCAGTCGCCAGGCAGAGGAGTCGTTCCGTTCACTGGTTAAAACGCACGATAAGTATGGCTGGGTAACGCCCGCCCTGGCTGATGGTTAAGGATGATGCTGTTCCAGCTGACAAGCCCGCCGCTTCGAGCAGCTCCTTGTGTTTGCCAACTTAGTCAACTAAAAAATGCAACTCGATTTCCATTCCACACATAAATACATAAAACGCCGCTCATAACAATACTACAAAATAGTTGTAGGTTGCTTTTCCCAAAATCTTGATTTCATTTTTACACCCTGTACCCATCAAATGGGTAAAATGGTCTACTAAAACTTTGAAAATGTTTGGGGACAGATAGAACTAGACATCTCAGACCCAATAAAGTATATATGTATATTCTTGATCAATATTAATAGCCGAATCAATCTGGCCTTGTCTGTCCGTATCTATAAAAGCAAGCACATAGATATCTATAAGAGCTAGAGACACCAAATTTGGAATGTATGTTCCTTAATAGCAGGCGCAGTATAAGTTTATTTCGAATTATTTCCAGCAATTCGATAAAAATTACATATATAAAGACACAAAGATATTGCCTGGACATTTGGCAGGCATAATTTCTCCGTCATTCTTGGTTAATTACGCAAATTTCAAGACGATCGGATAGAAAACACAAGATGGTCGGGAACAAGTTTTCAGTACAGAAGAGCTCTGCTTGCTTGAACTGCTTGCTGCATATGTGTGTGGTTATTTGTGTAAAGATATAATTAGGATTCTTAGACCTGGGTACAGGGTGTCGCATTGTCGGGAATAACCGACTAGAGCATTCACAATTGTTTCCTTTAATATAGTCAAGTAATATTTAAAAGATTTCAATTGTCGCAAAAAAAAATACCATCCAAAAGAAAAAAACAAAAAGAGAAAAACAAGAAACAGGCGTAAACTAACAAAGAAATTAGCTTAAAATGTAATTTAGCTGTAGAAAACAATGAAAATTACGAAAAAGAAAAAGAAAATAATGTTTAAACAAGAGTATTATAAATTCAGTAAGTTTTAAAACTATTTAGGTTGAACATTATTCATAATGACTATATATATTATTTACAGCTTAGATTATTTAACGCAAACTAAATAAAAACATTTTCTGCTGTGTTATTTTAATTTGTTGTGATTTTTGTTAAGTAAACAACCAAATTACAGCTACAGCTCGTATACAAATATATATATAAATATATACAAATGTATGACAATTTTCTTAAGTTTCGCATATAGTAAATAAATAAATATATGTCTCTCTGTGTCTCTGACTTGCCTTTTCAATTATGGGTATTTTTTTATTAATATATAATAATTAAATAAAATAGAAATAAATATAACGCACCGTGGCGAATGAGATTCAAATAGCGCGCGTGGCCAGTGTTGCAGAACGTCAAAGGGCACAGCTCTGCTGATCAAGCATAGACATGCGACTCATCAGGCACAGTCGATGACAATGACGCCACGCGTTTCGCTAACACGCATTCGAAAGCAAAATTAGTTGCAACCACATTTAAACTGTCTTTTGTGGCACATATTTGTAATTCAAGTGCGGTACAAAATTGCTGCCTATAGTTTAACAGCGCTGATTTATTCAATGCCAACGCTGCTTTTGCTGCAAAGTCTGAACGTGCCTGGGCAACGCACCGTGGTCGCTGTACAACACTAGGAAAAAACTAAAACGGTCTGCAGAAAATTGTAATCACAGGACATCACTTTGTAAGTAAATTAAAGCATTTAGATAACTTGTAGTGTACGCAATGTTAACCCAAAAGCTGCCACAAGCTGTTGACCAACAGAATTGTGCAACATTTGCATGTATTGAGTGCAAATAAGAGGCATAAAAAGCTAGCAAAAAACACGCCTCGCAGTTGCTTGGAGGGGAAAGAAAAAAAAAAACGATTAGACGAGCAGCGACGCCGGCGTCGACGGCAACGGCGACAGCGACGTTGAGGTGGTGTATGAGAATTTTTAAAGACAAATCCTAACTTGGGAATTGTTGGTAAAACTGAGCCACATGCATTTGGAGCTGCCCCAGGTGAACCGAACGAGCCAAAAACTGAACCAGCACACAGCTGAGTACGAGCGAGCGAGCAAGAACACAAAAATTTGTTGTTATTGTGTGTTGTATAGTGTACGTATGTGTATGTGCGTGTGTGTGTGTGAGTTGACAGGCAGGCAACATTAGCAAATTTGTAGCAGCTAAAACCCACGAAACATAAAAATACCCACAGCCCGCAGCGCATAGCAAAAATAGTAAATAAATAGTTTGTTTATTTTTAGACTCGTTTCAATGGATACGAACGCCAGCAATAGCAGCAGTAGTAGCAGCAGCAGCAGCAGCAACGGCAGCAGCAGCGGCGGCGGCGGCAGTGGCAGCAGCAGCAACGATGAGCAGCCCAGCAGCAAGACGCCAGCAACAGAGGCAGAGGCAGCTGTGCCCATGGACACGCTGGAACCGCCCAGCTGCAGTTCCAGCTCCAAGACGCTTAAGCGCTGCCTCAGCGTGCCCATCATACGCACGCTGCCGGGCAAGCCGACGCCCATGACGACACGCGCCGCCGCAGCGGCCGCGGCTGCGGCCAAGGAGCACGAGCAGACACCAAAGAAGAAACAGCCGCACCAGCAGCGTCCGGACTGCGCCGCCAGCAGCATCAACTGTGCCAATCTCACGGGGATCGATTGCTTTGGCAAGAATATACATATAAGATCGCAGCCCAGCAGCCGCGAGGTTTCGCCGGCGCCCATGTTCAATCTGTTTACGCCCCGTGCGCGGCGCTACTCTGCCAGCTACAGTCCGGCGCTGGGTGGCGCAGGCGCGGCAGCGGCGGGCGGAGCCGTGGGTACGACTCTATGCTTAACGCCGCGCGTCTCACAGCTGCGCCAGGAGGAATGCGCCGATTTGAACAGCCGTGAGGTGAATCACGAGCGTGAGGTGCACCGCGAGATACAAATCTCACAGAGCTGGGAGGATCTCACATTGGTTGCTGAGAATTGGTCCTGCAAATCGGATGAGTTCTCCAATCCGTTGCAGGTGATGCTGCCCACGGGCAGCAGTAACAGCACCAGCTGCTCCAGTCCCAGCCCCACCAGCAACCGGTCGGGCATGCGTCTGCCCTACTCGCCCTCGCCCACACGTCGCACCTTTGCCACACGGCGCTCCATGTCGCCCATTGCGATGCGACCCTCATCGCTTGGTCCCGTCAAGCGCAAGTTCGAGCTGGATGATAATCCCGGGGTCAGCAACTGGAGCGTCTATTCCCCACCGCCGCTCAAGAAGATCTTTACGGACAGGTGAGTGACAAAATTGTATGACGACTATCATAACTATAAAGAGTTAGTATGATGTCATGAAATTCACGATTAAAATGTAAGGAAAGAGAAGATGAGGAAAGATTGTTAGTATCGATACTAAGACTCGAGTCTTATCCGATTATGATCGTCGTGAATGGGCCACTTTAGTCCACTTTTAATTCACACAATAATTAGAGTAAGGATTTATCAAATTTAACTATCGAAATATATTTATTTATTTAGTATTAAAGCAATGTCAATGAACTTTCTTGTTATTTGAGATCTAGCTTAACATACTTATGATCGTCGTGAATTGGCCACTTTAGTTTCAATTTCAATTCAAGCATTAATCAGACTTATCAGAGTAAGGAATGATCGAACTTAACTATCGAAAAATATTAGTTCATCGTCTAAGTCCAGCCTAGACCTTTTTCGTGCAAACACACGCGCAATTATGGCAATCATGTACAACGTGCCCCATTCACGGAACATTAGTTACAGTTGAAATTTCACTTCAAATGTGGGATACTAACAAAAAACAATTATAAATCGCTTAAATCACATGACCAACTAGCGTAAGCGAGATTTAGATGAGTTATTAATGAAGATATTTATAGATGTTCCCGGCATAGTTCCATTTTCATAAATTATGATTTCTGAGTTATATTTTATAAACCTTATAGAAGATAAAGTATCTAATATATACCAATTGTTTGTTGCAGTCGCGGCTCCTCGCCCGTGGGCCAGTCGCCCTCGTCGGTGTGCCCCAGTCCCGATTCGGGCACCTACGATGGACGCATAACGCCCAAGCTGTTTATATCCAAGCTGTGCACCAACAACAATGCCGCTGGAAACAACAACAGCAGCAGTAGCGGCTGCCCCTCGCCCGTATCCGCCTCGCCCAGCAGCGCACTGCCTGGGAATGGACTGGAGGGCATGTGCCTGGCGGCAGGCAACAGTCAGAGCCAGAGCATCGATGAGGGCATCTCGATACCGGAGAGCGAGCCGATCAGTTGTCGCAGTCGCACCTCATCCATATTGTCGACGGCATCGTCCAGCAGTGTGCTGGGTGGGCCGCAGCTGCTGGTGAACGACATGGTTGATGATGCCACGCTAATGGATGATGCCAAGAGCGAAACGTCCTCTATTGGCGGCTGTTCTACGATCAGCATTGAATCCTCCTCCTGCGACAGTGGCGCCAGGGCGGCGGCCACATTTCTAAATCGCCTAGCCGTTGATGATGGCGGCTCACCGCTTGCCCAAAAGAGTTTCTACATCAACAAACAGGGCTTCTCGGGTGCCAAGAAGTTTATTGTGAACCATGAGAAACTGGGCACAGCCGTAGACTCGAGTAAGCCCAACAAACAGGATGTGCAGCAAAAGCTTTAAGCGATCCAAGGATCGCATTGTACCATATAAATGAACTGCAGCCGCGTTGATACCTTGTATTTTTCATATGCATCCTGCTGCTGCCTATAGTTATATATATATATACACATGTAGTTCTTATGATGGCACCAATCCAAGCGTTATCCAAACCCAGCACCCACCCAATGTCCCGAGCTTTAGTTCGCATTAATTTTAAGCCTTGTACAAATTTAAGTTGTTTAACGCCAGATTCGTTATACCACATTGCATATCATCATTATAACTTTAGCTTCCTTCCGCCCCCATATATAGATATATATGTATTTTTCTCTTTTGTATAACTAGCAACATTTGTTTTTAATATGTTTATTACGCAATCGAGTTGGTTTATCCCCAAACCATTTTGTATATGTCTCAATAAGTCGTTTTCTTTACCAATAATGTCCTTTTGATAGTTATATGATTATTATATATCACATACATCAAATACTTATGAATTATAAAATTACTTTCTTTTAATAAGCATAAAACATAGCTATATTAAGCTATATTTACGGTACACCTAGTTATTAGCCCGCTTAGATTATAGTACCAATCCAATTTGCCAAATATGTTTCTTATATATTGTATCTGTACGTATATATATATATATGTAAGTGTATGCCACGTTTATAGTGCGTTTGATTTGTAACGATTATCTGCGTATATTCGATATCATATAAAGTTTACCATACGATCCAACTGAGCATCGTATGCGAATTAAATTACTTAGTTTCAAGATGTTATTTTAGAATGAACGAGAGAACACATATATATAATAAACAAGTTTTTTTCATTAGATTAAAGAAAGAAATTGGGTTTTGTTTTTTTTGGAGAAAGGAACTGGCTTGGAATAGATATATTTTTGATCTATTTCCTATGTACATAGGAAATATAGATATATTTTTGATCTATTTCCAATGTGCAAAGGAAAAACGATTGATTTCTACTTGAAAACTTCCAAACAACTGTCTAATCTTAACTTAAGTGATGACGGCTTATTAAATTTATAGGTCAAATAACATTTGTGAGAATATTTATCTTTAATTTTTTGTTTTTTTTTGGTATAACTTAACTGAGGTTTTGAGCAACTTCCTTTTTCTTGGGATGTTCTCTAAATAAATGAACGTAGCAGGATAATCTAAGTCTTATTTAGTCTTAGTTTCAAAGCTATCTTAATGAATCTTGGCATGTATGCTGCTCTTTATTGGACGTAGCATATATGTAGGAACCAGCCCGATGGGATCACTATTTATATTGGCATTTTATGTATTACGTCAATAGAAACTTGTTTCGAAACTTCTGACCATTTTCTCAATTTTCCTGCATATCTTGATTAGTTAGTTTCCCGAGTTATTCCAGCAACTTATTGTGAAAAATAACAAGTATTTGAATAGATTTTAGATATTAAATACTTAAATAAAAGTGTTCTTCTTAGTAACCTCATATCACTACATTTGTAACGCCTTGAATGAGGCATTTCCGACTCCATAAGGTATATACAGTCTTGAGTGGCATCATTAGCGGAGTCGATGTAGCCATCGCCGTCTTTTTCCAAGCTAACAAGACTTTCAGTTTGATAGAACTTAGGAAAGATGGTTTATTTTTGCTGCAGGCGTACATATGTTAGGTTAGGTTGGATTTCAGCCAGATATATATATATCTCTTATAGCTGGAGCAATCTATCGAAAACTGAGTATATTTATGAAAATCATCTATGCAAGGGTATAATCTTTGCCATCCCGAAGATTGCGGTTCTTGCTAGTATTATAGTAAATCTATGAGTATACAGACGTGCTCTGTTAACGTCTCTGCCCCGAGCCTTATATGTGTAGCTCAGAAAAAGTTCGAACACCTGGCTGGGAGCGCCGAGCGTTGCTCCCCATACAGGCAGGCAGGCAGGCAGTCAGGCAGGCACACAGAGTCTACATATGCCGATGGCAACACACACACGAGATTCCCAAGCCTGGGCGAGTGGGCGTGCACTGATCCAAAACAAGTTTCATAGCCACGTTTAAAGTGGGATTCGTACTTGCAGTCACCATCGCAACGCTCGGTGTAATGGTAAGCGGGAGGGAGGCCAAGGAGAAAGGGCAGTTGGAATCGCTGGTGTAACTAGCGATAGGTTCACAATCAACCACCCACGCGAAATGCATACAAATCAGCAATTGGCATGCCAAAGCAGGGTCATTAAGGCAAAGGGCCCCCCCTTTTCAGTCGTTTCGCAACACTGTCAAAAGGCTGACGCAGATGCTAACGCCGATGCTGACGCTGACGCTGACGCCAGCGAACGACAACAACAAAAAGTGAACAGCAACAACAACAGAAGCAGCAGCAAAATCGAAGCATGGCAAATAATTAAAGTTGCTGTTGCTGCGCATAAAAGGAAAAAGAGCAACAAGAAATGGCTGCGCACGGAGCTTGCGTTGCTCGGCCGCTGTTGTAGTTAGTTGTTGTTGTTGTTGCTGTTGGGTTCGCGATTCGCGATTCGCTTCGGTCGTGCTTTAATGGAGCTTGCCGCCGCCTTTCGCCCCGCTGCTGTTACTGTTCATCGGCATCGACATCGTCGGCATCTGCTTCACTGCGCGCTGCTCGAAGTAATCTTGAAAATCGTGAGTTGAGTTTCGCGCTCGCTGGTTTCTTTTTTCTCTCACTGTGCGCGATTGTTGTTTGTATGAAAGTATGTAGTATGTATGTACATACATATGTATGTATGTATGTATTTGGGGCCTTGTTTTTGGTTCGCCCTGCGCATTTTCTTTGTTTTTCGTTTTGGTGCTGTGCGCGCGCCTGAAGAAAAATCAAGTTAACAGCCAACGCACGCAACGGTACGGGGTGTGGAGGAGCAACTCGCCGGGTCGCCAACGCTCTTTTTTCTTTCTTCTTCTTCAATATGCGCGTGCATTAAAAATAAAAAGCCTGCAGCGCACGCTAACGTCAACGTCGACGTCGACGTCAACGCCGATGCCGATGTCGTCTTTGCCAGTTGCTTCCCCAGCTGCATGTTGTTGTTGTTTCGCTTCGCTGATTCAGACTGAGGCAGCGACTGCGGCAGCGGGCTGACTGAAACTCGACTTTTGGCGTTTGTCGAGGTTGCTGAGCCCGGGCGAGCGAGCCGCGAATCCAGTTTCTTCTTCACTCGGCCTCGGCTAACAACGCGAAACGGCCACGGCAAAAACACAAACAAACAAAAAGCAAACGCCACAGCGCCACTCACAAAATAACATTTTCTTCATATTGCAAATTGTTTTTACTCTTTGTTTATGTACTGCGGCAAGGTTTGTAATTGTTGTTGTTGTTGTTGCTTGCGCAAGGATGTGTTGTACGTGTTGCGCTCAATTAGCTTAATAAGCATAGCATATGCACAGGCGCACAAGCAAAAGCTCTCTCTCTTCTACACTCTCTTTTTTCACATGCTCTCTCTCAGACTTGCGCTCTTTTAACATGCGCTCTCCTCTTTTCTCTTTCTTTGTTACTTTATATTTTAGAACATGGAGCTGTCACCCGCTGGCTGCGCCGATTGCTGCAGCGACTGCGCCAGCGCCACTGCCACCCCCGCTTGCTGCGCTGCTTCTGGTTGCTGCAATGCGGCTGCCGCCTGCTGCGTTGCCAATTGCCAGCTGCTGCCGCCAGATGCCATCAGCTATGAGTACCAGGAGCCGGAGGAGAACTTTGTGTCCATTGACGATGCCAAGATTAAAAGCTTGCTGCTCAAGATAGGACAGCAGCAGCAGCAGGAACTGCTACGTCGGCAGCAGCAGCAGCAACAGCAGCAGCAGCAGATAATAGAGCTTCTAGATGAAGACGAGACGTGTGCGGCGCCGTCGCCGTTAATGATTGTAGGCGCAGCGCGTAGCCTGAAGCCAACAAAGCGTTTCTCTCCGGATATACAGCTCATACCCAAGCAGTTGGAGCAGCAACGCATTGTAGCCAGGATAGAGCTAAGCGACAGCGAGTGCGAGGATGCTACAGAGGGGCAGGACGCGCCCAGCGAGGATGAAGATGATGATGATGATGAGGATAACTTGCCACTGGCTGCAGTTAGCTGTGAGCTGCGGGAACCGGCTCAGGTAATACTATTGCAGTCGGATGACGACGAGAAGTGCCAGCAGAAGCGCACTAAGGCAGCACCCCGCAAGCGTCCCCCCCGACCATACATGAAGCGACGCGGGCGTCATTTCTATCAGTGCCAGGCGTGCGGCAAGAAGGTGCAGTCCAATTACAATCTGCGACGTCACATGATGATACACACAGGTGAGTCTCTTCCGCTCCAGATGTTCTCGAAGCAGCGCCTCGTCATGCCGCCCGTGTCTTTAATTGCCAGAACATTTCAATTTGCACTGCTAGTTTTTATATATGATTGGGTTTCTCCAAGTCATCTCTCGATTATACTGGTTAAATTATACGGATCTACTATGTGGGAGGGTTGGGGGATGCCGCACATCCCGCTGATCTAGACATACCGACACGTAAACTATATTTTTACACCTCAATAAAGGCAATGTAGTCTTGTCACGATGTGTAGCGAACGCATTAAAGAAGACGTTTCCGACCTCATAAAGTATATAGATTGCACTTGTATATATATGTACATACGTATATATTCTTGATCAAAAGCTTTTTGTTTTTCTACCAAACTCAGCCATACTAAGTTTAGTTATAAGTTTTATATATTGCCTTAATTTGATAAGAATTTGGCCATTACATCTTATAACTACCATAGGAACAAACGATCATAAATTGAGATTTTCTATGAAATATCTTTCTTCAAGGCATATAGTACTTTATATGTATCTTCGGCGACCGGTTCATAAATTCTATATCTGACCTTCAATCTATTGCAATTAAAATTTAATCAATTTTTCTAGTTCTAGATAGAGTCCTAATAAAATCTAGTTCGAAAACCTATTCAAGTTTTGAATTAATAATAACAAGAAAGAACGATTATCTTCGGAATGCCAAAGCTATATACCCTAGCCGGAATTAATTTTTATACAAAACTTAATTTTTGTCTGATTGCTCCTATGGGAGCGATTTTGATAGAAATTATAGGAAACTATTTGAAGTATAATAAAACTCTCACTTAGTTTCGATGAAATATTTGTATAAACAAAAAGTTTAATATAGTTATATAGTGGTCCGATTTTGACCAAAGTTGGTCAGTCTAGAGAACCTGTTTGGGAAAGTTTGGTAAGGATACCTTAATAAATAGAAAAGTTTTACATACAAAAACATAATTGTCGACCGATCATTCCTATGGTAGCTATACGTTATAGTGGTCCGATCCGGCCGGTTCCGACATATGTACTGCCTGCAGCAAGAAGAAGGGTCTTTACCAAGTTTCATCACGATATCTTTAAAACTGAGAGTCTAGTTCGCATAGAAACAGATGGACAGACGAACATCGCTATATCGACTCGGCTATTCATGCTGATTCAGAATATATACACTTTGTTGGGTCGGAAACGTCTCCTTCAGTACATTATACATTTCGAGACAAAATTTAATACCCTCTTCTAGGGTATAACAACTTATAGATTTCCTAATAAACTAATAAACACTATATAATTATTAAAGCAACTGTAACTCACCCATCTAATCCTGTTTATAATCTCTCATCCGACCAGGCGAGCGTCCCTTTCCCTGCGATTTGTGTGAACGGCGTTTTCGTGAGTTCAGCGACCTCAAGAAGCATCGTCGGCGTCATATGAACGATCCGCGCTATATATGCATGATCTGTCGAGAGCATCCGCCGATGGAGCAGGACTCCACGCGCTGTGTGGAATGTGAGGGCAAGAATCTGCTGCTCAATCCGCAGGTTGAAGTGAGCGGTGAAATGAGTGTAAATGTTGTGGAGAAAGATAAAGAACAGGAGGAGAAGCTGGAGCCGGAGCCGGAAACGGACCAGGAACTGGAGCAGGAGGAGGAGTATGAGGAGGATCAGCTGAGTGAAGAGGTTGCATCGCCGCCAGCTGCTGCAATGATTGTCTCGCCGCCGCCTATGTTGCTGGTTACCCTGGTCCCAGCTGCACCACCCGCTTCCGCTGTCGCTACCGCTGCGCCGTTACGTCCTCCACTGCCACGCAGCTGCAGCAGCGCCAATTCCTCATCCTCGCTCAGCAACGATGCGGCGCCACGGCGTCAGGCTAGAGCCTCACGCAATCGTCGCTCCTATCCCTGCCCGCTGTGCCATCGTCCCTTTGGCACGCGCCACAATCTAAAGCGCCACTATATGATCCACACCGGCGAGAAGCCGTTCAGCTGCAGCAAGTGCCGCAAGCCCTTCCGCGAGTGCTCCACGCTCAAGAAGCATATGGTGACCCATGTGCGTGAACGCTGGTACAAGTGCCTCAGATGTCCTGCCAAGTTTCAGGACTATCTGCACTACACGGACCACAAGCAGACGCATGGTGCTGAGTTGCCCCAGTTGGAGGCAGGTTCTAATAAACACAACACCCAACAGCGCTCATCCGACAGCGAGGATGGCGATAGTTCTGTCGAAGATTGGCTCGAGTGCTGCGAATGCCAGCGTCGCTTCACCCAACTGGACGCCTACACGGCGCATCTCAAACAGCACGACTTGGAGCTGTATGGCATGAGTGTCGATGATGTGGAGGATGACGATCACGAAGTTGATGTCGCCTAGTGTCTATCCGTTATCTATATAAACATTCCATTTGTTGCATTCCACTGAAGTACTGATGTAAGTATTCCCGCACAGTCTTACTAATTGGGGCTGTATTTGCCTTATGGGGATTATCTGTATATGAAATACAGTTTTGAACTGAAAAACGAAGTATCCAGCTGCTGGAATACCCCTTCCTTATGGGGATTATCTGTATATGAGATACAGTTTTGAACTGAAAAACGAAGTATCCAGCTGCTGGAATACCCCTTCCTTATGGGGATTATCTGTATATGAGATACAGTTTTGAACTGAATTATGAAGTTTCCAGCTGCTGGAATACCCCTTTATAATATTTATAAGTTAAAATATGGTGATTAAGAACTGTCAAAGTTATGTTTCGCTTATGAGCTATGCTTAAGCCCGTTAACTGTTTTGGATCAGTCTCTATATGGCTTTTGAACCCGTATAAACCAAGTTTTAAACGGTTCCTAAACTTCATTTAATTTAATGGAATACCCATATGCATTTCCAGCTGTTGAAATACTTCCGCTTAATTTTAAAACACTTTTTCTTTATGCTTATTTATATCATAAATATTATTATATATTTAAAAAACATATTTAAGTGCACGAGAGAGATGTTGAAAATTATGTTGAATTATATATGAAGAAATTTAGTTTAAAACATACATATTGGGGTAGCCAATGTAAGATCTAAAAAAGAGTTGAAATCTGAAGATTCAGATCAGTCTGATAATAAAATAAACAAAAGATAAAAAATTTGTTTTTAAAAGAGTAATAACAATAGTGATATTCCTAAAATCAGTTAAGTTTATGAAATTCTTTGATAAAAATATTATTAAACAGCGAGAATAATGTGCTGAAAAATATATTTATATTCTTCGAATTATGTTTTTTATTGTGGTATTTGCTAAACTAAGTAATTCATTAAAGATCAAGCTGAATTGAGTACTTGGTAAGAAATCAATATTCATCCTTTTATAAGTCAAGTAAAATGTGAATATTATTGTATTTTAACAAACTTTTATCCTGTGGTAATCGATAAAACATTCAGAATGAAAACAAGCAAATCCTTACAGTCCTTTCAAAGTTTAACTAAAAATTCAATTTTCTAACACACAATTCTTAAATAGATTGCACTAAGGACTACCCCAAATGTGTGCTTTTAAATTTCGCTAGAGCGTTTTTAGTTTTAAATATTTAACTAATGATAAACAGGAGCAAGCGTAAGAAAAATGACTAAGAGCGCTTGGAGCACTGGACATAAGAGAATCCACAATAATAACCAACATTACTAGATGTCCAATAGTACGGGCTTTGTTTCCTTGGCACATTTGAACACAGAACGCATCATTTTCAAAAAGCCCGTATCCTTGGGCTTTTCTAGGCCGCGTTGCACGCGATTCTTCATAACCGAAATGAATTCCTTGTTGCTCAGTTGATTGTCGTCTGTGGAGTTAGGTAAAGTTAATAACTTCAGTTTGTTAGACTAAAATATCGATACATACTGTTCTCATCAAAGATGGTAAAGACAACGTCCACAACGTGATCGGATAGATTGACCATGGCCACAGTTTTGGCCACATGTTGCAACGTTTGTTGATCAATCGAGGCGCCCGCAATGTGATAGAAAGTCAGCGCCGTGTCCACATCATTGATGTTGTTCAAAAAGTGAAAGAAATCAAGATAATCCTGCTTGGATATGCCTTGGCCATGATCACGAAAACGACGCTTGACGCGTTTTAGTTTCTTTTGCTTCTTCTTGGGCGGATAGCCGGCATAGGCGAGCATCAGTTCGGCAAAGTCTGCCTCGGTTATTTTGCCCTCGTCATTAGGCTCCTTGCGTTCAAACTCCAGCGAGAGTATCTCGCGTTGCAGCTGCTCCTGAAAGTCCAGGAACTTTTCAATAGTCAGCTTCTCATCCATGTTCGGGCCAAAGAAGTAGGTTATCAACGCCGAATTGACGCCCTGGGAAAAGTGTATATCAATTTTAGTACAGCTCAATATAATAATGGTAAATGCATTTGTTGAAATTAATAAGAAAAAAGTGTGGGCGTGTGCAGGTTTCCAAACTGGATGCAAAAATATGTGCAATATTTAATTGAGTAAAGTGTTGGTGAGGGTTGTGGTAGCAAAAAGAAAGCTATAAGCGTTTGTTTGTTTGTTTGGTTATTAGAAAAGTACCTTCAAGGACTGTAAATAGTCAAAAAAGGAAGTGAAGTATTTATATACACAGTTATACAGTTAGACGACACGCATTTAACGGACACGCGTGTTCAAAAGGATTAAAGCCAAAAGACATAGAGAATATACAATACAAAATACAGTTTAGTACACTCTTAGCCACTCTCAATACTTGCTCGCTCGCTCGCGCCACTGCTGAGTTGAGAGAGCTCCAATCAATCCATTTAAACGTTGATTACCTTGAAAGTATTCCCCGTATTCGCATGATCCCGATGCCTTGTGCCAATGCTCGTCTGCTGGCGCACTAATGTGGCCACCATCTCAAACTCCTCACAGTCCACATCGCCATCGCCATTCAAATCAAACATGCGAAATGCAATCTCAAAATGACGACGGGAAACTGCAAAAAGATAGAGAAATATGTGTTAGATTTGAGTTTCCAAAGTAATTGAGCCTTAAAAGTAATTAAAAATCCCTATTAAAAACAGCTTAAATTGAGATATAATCAATCCAATATTACTTCCTATGAAAATGTTAAAAATTACACAAATTATATAGAAATATTCCCAAACTTAAATATGAAATTTGTTAGCCAACTTACTGGATAGCACGGTGAGCAGAAATATGTAATCAGAGAAGGTGATGAGACCATAGGAACCTAGCTTATAGAATATGCTATTCTTTTCCAGATGCAAGCTCAACTGCTCCCCCACGGACTGTAAGAAAAAGGTTTAAGATTACTTTATAATTTCTAACACTCAAAATCAGCTTACCTTGGGATCATAGCGACGATATTGATCCAGGCCCAAACCTGTAGGATAAAAACTTAGTTAAAAACATTTGTTTAAGTTGTATTATTATTAAGTTAGTTGCTGACTGGTGTGGAATTGATTTTGGAAGGGTTTAGGCCACATACCATCTGGTTGTTTCATGCCTGGCGTCATGCTAGTCAAGAAATCGGTTGGAGTCATGTAGACCTCATGGCGATCATCGGCAACCGGCACTTGGATGGTGGCAAAGTATCGAAATACCTTATCTGGCGTTGAGAATTGCCTGATGCGATTCTCATACTCAATGATCTAAGCAGTTTAGCGTTTAGGAAGATTACAAACCATTACATATTTTAGCTTGGAACGTTTACAACGCAGGCAAAGCAAATGAATTAAAAAGTTCAAGGAAATTGAAAAAGGTAAAAGCTGACGCCAACATAAAACTGTGCAGTTTGTGTTAGTATTTACAGTCTAGTATTATATAAAGCCTATAACAGAATTACCATCTGGCTGCTTTATGCCCGGATAGATTGAGCGTAAGAAGTCCTCGGGTGTCATGCATACGATTGTCTGTGTGGCATCCTGTAGACGGACCGTGGCAAAGTATCGAAATATTTTATCTGGCGTTGAGAATTGCCTGATGCGATTCTCATATTCAATTATCTGTTTTGTGGGTGGGTGTGTGTGTGTTGATTTGTGGTGTGTATGTGTGTGTGATGGCAACGGAAAAGATTACGGGCAACATAAAGAGAAATGAAAGTCATAAGAGAACTTAGGTAAATAATAAATTATTTATATTTATATACATATTTATACGCAAAATACGAAATAGTGCTGCAAAACTATCGACAGTGGCTGCATTCGATAATATCGATAGTTGCCGCCATCGATACTTTTATATAATGTACTCTATTCTCTTATTTAAAACACTTGAAATTGAAAGGATAAACATTTGCAGCAAATTTTTATAATACATAACAATTTATAAGCGAAAAAACTGCGATTTAATACTATCGATAAAGGAAAAGAGCAGTCAAACTATCGATAGTGTTAGCCAACGATTGGTTTGATAGTTACACAACTAACAATGATAGTTGTCAGCTAAACTAGCGATAGTATTTTCGTCAACAAAACAAGTAACTATTGATAGTATCGATAGTGCCATAGAATTGTGGACAACACTACAGCTCAGAGTGTACAATCGATACTATCGATAGTGCTATCGATATCTTTGCAGCATTAACAAGTATATACATGGCATAATCACAATAATTGGTATTTTAGTTGGTTAGATTTATATCGCATACCTTACGATCGCGAAAACCAACTTTTTCCTTAATCTTTCTGCCCGCATGCAGATTTAGACTGTCCCCATCCTCATCCTCCTCCTCATCACCGCTGTCGCTATCGGAGCTGCTGTCGCCATTGACGCCAGCCGCATCGGAGGGACGCTGGCCCGCATCCGCGTCCACTTTTGGCATGAGCAAGCGTTTCACTCTAAAAATAGACGCATTTTTGATATCGAACGTTTAGTTTTTTTATTGGTTAGGCTACTTACTTGCCCCAATCCAGCACCGAGATGACAAACAAACTGATTACCAGTAGGTGAAAATATCGTGTTATTCGAGGTGTTTTCTCCTCGCCATGGCCAAAACGCTTATGGCCGCGAATTTGTTGCAATTGCGTTTGGCATGCAGCACCAGCTGCGTTTGTTGTTGCTGTTGTTGCTTTGTAGCTGCTGTTGTTGCTGGCCAAGGCGACAATGGAGCGGCTATTCTGAAGTGTTGGCACAACTGAACGCCTTGTCAGGGCCGCCAACGCCTGTCGCGTTACCAGAAAACGCAGCACAGACATTTTAACAATGCTTTTGTAACAATTTCTTAACGTTCTTTACACTTTTATTTTGCGCACATATTCGCATTCCTTTGTGAACTAGCTAGTTCTGAATGAGCGCAACCAGTTCCAGTTGAGCTACAAAATAGTGACGCGCTTAGCAACACTGAAACTAGCAACAGCTGTGCACACAATTGGTATGCTGTTCACGCAAAATGCGCGCCGAGCAAAAATGAGCTACAATGAAATCTTGTATGAAGTAAAACTGGGATATAATTTTTGTCTGTTTCATATAAACTATACATAATGAATAAGGAATAATCAATACTCTTGTCATTACGGCCATTATAAATTCTTGCCTGCATTATTATTGAGATATATGCAACTATAATATAAATAATTTACTTAATATGCAAAAAAACGGAGAAGCATTATTACTATGCCTCAAGTTGAAGGTAAAACAATATTGTCAATTTCCAAATATAATAGGTAAATAATGGTCAGCTGAAAACTAACTTTTTAAAGTTTTGATATTTATTATGTGAGCATTTTTTTGAGCTGCACTTGTTTTCAACGATATGGCAGCACTGCCAAGCTTGCAAGAAAGCGCCAAATTTGAACGTATTCAGGCGGCCTTAATTCTTGCTGTTATACACAAGTCTGCTTTGTGTATAGCTAGCTGCTGCTTAAACAGTCGCGTAACTGTTGCGTCTTTTTCTTCACTTCAGTTGCGTGACACCCGCGCACGCATACACCACACACCACACCACACACGCTTCAGCGTGCACATGCACGCACGCATCACACCTCTGGCTTATCAATCACTCAATCAGGCAATTACGCTGCACTTGCATACAAACGTGTGGTGGTGGGGGGAGGGGCTGACTCCGTTGTTGGCGTCTCGGCATGGGCGTCTTAGAAATTGTAATGCTGATTGCATGCGATGTCCAAGGCACACGATGCCATCGCCACCACACACGGCAACGGTGAAATTATGTTTTGATTAATGTAACACACACCACGCCCCGCTCCAATCGCCCCCTGTTGATGTATTTATTGGGCGGTGTTTATTTATTGCATTGCATTGCGCTAATAATAATGTTAGCTCAAGCTGTTGCTGTTGTTGTGGGTGGACAGGCGTTAGATTGGTAAACGGAAACATTTTGTTGTTAAAACTGTTATGCTGATCGCTGATAATGTGATCAAGCCTGCTGCATACTAATATTCAAGAGTAGTTTTGCTTTACTTCATAAGTAACTTATGATTATCTGATAAAGATTATACCTTTATCCGTTATTTAATGTCAACAATATGCGTGTATTAGTATAAATAATACAGAAAGTGCCGTTCAACGAAAGAAAGAGTATTTACAGTGACTTATACCACGATTGAGAGACAGCTCTCTTTGTGCCATTTTTTTGTTCTGCGTTGGATGTCATGTTAATTAAATTGTCGTTGGACGAACCCTAACTTGCGATTTTGCTGCTGATTGTTACAAAATCAGCTGTTTTTTGTCTTGATTGGTTATGTTTTTTTTCAAGTGCAAACTGATTGTGGTTAAAAGTGAACGTTACTGACGAAATACAGATCAGAAATCCTGTAGAAGCTACTGAAGCTATTGAAAGTTTCGATAAAGTTATTGCGTGGGCTGAGGAAAACTGTACGGATACAAATGGAAAATGTGGTTCACAAGCAAGTTTATGAATGCAAGAAGCAAATGTATACAGTGGGCCACTTAAGTCACCGTACCCCCTATACATTAGAACGGCACAGGCTGTAAATGTTAAATTATTATTAAGCAAAAAAGTTTTGAAGCATTGAGGAAATCACTTATAGAGATGCCATATCTTGGGAACAATATTTACTAAAAATTTTCAACGCGGCAGGTCCCCTAGACTTCGTATTTGTTCGGGGGGACCTGTCGCAGCGCTGCTCTCGCTCTCACGACCCGAAGCGGCAGGTCCACCAAGTTCGTGGCTCTGTCGCAGATGCTTATTGTTCCCAAGATATGGCATCTCTATAAGTGATTTTCTCAGTGACTGAAGCTGGGAGCTATTACCAAGGCCGTTTACCAAGTTGCATGCTGCTCTGTAAATATTATTTTTGTTGTCAATTTGGCCAAAAGAGACAATTAAATCTGCATTAGTTACGGTCGAGTGCGCACACCTGGAAATTAAAAACTTGGATTTATGCGCGGCTAACAACAATGTATATGTGTGTGTATTTATGTATAACATTCGAATGGCCAACGCAGCGACTTATTTAGCATTTGTGCAAATTAATTTCTCATTAGCAGCCATTTCGTATAATTGGAAATGCAAACGCATTGACTGCGTAATGTCCAAATGGCCATGCGAACCGGAGCAGCAGACAGCGCCAGCTGTGCCAGCGTTGCCAGAGTTTGTTGACTTGAACTGGTTCTATTGCTGCAGCCTGCTGGGCAGTGCGGCGGGGCAGAGGGGGACGACACCGAGTTGCCTTTATCAGTTGTCGCCTGGCGTGCCTGCGTGCCTACCCATAGGGCCTGGTAAATCAATGCAATTAATGTCACATCCTCTGCATTTAATGTCTATGTATTGTAATCGAGTCTGGCGCCATTCACATGTCCATTGCCCATCGAGCTGGTTCATTTGAGGCGTGTGGTTAACATTTTAACCAGTTCTGGAACGACTTCTAATCGGTTAGGCTATTCAGCTAATGGAAACTTGCTCCAAATCACTAGTATCTCAGTACTAGTATAACAGCAGCATGTCATCTTACTTAAAGTAGCTAAAATCTCTATTATGCTTAAATTTCTAAAGCAAAATGTCATTTAGAATTGATAGATTCCTGTCTTTCTCTCTATCATTTCCACTATTTGTTTCGTCAAGAACATTGCGCTTTCTCCATTGTCAATATTTACAGTGAGTGCTAATTTGGTATTCCCTTGACAACAAAGTTAGCTAATTTGTGCAGGGAACGCAATTAAATTTGAGTTTAAAAAAGTAAAACCTGAAAAAAATTATCTAGATGAAGGGAACAGATACATTTTCGGAATGCAGTTTTCTGGAAACAGGATAAACTTTTATTTTTAATTTTTATCAAATAACTGAAAAATAACTATTTTTGATTTTCAAATAAAATTATGAAATAATAATTAAACTCCAATTTTTATTTAAAAATCATAATCGGGCCTGTTCCCAATTCCACTTTCACTCAAAAGTATCGTTTTAGTTTACTTTTTGTTTTAGCTGTTCGTTTTGAAAAAGAGTAGCATTTGTGTCGTCGGAATTGCAAATAATTGTCAGATTACATAGGAAAATGAAATGAAATATTCATAAACACAATTTTCTAATATTCTTTATCATTTTTAGAAGCGATTAACCCATTCATTCATTTCATTAAAGTAAATTTACATATTTATTAATTAAGTCAAAAATTGATTCGTTTTTATTCGTTTAGATTTTTGAAAACGAGTGGAATTCGGACCAGGCCTGTATATAACCCTTATTTTCAATTTTGATTGTAGTATAATAGTTGTTTTTCAATTTTTTGATGAAAATCAACAAAGGATTTTTTTTGTTTTATAATTTTTACTTTATATATATTAAGTTTGATAAATTTGGAAAAGTAAACAATTTAAACTTTAAACGATCTTAAACACTGATGGTTAAATACAGATGGTTAAGTTTTTTTACCAAGAAATCTTAAATCTTGGATTTATTACCAAATCTTATTACTAGATCCTCATTTTTTTCTCTTCTACTAAATTCGAATGGGTACAGACTCTAAAAAGTTGTTAGGTTGTAGAACCGATACAAATTAACACAGTAAGTCATCTTTAGTAGATCCATCCATATTCGTGTGGCCCACCCATTGATCTCAGAAACTATAAGAGTTAGAGTTCTGAAATTTGGTATGCAGGCTCTCATATGCATAATTCCTATAAGCTGACTTTGTTTTACATTTAGAACGCTCCAATCTTTGATAATACTGAATAGCAGCTATAATTGATAAGTCATAGTCTTGATATGTGGTATTCACACTTCTTCAAGCAGGTTATCTCAACATGTTATTATAATTCAGCTCTTCATATCACTCGCACTTCGCAAGTAGGGGTATCCATAAACTTATTTAACATATCCGTGTTTGTGCTCATGTCGTATTCATCATAGCCCTGCTGTGCTTCTGCCATCTGCTAAATTGGGAGCGCTACGTCATTTAATGTGAGAATCTTTCGCTTCTTCTTTGTTTTTTATTGCATTTTTTGTTTTCCAGCAGCTTCGATTGCAAAGTGCTGTTAACTTTTATGGGGCGACTTGTAGCCGTTTTTGTTGTTGTTGCTTTCTGGATTTTCAGGCTCATTTGCGTTTTAATTGGCCATTTTATCGGATGGTCGCGGCGTCTGGCGTAATGAGTTTTTAGTGGATGCTCAACAGCTGTTCTAGTATAAGGTTCAAGTCCATGTCCTGGTTCAAGTCAATGGCAAACAATGTAATTGGCAGGTGACCCTTTTGCAATTAGCCAGCTCTGCTGTGTGAGTCGAGCAGTCCTTTTGTGTAGAGTCCTTGAACTGGGGCACAAGGTTCGAGCATATCCACATGCAATATGGCGTCGAGTCCTTTGCATGCCCAGGCAAGCATTTGATTTCCGCATTGCTAAGCAAATTCACTTTGCCTGCAGGACCAATAGCAGGGAGCTGGCGCCATTAGGCCAGGAACAAGTACACAAGCCAATACACACACATGCACGCACAGGCATAGGAAACCAATGTGCATTTTGCGTAGGGCTTAAAGGACATTTTCGGTTTGCATGTTGTGCTTGCAGCTTGTCATGTGCCTTTCTGCATCCACATTGAATGCATTGCCAACTCGACTGCTGAGCTGCGTCTTTGACTGCAAATGGCTTTTGCCCGTTACACACACACACACACACGCACACGCACAGACACAGAGAAACTCTCGAAGCACACACAAACGCAAACAGCTTTTAATTAATCAAGAGGCAATCCACTTTGGCGTTTGGAAAACTCCAGTCAATATGCCAATGCCAATTGCCAGTAAGCCGCCCACAGTTTCCTCGAAAGCCACAAACCTAACCTTAAACCCATCATCCCAACCCCAAAAGGCAATCCCCAATCGTTCTCCCCCTTTACACACACTTGCCGTTTTCTGTTTTTCTACTTATTGTTTCTTTTCTTTTCATTTCTTTCTTCTTTGTTGGCTCTTGGCTCTTGGCTGCTGTGTGTCCTGCGTGTGTATGACAGTGTGTGTGTGTGTATGTCTGTGTGTGTTAGCCTTGCAAAAGTTGTTCTTTATGCATTTCTCAAAGATTCATTTCAAATTATTGGGGCATGCATGCGACTATCGATTCAGCTTTGTTCGTTTTAATATTCACTTCTATTTATTGAAATTTCCTCTTCTAAATTGCTAGGTATTCTGAAAAAGTTTTGACTCCAAGCCAAGCAATAAAAACTATCTAAGCTAACTAAAAGTTGAAAGAACATTAATGAACGCACAATATAGAAAACTATGCGAACAAAAAGGATGTGGAAATTAAAACAGTCCTAATTGCTTTCAAGCAACCAAATAAAACTCGTAAATTTAACAGGGAATGGAGTTTTGAGAGCTTTCGACTTAAACAACACAGCCTCGATACCATAAAGTAAAGTTCGTTCTACAGTCTGACTCAATTATTATATTATATTAAACAATTGAGATCTAAAAAGGTCACTTAAATAAAAATAGTTAATACAAATAACAATCGTAATGCAAAATCTCAATATTAAACTCAGTGTAGTGCATATTTCGCCGCAAGAAATCAAAAAGTATTATTAAATATAATATATATCAAATATTATTATAAGTCTAATCAGCCATTCATTAATCTTATGTGAACTGCTGGCGATAATTTTAATGCTTATCAGCAATATGAGACTTCGAATAGAAGGTGTTGGGTTGTTAGGCCCTATCCAAGTTGATAAGGAGTTCAGAAATATTGCTGGATTTCTGTTTCTGGGAATTAATAGGTTTATGGTTTAGGATAGATCGTTTTTAGGACCAAATGATTGCCCGCGTTACCATTATCAGACAGTTTCCCCAAGGAGTTATGTTGAAACATGAATCATCAATCGATAGTATCGATAGGTTTTCATTTGTTGCTTATTGCTGACTATTGCGATAGTTAGTTTGTAAACTTGTCAGTTTTATACAAAACTTTTGATTTAAAAGTTTCTATAACGATAATATTGATGTAGAGGGCAAAACCAACGAAATTATCGATATTTTTGAGGTTTTACTTTGTATGTGTATAAAGTATCGCTTGTTATCGGGATTATACTTGTAATCGATTAATTATAACTTTGACAGTTCTGTGCAGTTTGGCATAACAGATATCGTATGTAATGGACCCAAATTAATAACAGTGAAGTTAATCATTGTGCACTTCAATAGCTCCGATCTGTCCAATGATATTGCATGGCTGCAGGTGGCAAGACCTTTAATGTTCAACGATGTGACAGTTGCCCCAGTGCAGCTGCCACCGCTGAATATGTCCACACCCGTGGGACAGACTGTCACGCCGATTGGTTGGGGTCGCAATGAGCCAGTTTCCAGTCTTTGTGGCTGTACATTTTTGTACATTTTTGCAGCGATTTATTTGTTGCCAGCTAAAAGCAACCATAACGAAATACTCTTACAGAAGCACCCTATAAAATGTATTCAGTATGCTGATGCTTCAATTGATCAGTTTTATATAACACTACGCTTTTGAAAACCCCTTCTCCGAAAGGGAAAGCAATTTGTCAAACCTTTGAAAACTTCAAGTACACGTGGCATGAACAAAAAGTCGCTTTAAAAGTTTGCCCCAAAACTTTGGCGGGGCACGTTCCCACGTCTTCCGGCCAGAATTATAAACAAAAACAAAAATATAAACAGCGCTTGTTTTAATTTTTATTTACATGACACAGGAACAGAAAAGCGCTAAAGAGTTGAAAAAGGCACTCGTGCGGAAGGAAGAAACGGAAGCGGTAGCGACTCCTGTAGTTCAGTTTGTGGGAAAGGGACGCATGCGGCATGTGTAAATATTTTGAGTTAATTAGTTCAAGTGACTGCGAGGCAAAAGGCTCAAAATGTGCTTAAAAACGCGTAAAAAGTGCGAAGCTCATTTTGTTAAATAAACAAATTAATTTCATTACATTTAAGCGACATGCGAGCTGTAAGGGAAACCAGAGACTCGTGCTTGCCACAGAAGCGTAGCTTGCTCGACATTTAAATACCCTATACTGTTTTTTATTTAAGCGTATTCTTGTGTAAGCATAAATCTTTTAACAGTTTAGATTTGGCCAGTTTTCGAGCTAATGTATAACTCAAAATCAGAAAATGATTAAAAATTTGTTATCGTACTTAATTAGGAAACAATTTTGATACACATATGAGCAATTGCCATGTGACCACTTATACGACCCCTGATTGAATTGATTGCATGTGAAGCATGACTCATAAATACTGTGACTCATAAGTTCTGTGTATACTCTAACAGATTACCTGAACCATAAACATTGTGACATTTCGCATTCCACACCCTATGCCGATAAAAATGACAAAGGGTATCATTACTTTGAACAACACTGACCTTAAAGAGTATACATGCTCGTATATCGATCTAGCCATGGCTATCTGCCTGTTTTTTCGTATGAACGTGTTTATCTAAATAGGTAATCGAGATAGAAAAATCAAATGTTTTATAGTACAGTGCACGCTCGATAGAGTGAACAGTGGGTTATAAGTATGAACAACTCTTAAAAGTGAAAACATTTTTTGTTAAATTGATATATTTTACATAAGCAGAAACAGATTTTCTTTGATTTGTATTAGTTATTATACTATATCATATTTAATTTAGATATTATATTTTATAATTTATAATTCATATTTTATAATTTATATTTTATATTTTACATTCTACATTTTATAATTTATTATTTTTATATTCTATATCTTATATGTTATAATTTATAATTTACATTTTATAATATATTTATTTTTTATTTTATATTTCATAGTTTATAATTCATATTTTATATCATTTTTATTTAATATTCTATATATTATTATTTATAATTTATAATTCATATTTTATGATTTATATTTTATAATTTATACTTTTCCATTCTATATTTTGTAATTTATATTTTATATTTTACATTTCACATTTTATAATTTATATTTTATATTCTATATCTTATATGTTATAATTTATAATTCTATAATTTACATTTTATAATATATTTAATTTTTATTTTAAATTTCATAATTTATAATTCATATTTTATAATAATATATTTTAAATAATTTTTATTTCATATTCTATATATTATTATTTATAATTTATAATTTATATTTTATGATTTATATTTTATAATTTAGATTTTTGTATTCTATATTTTGTAATTTCTATTTTATAATTTATATTTTTCATTTTATATTTTATGTTTTATAAAAACAGCTTTCGTATACAGTTTGCATATTAAATTGAAATCAATTTTTTATACTTCATCGAAGTATACATATTTAAAAACATCGCTGGGTATTTCTTAGTCGAGTGCACTCGGTTCTACTTGCTTATATACGAGTAAATTAAAGGACAGACACTACAATAAGAGTTTAATTTCCGCTTTGCACACCACATTCTGATGCAGTTTTAATGGCAAAACATTTAAAAATTTCATTTGGGTCGAGTTTAATTTTTAATTTAATTTTAAGTGATTATGCTTTTAAATAAATATCAATCGATTGTTGTCGCAGACGATAACGAGTCACGCTGAACAGCAAAGCACAAAGGCATAAAATCAAAATAGAGAAATGCAATCATGTTGAAAATATTTGCATATGCCGCGCTCCCAGCCGGAAACGGAAGTAAACAATGGCCGCCAACAGCTCAGCATGAGACCCACAAAGGGCGAAAATTCCCCTGAAAAGCACCAAAAAGCGTTCCATTAAACTGCACATTCATCGTAGTACACACAAAAAACACAGCAAAAAAAAAAAAAAAATGAAAATGCTTTGATGCCAATTCGAAAATTGGGTTCTTGGCTGATTCGTTTCAGATAGTGCTTCATTGCCTCCATTGTACTACAAAAATGGTTAAGAGATGGGCTAACTATAGAGCATTTTAACAACTGCAAAGTCTGTGAGGGGATACTGTTTATTTGCCTGTGTGAGTCAATTTTGTATAAAATTATCCTTAAAACTCAATAGACGTCAAGTTAAGAAATTTATAGAATACAATAGAAGGAGAGTATGAATTATATTGCTCGAACTCTAGTAAGTATAAGCTAGGATCTGTTATGTACTAAGCTTTTACTACTTTCAACTTGGGTGAAAGTAGCCTCCACTATTTCACAAAAACTTCATTCTGCAGTGCCACTCGATCCACCTTTCCAAGCAAATCATAAATCAATCAATATCGAATATGCTTTGTTAAGCTTTTTAAATGGTACTGAACGGTCTTGCCTACGCCTATTTATATAAAGATAAGAATAACTTGCCCTCACTGATTGATTTGACTGATTTATAATCAACGCACAACCCAAACATAAAAAAAGTTAGAAGGCGGAAATTTGCCACGGCAAAGTTCAAGCTAAGAAAATTCCATCCACAAGTGCGGAAAATACGCTGAAAAGTGTTGTATGCAACCCTTTTGCTTACCATCCGATTGGCCTTAAGCTCTATTTTAAGCAAGTAAGAATGCTTTACCCGACTACAAAACTCCCTGTACCCAGGTCAAAAATTTCCGATCGCATCTTCGTACACTTACGCATATACACGCACATACACAAAGACGCACACACACAAGCGACAGCGCAAGCAAAGCATTTTAAGTGGTGGCTGTGCTGCTTCTTCCTCCGCGCTGCAGCACTGAATTTTCTTTAGTAAATAACTTTCGTGTTTATTATCCGATCGACTTGAAATTTGAGCAGTAGATTAAGAGTGACCAGAGTATATATACATGCAAAATTCCAACGCTATATCTTTATCTTTTTATAGAGTAAAACGTTTTTATCGAATTGCGGGGGACCGGGGGGAGATATATGAAATTGGGAACAAACTTCATCGGCGTATGGTATACAGGACCCTACATTCCAAATTTGGTGTCTCTAGCTCTAATAGTTGCTGAGATCGACGCGTTCATACATACGGACATACAGACGGACAGACAGACGGACCTGGCCAAATCATAATGTCTTTTGATACTGATTAAGAATATATATACTTTATAGGGTCGGAGATGTCTTCTTCTGCCTGGTGCATACATTTGCACAGATTTAGTACCCCTTTTTATCCATTTTATGGGTAAAAAACTTTACAAATTGGACACACATTTCAGGGATTTCGTTAAATCCACTCCTCTGGTTGGGAAATTAGGTTTTGAAGTTTGTATGGCCGAAATTCTCTTATACCATATTTCTGCAGTATGAATTTAAACAAAACGTTAGCTACAATAGACGCACACTTTAGACAATTAACAGAATTTATTAAACAATTTGCATAGCCAGTTGTAATTTGCAACACTTGAGGTGTGCAAATGTTGCACATTACCTGGGGCTACCCGGCCAGAGATTGGAATGGAGCCCAGCTGGCTGACTGATGTGGAATTATGATAGCTTGTATAGTGTTTGTATAGCGTGCTACTGTGCTGTAGATAGCCAATGCAAAATAATCTGAAAATGGACATTTTGCAATGAAGGCTACAAGCCAGAATGAATTTGTGCTTATCGCGATATAAAGCGTGAGATATGCAGGTCAAGATATGACAGACGCGATATGTCTATTAAAATCGAGTTTAATGTCAGCATAGTAACAATGAGAACTGCACATGTGGAGAAATCCACACAGATATTATGCGCTATACGCATAAGTTATGCGGAAATTAGTCATAAAATCGAACCGTGTCGAATCGTATAACCAATCATAAAGTTAGAGATTAAGCGGAGTTTATGGGCTTTTCGTAATAAAACAATAGTTATGCCTAAGCATACAGAATTTATGGAAAATAATGCACAAAGAACAACAGTCAAGTTTAGTATTGAGCTTAGGCAATTTATGATTGAGCTAAACAGTGTCTGACATCATTGGCTGTAAAGATGTTATGGAAACACAAGCTGTTAGATATTTCAATTGTTATAATTAGCACGTATGCATATATATATTTTGAACTTGAACAAGTTATCACAAATAGGTTTTGAGTTATGTCTATGTGCTGGCGAAGTGTAAGAGAACTTAAATCGCCAACTGGATGATGGATGCATCATGGCCAGTCGGGTCCTTTGTATACTCAAACAGCTGCTGCTGTTGCTGTTGCTGTGTCGCATCCATCAAAAGCTAACAGTTTCCACAGGAACAATGGGCACAAAGGATGCGTAAGTCCTCCAGTCCCTGGGCATAATGAAAGCCATTGGCCAAGCTGTGTGAGGTAAACATTGTCAAAAGCCAGTTGGCCAAGTCTTTTGTTGTGATTTATATTGATGGAACGATAAGCTGCAGCTGGAACCGGACCTCCGCTTCATGGGATATTGAAGCACTTGGCTGTAATGAATTGCGGCTCTGGCTGCTGTTGAAGCATCAAGCTGTAGAGTCCTGCCAGTCTGTGTCCTCAATTTGCTGGCCTGGTCGCATTTTCAATGCCGTACAGCTGCCAGAGTTCCATCATCTGCTCCACAGAGATATTGTGCCAGGTGACTAGAAATTCCCGATCCTTTGGATTCCCAAGTCCAGCTAGCAGTTCATCCATTTCCGTGGGATATATCACATGGGGCGTCAGATCCGTGATGGTAATATTGCTGCGCTTGGAGAGAAATCCAGTAATTAGCACATCATCCAACCGGTAAAAACTTGAACGCTGCGCGGCACTGTAGAGTCGCCCCACGACATCGGCGGAGTAGACAATAGCAAATCCTGGACAGAATGGCGGATAAAAGTGTCCGGCGTATTCCTTGAAGCTGACACGCCACTTGGAGAAATATGAACGTAAGACTGGCTCCTTGTCTTTCCTGGCACAGAGCAGTAGCTCCTGCCGTTGATGGAACAGCGTTGACAGCGCTGTATCTGAGCCAATGGGCTGTTGTACTTCCAGATACTGCCGCAGCTGCTTGGTATTCAAATAGATATCATCGTCCACCTTGAGCAGCAGCTGGGCCTTGTCGCAGTGGGTGTGAAACCATTTGAGACCCATCGCATGCTTGTAGGTCAGGTTATAGTAGCCATCCAGGAAGTTGCCCTGCAGCAAATCCCCGTGGAGTGCATGCTCCTCCAAGAGCGATGTCTGCACACTGCTATCCTCAACGCCGCCCAGGAGAAAGATTAGTGCCAGCGGAGAATTGGTTGAGATAATGGACTTACTGCCCCAGGTTTGACGTATAATTGAGCGTTTCTCAATGTTATTCGGCGCCGACTGCACCACAATCATCGTCTGTATATGAGATTTGCATGGTGGTTGCTTAATGAGGTATTCAAAGTTAGCCAAATCGATCAACTGTTGTGGATCTTCACTGTATGTCGTATTGATATCCAATGCGAGGCCTTGCAGTGGTACTATTTCCGGACCGTTCGGTATCAGCAGATAGATTATCAGGCACACTATTAGCCAAAGTATCAAACGAATGCTTGTTAGTGCTTTTGGGACTTTCACTCTCATATTGCTGAGTTGGACTATACCGCGTAAAGTAATATACTCGTATATAGAATATTATAACATTTATTCGTTGTGTCAGTTGCCCGCCGAACTGAACCCCACGCGTATTTGTTTCAAACTGCCTGAATATTGCTAGCGCCTATAAAATCTTATCAGCTTAGCTCCTGTCTGCTTTAGATAACAGCGCGATTCGAATAGTCAAAATAACTATTGATAAGACCAAGTATACAATACGGCCAAGAACCTGAATCCCACTCGACGTCAGACCCAAAATAGAGAACCAATTTGTGCTAGAAAACGATTGATAATGATTCACTAAACTGATATCGATGGTGTACAAAATGTTAGTAAACATTTCTACAAACAAGTCAGTTCCCGACAGCGAAATATTCTCTTTCAGTCTGTTTTCTCTTTTGCTTATTTCTGTTTGTGGAAGTGAGAGTTGCAAACATATTTTTATTTAATTCATTTAAGTATATCAAGAGAAATCCATGTATAAAATTTGCTCACTCTAGGTTTAAAGCTGTGGGAAATACAGTTTTTTTCATTAGTGGGGAAGAAGTTGAGGCTTTCAAACATTTTAACTCCTGTACCCATCAATATGGCTATCATGGATTTTTTGATCAATATCTATCAAGGAAAGTCTCTGTCTCAAATTTAGTGACTTATATAGGGAAAAATGTTAAGTATTTCGTACTTCTTGTTTTTACCAAACTCATCTAGATCTTCAGATCTTAACTGAGTAAATTTCATTATCAAATCACCATTCTTATTATAATTAATAAAAGGTTATATTTTGGTACTTAAATCCTTACGAAATTTTTGATTGAAGAACCATCTTCTCAATCCCATACTGTTTGATTTGATCGGGACTATATTCATAATTCTTAAAGTCAAAAACAGTTATACAACTGCCACAAAGCTGGCTCTCCTTTTAATATGTCCAGCAACATGACAGCTTTCAGTTTCGTTTTAGAAAGTCGCAGGCTATATAAAAACTGTCATTTTCATTGGCCTTTCGCCACAAATTAAATGCAAGTTACGTCAATTTTCGTAGCTGGATATGGTTTTTTGTTGTGGCGCAAAAATTTGCATGGCATTGCAAATTGTTGAGGCTTTTTATTTAATTACTGAGACTATAACAATTTAAAAAGGTGGATTTTCAACGAAATATCTACCAATTAAGGCAAGTTAGCATTGCTTGTCGACGAGCATGTTATTTCACAAAGTGCATGATATATGCACATTTTCAGGCTATAAATACTTAAGTATACATGTAACAAAATTCAAATGTGTGTACATATATTAAAGCTATAAATACTCAAGTATACAGGTAACAAATTTCATAAGCGAGAATTGAATAGATCCTGAGATTCGGACATATGTATATGCTAACCTTTCTCAACATGTAGGCAATCAAATATATGTAGTTTCAATGATTTACCTTATAGGGAATGCGCTTTTTCAAGGGTCATTCAGGCATTAATGTCAATTGGCAATTAAATGATTTTTATGCTCTATTTCCGCATATGCAAATGATCCCAAAATGTTGCCCACGTTATGTTACAAGTAATAATGATAAATGCTGTGCGTATGACGAGTCTTTAAATATTCAAATTAACTCAATTTGTCAGCTCGTGAGATGCAAATTGACCTTCTGGTTGGCGCTTCGAGAGCCACTGAGTCACCCTACGATGTCTTTGACACCTACTCCCCCTACTCCAATATGGAACAGTGCTCCAATAAGCCCAGTTCAAACCAGTTTTCCCCTTTTTTTTCTTGTTGAATGACATTGAAATTGTGGTTCCATGGCCTCCATCATGTGGCCCATTCATGAGATGCACAACAAGTTTTCTGAGATGCCGATCATTTTAATTGGGTAGCTAGTTGCGGCTGTCGCCCTGTAATTTGTATACTTTATCAATTTATCAAGATGCGGGGCCTTACGCATGTTTATGCATGTCATTAAAGTTCTTTTCTTTTTGGCTTGGCTTTTGTTTCAAGTTTTGTTTATCTTGAACTTGTTTTGGCAGCTGTTGTCAAAATATTATGTCAAAGTGAGTCGGATTTTTGTCTTTCTGGCTTTTTCTTTGTGTGTATGTAAGCGGGATTTCATAAAGTGTGCCAAAATATATAACTAACTTTTGCAATTATTTACTATCTTGTGCAGAAAATGTAAGCCACTAAATTATTTAAATGTTTCTCTTATTAAGTTAAAATGTTATTCGAATATAACGATGCTAATTTGAGTAAGGTATCGATTATCATTATACATTGCATCAAGTATCGATTATTATTATTATTAATTGCATGAAGTATCGATAATTATTTTGTATCGAAGTATGAGTTTAAGGATACAACCCTGATTATAAATATGTAGAGAAAAGAATTGAAGCGAATTGGAAAAGAACTTCTATATTTGGTATTAAATAACACTAAATAAAAATATATAATAATAAGTAAGAAATTTTTATTATTACTATTATAATTATATACAGCTTACTTATAATGTTACAATTATAAATAAACTAAAAGCTTTGGCTGCTAAGGCCTTGAGCTATTGTGGTGCAAATCTAAGATTAACTAATCTAATTTGTTTATTAATTTATAATTAATAATTAATGTTTACAGTGTATTTACAGAGTTTCAAAGATCTTGTGAGTCTTTAGGAGGTGTATGATTTTATTTAAGTTTTCGGAGGACGAAGGAGGAGTAAGAAATTTTATATAAAATATGTTATAGTTATCATAGTTCTTTTGATGGTGTCCCTTCCCTGAGGGGAATAAGTTTTTTAATTCTTGGTTGGCTGTATACTAATGTGAAGAGATTTATATTTCCAAAGGTACTTAGAGAGGTAGATATAATGATAAAGATACTTTCTACATTCTGTTTGCCTCATGATCTTCACATGTCTTCTAAATTGTACATTTCTGCAAATCAATACACTCTAATTGGCCTATTTATAAAGCGATTTTCTGGCCAATGCTTTGGACCATTTGGTTGACTTTGTCTTAAGCGTTTTACCAGTTGCCTCTGGCTCTGGCCAAAAAAAAAAAAAAACTTCAAACGCTTTTATCAGTTGCGTTTATCGCATGTGCTGGCAAATTTTCTTTAATTGCCGCTAATTTTTTGTTGGTATTTTGTGGGGAGTGCTTGGAAAAGCCTAATCACAGGCACTGAACACAATTGCCAATTGCAATCTTCATTATGTTTATCTATTGCATTTGGTTTATGCGGCCTTTCATATTGGCCGCGACCCGGCTAAAAGACAAAACCGGCAGCTGCGCTTGTTGGCCAACCTAATGGCGTTGATTTCTTGCAGTTTTTCCAGCATAGTTTGTATAGGTTTGACCGCAGACCAGATTGGCCCAGACTTAAACATATTTTTGTTTTATGTTTTTTTTTTTTAGTCAATTTATTTTTAATTACTAACGCAATTGTGCATACGAGTACATGGTTAATTTTGCAATTTTTCTTGAGTATTATGTAATTTGACAATTGAAACTTGTTGTGGGCTCCACTTGACACTCTGAGCTGCCACTCACCGTTCATTACTTTATCAACTACGTGCTGCAAATGGCTGATGTCATCGTTAGTCAGTTTAGTTTGTTTTTCTTTATGCCCTGTGACCATAAAAATCACTAAAAGGTGTATGGGAAAGTGTCCAACAAATATGAAAAACTATGTATAACCGGATTTTCAAGTTTGTGTGTTTTTCTGCGTGCCCTCTATATATACTAGAAGATGTATATTTATCGGTAATAAAATATAGCTGTTATTAAGAAATGCGCTTGTTTTAATGTCTGTACTAGTAATGTCAAACTATTGATAGTATCCCCAACGAAAATCGGATAGTTTGTAATTCAATTAGTATTAATAGTCTCCAAAACATTAAACTATCGATATTATCCATCAATATTTTACCATCACTAGTCTGTACATAGTTAGACTGAAATTATACGATGAATTTCAATATGAAATAAGTTTTCTCGTTTATTTTTGTTTTTACTTCTTTACTATATTACATATTTATAAATAATCGAAAATAATCGATGACACGTTCGATAGTATCGATGCTGCGCTCTAGGCTGTCACCGTCGTGATGGTGTAAATTCATATAAAAAGAAATTTCAACTTTGACCAAATCTTCAGAAGAATACTTCCGTCCGATTTTAAGGATCTTACACTCATTTCTAAGCTAGGGAAATTTCCTGTTAAATGCTTTTTACATTTTGACAATATCTTGTTTCGTTCAGAAAATATGATTTTGCAAAGTAAAATGAGAAATGGCGCCACTGTGCGTCGATTGTTTTATGTCACTAACGATAATCTTAAATCGTTCTGCTTATTCTTCTTACAAATCATATTTACCTAGTACAAAAGACTGCCGAAAATTTCCTTTTGAATATTTGAAATATTTTATATACATCAAAACAATAACGTTTTAAAGTTTTCAAAGTTATATTTTAAGATACCCCTCTTTAATTATTTCAAAATATCGATGGCATCGATACTATCGATAAATGTTATACCTAGCTTTTTTATCAGTCCCAATTATAGGGTATCTCCGCGTCACACACACTCGCATTTTGACTTGTTTTCTTTTGCAGCTTCAGACTGTTCAGCTGCTGTTGTTGCAGTTTTTTATTTGTCTTTCTGTCTTTCGATTTTGTGGCAGCTTTTTAGTATTTGCTTTGCATATTTGCCACATACTCGTAGTCCACTTAAATGCCACATCAGCTGCAGCAACTGAACTAACCTAAGTTAATCCCCAACTGACAAAAACTGAGCAGCTGCTTACCAAGTAAGTGTTTGACTGGGACTCCAATGTTTGTTTTGGCTGCCTCTGCATTTGTTTTTACTAAATTTGCACGTTTGTTTTTTGTCAGTGTTTTTGTCGTCGATAGAAGAAGCCCAGCTGCCAAACATGTTATGAAAATACAATTTTGGTATTTAAATATAGAAATATATTACATGTGCCAAAAATATAGCATATATGAATAAAATGGTGATAAACATAGATATGTATATAACAGGAAAGAACGACTATCTTGGGCAAAGCTATAGCTATATTACTGAAATGTTTTTCAGCAATGTGTTTTCTATGGCAGCTATGTGATATAGTCATCGCCTATATTAAAGTGAGACAGCCTATATAAAGTATGATAAAACTGAGTTTGGCTGAAATATCTGTAGAAACAAACAAGTTTTTCATATAAGAACTCATTTTTCATTTAAAAACTCATTTTTCATCCGATTCTTCATATGGCAGCCATAATATATAGTAACCAAATTTTGGTAAGACTTGCTCAATATCTACAGGGAATATCATAGCTTCAAATGACCAACTTTCGTTGCAATGTCTTAAAAAACAAAAAAGATTTACATACAACAACCTAATTCCTTATCAATCGTTGGCATGATAAAGGTTAGAATAGCTATAGGATACCGTAGTTTGATTTTGAACTCATTTGGTCAGTTTGTACAAAACAATATAGAACTTTGATTTAATGAACCTGATCTGATTATCTTTTAACGCCAAAAACCTTTTCCATACAACAATCTAAGTCTCCATCAATGTTCTCTGCAATTGTATAAAAATCACAAAAATGTTGAAAATGCATTTTTTATATAAAGTTTGCACTTAAACCCTCATTCATATATGCATGAGGTTATTCATCTATTCACAATAAAAACTGGCATAAAAAACAAAAAATGACTCCCAAATATCATATATATATTGTATTTACATGCCATTCTCATTGCGTTCTAGCACATGTCATCCTAAATACCCATAATCCGCAATATTGCATAATAAATGCAAATATTGATATTAAAAATGTAATAACCCAAATAGCTAGGGAAATATCACGTATTATATAAAAGAAATATGCAATTTGCATTGAATTGAATTTGACAAAAAAAGCTACAAAAATAAAAGTGTGATGAATTGAAATTTTATGAAATCTGATTTATGCTGTTCGTTGAAGTTGAAAACTAGAATTGAATTGAATTTTGCATGACACATTTAAAGGTAAATAAAGCAAATTAAAATAAATGTGAATGGCAATTTGTATGTTGAATTTTTGCTGGTCAAAAGGACTCGACAGGCAACTGACAAATAAATATGCAAGAATATATTAAATAAAATTGTACAAAAATGAACAAAACAGACAGACATTAAAAGTGAACAATCAGACAATCAGAGAGAGAGAGAGAGAAATGTTAAAATGCGTAAATAAAACTAACATAACAAACAACAACAACAACAATGTGGCAGTAGAACTTGGCAGGACAACAACAAGAACAAAAAACAAATCCAAATCCAAGCCCAAGCCCAACCCCAAGCCAAAAACCATTGGCAGACGCTGTCAAATCTGGCGCACTGACAATGACAGTTAAGCTGGTGAGGGTGAAGGGGAATGGTAAGGAAGGGGGAGGGTGAGGTAAGGGTGAGGGATGTGAAGCAGGCTCCCAACAAGTTCCACAGCTAAATAAATTGTTTTCGTTACACAATTTTTTGGTGTTATGCGCGCCACTTGACTTGTAAATGGGCAATGGTTTCTCACACAGACAGAACCAGCTAGAACAGCAGCAACAACAAAAACAACAACCACAAGAACGTCAAGAACTGCCATTGTTGACCCAGTTATGAGCCACAAAACAGTCAACAAACAAATAAAACGCTGGAATGCTCGCTAATGACAGCTTCTCAGCTGCTGCGCTGAAAAGTATGCTATGGCAAATATGCTGACATCAGAGGGAGCATAAAAATTAAAGATATATGAACCAAATGCTGACCATAAACTGAAGGCGCTCCACAACAACCACAACCACAGCCACAGCCACAACCAAAACAAGTACAAGAACAAGTATGAGAGTCAAAGCCAGATACAGAGTCAGATTGAGAGCCAGCGTGACGCCAACAACAAAGTTTGGCTAAGAATGAAAGAAAGAAAGTTTGCTGCTTCCCAGCGGATATATTCGTATATTTGCAAAAGCTTTTAAGCAACGAACTTGCGTCTGGCCTGATAAGAGCTACTTCGGCATAAATATGACTTTCCTGGGGTCCTTGAATAAATTCTCACGGAAGTGGAACACATTAAACAACAGGATTAAGCTAAGTGAGTGGATAAAATACAGCGAAATGTTGATTTACATGAGAAAAAATAACATAATTCTAATATTAATCATATTTAGGTAAATATGACAAGCAAAACAACAAAATGTACATAAGTAAAAGTAGTAAAAACTATTAGTACAACCAAAGTATAGAAGTTACTTGGAAAAAAGTTAAATAATAATTTCGATACCAATTTGAAAATTGTTTTCCAAGTGAAATGAATTCTAATTGGCTGGATATTATTAGAAACTTCTTGGGGACGCAATTCGTATGATTGTCTGCATTTAAGCTTAATTGAGTAGGTAATTATAATTTAATTAATTTCCTAACAAGCTATTTAATTTTATTATACTCCTAATGGGCTGCTTTTGTCGAGATAATTATATTTCAGCCGCAGACTGAGAACTTCTTAAATATTAAAGGTAATGTCCTGAGTGTGCGCATTTTATAGCTCTTCCTTGATAAAAGAATTGAATCAAATTAGTTAAGCCTTATTAATTTCTTTTACTTCGCAAAACTCTCTAAGAATTTTCTTATTTAATTAATTAAAAGCCAACGATTGATTCAGTTTAAGCTGCTTGTTGCCCTAATCCAGATTTTAGACAAGGTATAGGCATAGGTCCTTACTTCAGCATAAGTCTCAAGAACTTTGCTCGTCCGTTCGCAAATATTGGCCATCATCAACAAACAAATTAATACAATTTTTAGACTTAGTCCAATACTTGGGCATTGCGCCCGTCTCTCTTGGCTTAGAGAGCCTCTTTTGTCTATTTGTCTAGTAATTAAAAAGTATAAAACCAGCAAATTAAACGCGCCAACTGTTGAGAAAGTTTCGGTTTTGGTCTTTTTATTTTTTTTATTTATTTTTATTATTTGTGTTTGCTCTTGCCGCTTGCGCAAACTTTTTGCACAAACAAACAGGCGTCGCGTCGCCGCACTTAATTAAATTAGAAAGTGCCCAGTGCGCACAGTGGGACCATTTCAATAGCAGGCGAAAAGTCAAGCAAAACTCAAAACCTCACACAAGTTAAGCTAAACGAATTATCGAAACCATCTCGAAGCTGACATACTCTTTTATAAACTTTCAGAAATATGAAGAAAATAATATATGTAAAAATAAAATTATTATTATCATTAGTCTATTGTTTTCCTAATCATTTAATCAATTTTGATTGCTTCAAAAAAGGCTGGTTTTAAATTCTATAGGTTTTTCGTATTTTTAACTATTTAAGGTAACATTTTATCTGCTGAATGGGTATTTAAAGTTAGGTATACTCAATAGATATAATTTAATTTAATAGATATCATATGACATATGATTTTAATCCATCTTTCTCTTAAAAAACATACGTATCGTAGAATATTTTGTCAAAATATTAGCTTGGCCCAAAAACCAGAGCTTTTAAAAGAGTGTCAACACTTTGAGACTGTCAGAAAAAAATCTATCTCATTCGGACATAATGAAAATTGAGGGAGAGAAAACACAATCAATTCGGTTTTTGCTCAATAAGTGGAATACTCAAGCAATGACAGATTTCCTCCGTATTCTGTTAACTCATGGTTTCCTAAGACAGAAAGCTCTGCCAATAACTATTAAATAACTTTTTGATTTCTTTTTGTTTTCATTTAAATTTGGTTTCCGTTTTGAAATGAAATAGCAGCTGTTCTTTCCATTCTGTTTTTGTTATAATGCAAATGTTTTCAAATCGCATTTTTAGTCGTTTTGCGGAATTCAGAACTGTTAATATTTTCGAATCTTAAAGTTTTGATAGCCATTACAAATGGGATTTTAAATTTTATTGTTTGTTAAATTACTTTCTGTCATACACACAAAAATTCTTAGTAATAGAGTAAATTATTGTTATGACTACAATCCAAACTTATTTAAATTTAATCATATTTTTTCACTGATTTGATTAGTAAAGTAGTTAAGAATAGTAGTAGAAATAGTAGTATACATAAAAGTAGTATGCATAAAAGACTCATAGATCAAAGTTGCGTCACAGTGCGTTGCAAGCTGCATGAAGAAAGTATTAACCCAACGGAAGGGCATTAAAAAGCGTCGCGACGTCGACGTCGCCGGAAATCAGCAAAACTAATGCCAAAACTTTTAGAGGTGGTGCGGGAGGCGTGACAGCTGCTCGGTGGTCGTGTAAGTCGTGGGGCGTGAGGGGCCTGCAGGGGAGGGAAGTAGGGTAGGGGCTTGTCGTATGTTCCAGTGTTCACTGTGGCGTAAAATGGCCAACGACTTTGTCTGCCAAGCGGAATCTATGCTGCTATTTTCTACTTTTTTTTCGCAGTCTTTTGGCAGTAGGCGTCCTCGTGCGCGTGGGCGTGTCAGGCAGGCAAAGTTTATCAACTTAATTAGAGGCTTGATTACGTTAGATGGCGCTCATCTCTATCGTCCTGAATGACGGGCATTAAAATTAAATGCTAGAAGCGCGCAGATTGCGGCCACAGCAAAGATGAGCGCCCAGGACCTGGCACAGACAGGACACTTTGACATTTTAAAGCCGCCGTCAGTCGCGTCTTATCGCATGCACGTCCCTCGGTCACCTCCCGACCCTCACCGCCCGCCCCACCCCTCGCTTTGACCTGCTGGCAGCTGTACAGTTTGTTATCAGCTTATGGCTCCCATTTGGTTAGCAGCCCTTTAACTGCTGGCCATTTATCGTAGATTTGATTTATGGCGCAATTAAAAATTTGCACAACCAACACGGGGACGGAGGCGACTAGTTCGTCGCAGGGGGATGGGTGGGGATGGGGCGGTAGGCGCAGCAGCTCACACGATCTGCGCATCGATGCAAAATTTATGGCAGCGCATTTATTGCCAAGCGACGCGAAAAAATTTAAATGGAACTTCCGGCTGGCGGCGCCTTAAACGCGACAAACGGTGAACAGGGCCAGACTCAGACCCGGACCCGGACCCGGACCCGGAACCGAACGCGGACCGGGACCGGGTTCCGGACCCAAGAGATTCAGAATCTCGTTTGAATGCCAAAAAGCCCCAAAAAGGCACTCGTTAAAGTGCAAGTTTTTACTAGGATTAAGGGGCTTGTGCGAGGGCAGCTAGAGCACTTGTAGGCAATTGAGCAAAATTAATATTCAACAAAAAAGTAAGAAGAAAGAATTAACTAAATAATAATATCTAAATAACATACAAATTTCCAGACAAGATAGTTCTTACAGTTTTTACAGTATATGAAGTTAATTAGTTATTTTCTACAAGTAAATTGCTTAGTCTTATTTTGTTATAGTATTTTATACTAATTTAAGCTGTTTTTGAATAGGATCTTAACTGGTTTTAAGCCGAAAATGTATTGGATTCCATATCATGTGTCTATATACCAAATTTCAGCATTGTAACTCAAACAGTTTTTGTATTGTGATACTTAACAACTTTTAAAATATATTTGATTTTTTTTAAAGTCCTAAAATATAGACTAAGTTATACCCGCGGAGTTGCTCGCATTTCCTAACTATATTTATTTAAATTTTGATTCTTATAAATATTTATTATGCGCGGGGGCACGGGAAAAAAATTGCATGAAACTCCCCCCACACACCTACACACCAACACAAAACAACACCCGGGGATAATATAATTTTTATTTAATAAAAAAATATACTAATAAATAATATTATTTTTTGGTTGTGGGGGGGGGGGGGGGGGGGGGGGGGCCACACAAAAAAAAAAAACAAAAAACCCCCCCCGGCTAAAGAAAAAAAAAAAAAAATATTTCCATCAACCCCCTCAAGGGTATCAGTCGCCCCGCAACACAGATTGACTTTTATATTAATATAGATGTTATTGAATTTCATTTAAGAAGTAGTATAAGGTTTATTATACAATTTATTGAGTACTATATATAGTAATTATATTTTTAACTTACATATAGATAGAAATAGATAGATTCTTTGATCAAATTATGTAGTGTATCTAATAGGTAGAAAAATTCGACATAAATAAATTTAAGATCAGTATATTAAACGATCATGAAATCATGATACGATCATCTTATAAGTATTTATTTATATTTTTTTGATCAACAATAATGATTATGTCTAAGTTTTATTCAATTACTCAAAACTAATGATTATCATGTGAAGCAAAACGCAAATAATTGAAATGTAATCATTACCATGTTAATTTTTGTAATATAACTTATAATGATTACGGTCCCTGATTAATGGATTTTTGATACTCCTCTCTAGCATAAAGACCTTGAACGAATTAGTAGTAAGCTTTGGTATAGAGTAGTGATGTAAAAAAATCGATTTTTTTACATGGGAAACATCAATGTTTCTATACAAAAAATCGATTTATTTACAATCGGAAAACATCGATGTTTTCCATACAAAAAATCGATTCTTTTACATCACTAGTATAGAGACAATCTGGTATGCCCACAAAGGTATTCCCAGGCAACATATTAGCTTATTACAATTAGCTGAACATCTTATAGCTTTTTATGTTATCTTTGGTTACTATAAGCAAACGATTCAAAGGACCCTCGCAGTCGTTTGAGTGTCGCCATTGTCAGCTCCTGCACGGATGTGCCTTTTGCCTTCAACTGCCAGCTGTTTGCCTGCACTCTGAGTTATAGCTGCCTTATGGCGGCTTTTTCACTTGGACTTGTATCAAAAATCCACACACACACACACATGTACAGATGGACATATAGAATATATATATTTATGTATATGTATAAGCCGTATAAGCCATTGTTGGCATCGTCAGTGCAACATGTTGCCCAGGCCATGAAATGTATATAAATTTCTCATGCGGCCTGCCATGTCGTAAAACACGAGGTTAATGTGGTAAATGCTGTCGAGACTGTTAGGCCAGGGCAGTGGGGCAGCTGGCCAGAGGAGCGGGGGGGTTTTAACGGGTTAGAGGGCTGTGCTAGTGGGTCCACATGTTTTGTTGGCAAGGCAAACTATTAGGGCCAGTAAGTGGCATTTAATGGGGTTGCACGAGTTGTGCGAGTTGTACGTCTCTCGCATAATTCACTGTCAAGTTTGTTGCAATTGTTGCAGCCATTTTGGTAGGCGTGGTCGCGTTGAGATACTTGTATAAATGTTGTTTAAAGTAGCAAGCTTGTATGATGATAATAATTATTGTGGTGACAGGCAGATTCTCAACGGTTGCACAGTTATTGCCAAAAGTTAAGCTACCGCTTTTAACCCTTGCCACGGCAACTTGGCTTTATGACAGTCGGCCTGCCCACGCAGCTAATTATTATAAGCTGACAAATCTTTGTGGCGCTTATCACCAGCCAGCCAAAAAGGACCAACGCAAATCCTTAGCCTAAGCAGTCTGAAATAAACTGACAAGCTCAGCTGCTAACAAAAACCCGCCGCCCCCCACCCCGTCATAATCCTCTCCAACTGGCTGCTGTCTATTTGATTAACATGCGCACACAAATTCAGTTAAACTTTTTTGTTCTGCTGGTGAAATTAATTTGGGGCGCTCTATATAAACTTCTAATTGGCAGCACATTCCGCATACGCCGCGTTGGCCCACAACAACAGCAGTAGCAACTTTGTTGGCAACAGTTTTTGGTATCCTGGCGCTGCCTGAATAAAGTTTGACGTTTTATGTGCCAAAAAAGTTCTAATAGATTTTTCAGTTTTACTCATTTAGTTGATTTTGTTTTTGTAATTTTTCCACTCATTTTTTTTGTGGAATTTTGTTATTCTCGAACGAACCCCTGAACCAGAAAAACTAATCATTTGTAGTTATGACCAAAGTTGGTTTTAAAACAATGTCGAGAGCAAGGCATTGTTTTAAATGCTGATTATGTTCCGCCTGGTGGGGCCATTGGGGCCATTGGGGCCAACGGGTTTGTGTGAATATTTCAGCGAAAGTTGAGAAGCGTTTTGAAGTGCCGTCATTTTGAGATATTCGTCTGAGATTTATAGGCTTGTTAATTAGGGAAAATAAGGAAAATCATGGTAGTTTTGTATGTCAATTATTTTTCTTAACAGTATTCACAAATTGGCACTTTTATTGATGTGCTTGTTGTTATTAGGAAATAAAAGAAAACTTAAAAAATGTATTTTAAGGCCCTGGCAGCCATGGCTAAGAATTATTGTTAATTCATAGTTTTAACTACAAATCAACATTACATAAATAAATGTATTTTTATTATTCAAACAGAATACGATTTATTGTTTTGCCTAACCTTTCAAGTCTTTAATGGTTATCATTTTAATTAAAAGAAAATTTAAGTCTGAACTCCTTATTGTAATTAATATTAGAGCACATACAAATACACATAACTATTTTATTGTGAATAAACTAATCGTTTCCATTCACAGTAAAATAGTTATATAGTATTTTGTTCTGTTCATAATAAAAATAAGACAACCATTTTTTTTAAAGCTATCATATATATATAATTTCAATTGTAAAATATAAGTCGTCGTTGCTTTCTTTATAATTGGATTTTATTTAATAGTATACGTCCTTATATCTGATCGGAGACTCCAGATAAATCTGGGAACAACAAAGAATTTGATTTAAAGAAAGTGCTCAAAATAAAAATTTTTTAACACAAAATTAGATTACTACTTTAAACTAAAACTTTACTACTTCAAAATAAAAGCTTTTCAGATTCTAAATAATTAAAATACCAAAGGGTGTCTTATATTTTAATAAGACACTTAACAATTTAAATTCAATTCAAATGGTAGCTTTTATTAAAATTAAATTCTCATACGAAAACGTGAGAATAAGTTGTAAAATCTTTCTATTGATAACTTCCCTCGACACTCTAAGGCTATAAATATGTGAATGATTCCGATCAATGGTCATTGTCAGGGTTACTATAGCACCAGAATTTAACCGAAATTTTGTTAGCTCTGTGAGGTCACGCCTCAAATGGCCCCTTTTGATGTACTTTTTGCCCTTCGGGACGATGTCAAACGTTGGCAAATTTCTATTCGATTTGTGTAACGAGTTTTCTATAAACATTTTGCTTTTAAAGTTAGCAGCTGACAGTTGTTGCCGCTGCATGGATACACACATACAGACAGACATTAGAGTTGGGCGCGTGTCAAAAAATTCCAAGTATTTCAGCAATTTTCACCTCAAAATGTACAATGGTCTCAAAATTGTTTATTTTTGGATATAAAGTCGAAAGAGCGAGTAACATTGAAATTAAATAATAAAATTTCTAATAATGCCAGCTTGAAAATAATATATATTTCGCTGAAACTCTTTGTGTTATATTTCCAGGCAAAATTCAATTGAATTTAAATTTATTAAATATTAATGAATATCTAAAAACAACAATGAACTATTAACTATAACTTCAATAGAAACATTGATGTTAATTTTTGATTTTTTGTTATGTGGAATCTTATAAACCTAACTAAAAGCGAGTCGAGGATTAAAATTATAGGGGATTGCTTGGGATAATAATAAATATGCACTTAGAAACATATAATTTGATAATATTTTTAATGAGTATTTAGCTAATGGCAACGTTAACAGCTAAAAAGGTCTTTAGGCGAGGCAATTATTGCGTGATATAAATTGCGTGCCAGAACTTACATAGAAAAGTGGCAAGCGGGCAAGCAATGCATGCCAGAAATTGCACAGACACGCTTTGTATATCAGATGCCAATCAGGCATATATTACACTCATATCACATCCTTTCCGGTTTCCTGCAGCAAATACAACAGTTTCTACTTATGTGCGAGTTGCACGAAACGAGCTTGCGCGCAAGATTAGTTCGTGTTTAAACGGTGCAAGTTGAAAAATGTTTGTAAAAGCGTGAAAGATTTGCAACTCGTGATAATAACTTGGGACATATTTTGGAAATATTAAAAATGATTGTGAGTATATTTTTCGGCTAGCCAGTTAGCGTGCATCTTGGCCACATTGTCAAGCGTGCTTCTGGCCTATTTTTGATATCAAACACGCGTCCAACTCTAATACACACACGCATACACACACACGTACACACATGGACATTGCAGTTCCATTTACTTTTATGGCATTGCATTCAGTTCAGTTTACAGTGGACTTTTAGTTTCTCTTCGGACATGTCCAAATGCGTTTTACAGTTGTTTGTCTGCTCCTGCTGCTGGTCTGTGTGTGCACGTCGTGACATTGCCGCAATCCTGGCAGCTCATTTCGACAAATGGTCGACAGGAAGTGCACTTTTCCAGCTGACGTTTCCATTGCCAATGGCAGCAACTCGCAACTTGCAGCTTGCAACTTGCCAATGTGGCGCCATTTCGCCGGTTAACGTTAACGTTGACACAAAGCGGCAACTTAAAGTGATCGCTTAAAGCTTCAAGTTGTCGGCTTGCCGGCTTGCCCCAAACCCCATATTTGGTCTAGACAGACAGATCGTCGCGTTTTGGTCACGTACTCCACAAGGTGGTAGGAGGCCTATTGTTTTGATTTGAAAATTGTTTATTATTCTTAACGCCAGACTCGTATGCGAGCTGCGGACCTCGACTCGGTCAAGCTGCTGGAATTGATTGAGTTATTTGGACAGTTGGCCAACTGGTGATAGTCTGACTGGCCAGTTAGCTTTTATTGACACTTTCATTGAATTATGTTTTGATATGAAATATGCCTTAGCACATAATCGCCCGCAGGCCCCGTTGAGTTCAGGTTTTGGGTTCAACTGTGTCTGACCGCTGTGCTGGGCGGGCATAAATCACCTCAGATTCCTTCGACTTGAGTATTTACAGGCAATTTTCAAGCAAATATTTTTTTACTATCCATTGTCGATGTCCATTTGCACCCTACTCCACGTACCCCGCCGCAAAGCAGCCACGGAAGCGTGACCCAAATATTTGTTTGATTTATTAGCTGACTTTATGTGGCATGGAAAAAGTTGTTGATATGTCTATGCAAACGTTTGGGGTATTAGGATTGCTTTAAGGCATCTGTAACACACTCAAGAATCTTATTTTCTATCTAACTAACGCTATATAAATAAATAAATATATACATTTTCTATCGTGTGATACAATTTACTATTCAAGATAATTATCAGAATTGTTTAACAGTCAATTTGCACTCTTCTACTTATTTTTAAATTTAGTATAGTATATTCATATTTTAGTTCATACAATTTATAATTTAAAACAATTTTCTATTCAAGATAAACTTTCTTACTAATTTTTAAATTTAGTTTAGTTTTAGTTTATTCAATTTATAATTTAAAACAAGTTTTTATTCAAAATAATTATCAGAACTGTTAAACAGTCAATTTAGACTTTCTTATTAATTTTTAAATTTAGTATAGTATATTCATATTTTAGTTCATACAATTTATAATTTAAAACAATTTTCTATTCAAGATAATTATCAGAATTGTCAAACAGTCAATTTAAACTTTCTTACTAATTTTTAAATTTAGTATATTATATTCAAATTTTTAGTAAATTGCAATAATATAATTTAAAACAATTTTTTATTCAAAATAATTATCAGAATTGCTCAAAAGTCAATCTGGGCTCTTTTACTAACTTTGAAACTTAGTATATTGTATATATATATATTTCAATTTTATTTTACACAATTTATAATTAAAGAATAGTCATAAATTGAAGTATAAGGATATCAGTTTATTTGGCTGTAATTTATTTATTTTTTAAATAAATATAATTTACGAATAGTATACGGATTAAAGTTTATTTGACAGCAATTTCTTTCTGTCTTAAATAAGTATTATTTATTATTATTATTATATATATATTTATATTATTTATTATTGTTATTATATATATATATTTATTTTATTTATTAGTATATATTGTAGTATAAGGATATAAGTTTATTTGGCTGTAATTTCTTTCTTTTGTAAATAATTCTTAAATTCTTTTTAACCTTTGAAAGTATTTATATTTGAGAGAAAAATACAAATATAAATACAATCAAATATTTTAAATAAAATTTAAATTATTATGAAATAATCTTGACACAAAATTATAAATAATTCTTTAGAAATTAAGTTGAACAAAGAAATGTTTAAGTCTTATGAACTGTTTCCTTTTTTTTTGATACAAACTCAAAAATGTATTATTTAATATCGCTGGAAACGTTCAGTGCCTTCTGAACTCAAACTAACTATTCCAAATTCTATAAGTGTCCGATTTTATATAGCAATCTTTATTAACTAAAATAGATTTAAGCTCACCCAATAAGTAGAGTATAAGAACTTCGTTGAGTACCATTTAAGTTTCCTTTTATGAGTTTTTTTTTGTTCAACTCTGGCATTCTTTGAAATGATGTGCGACAGTTCGCACAACTTCTGAAATGCAACTGACAGATACTAAGCAAAGTTTCGACCAACTATTTTGTGGCTAGAGAAATTCTCACCTAATTTTTGGCAGCCGGTATTTAAAGTTACCTTACACAAGCAAACAACAGCAGCTAAATGAAGTGCCTGCAATGAGGAAGCGAACGCCAAAGTGCCGAATTGTATCTTTAAGATGCGCGCACGTGCAACTGCATCTTTGGCACTTGTTTGTTTTGTAGCATGTTGTTTATTTGGCTTGTTAGGGCCAATGGGGCTGAGTAAATCCGTTGTGGCTAGAGAGTGCTACCTAAAACTTTTACGGGCCTTAAGTTACGTAAGTTCTTGTGCTTTCATTTTTTTTTATTTTGTTTTTGGACTTGAATTCAATTTCCAAACGGAATCGAACGTGAACGGTTGACTTTTGTTTTGGCCAATTGGATTTCGGCTAATTCAATTGGCAATGCCTAAGCCTAACAAATGCGAGACACTTTTCTACAGAAATTTATGACCTGGCCAAGCATTTTGCTTTTTTTCGTATGGTTTTTCTTTTTTGCTTGCGATTTGATTTGGTTTCCATTTGCCCATAAACACAAACAATTTGTCACGCTTTTCTCCAATCTCAATAGGGGGGAAAAGACGTAGCAATGTCAAAGCCATCGACGCCCGGCAATTTGGCAAAAGCCAACAAAAACTTGTTGCCCACACATCGGGGATTTGTATCTTAGTATCTTTTGGGACTGGCTGGCTATCTTTGTGATATGCCCACACTTCAATTATTCAAATGCTCAAGGAACCCGACGCGGTCCAGCCACAGCCACAGCCACATCTCTTTGGTTTCTGCTATTCTGGTTTCAGCTCTTAACCCATTTGCATTTTGTGTATTGCATTTATTTTTGCCTTGCCTCAAGTTGCCATTGCGTGTGGCAGTCTAACCCAATGATTCTCGTTGCTACTCAATGGTTTCAGCTCTTGGCATGTAACATAATACTGCGCACTAATAGCAGCTAATGGAAATTCAGTTCAACGCCTTTTCCATTACGGCATATCGATAGATGAGTCAGTCAGGGGTTAAATGTGCAAGTGGAAGTGACCTGTGGTCACTCTGGACTATAAAATTCGAGGTGGAGAAAGTTAAAGTTGAACTTAAGGCTGTTTTCCTTAATTTACATTCTGTTGCAGCCAAGTATTGCTGTTGTAAAGCCACATTTGATTGCTTTCTCGGGGCAGTTCGAGTGTGTGCTGTAACCAGTTGAAATCAGGATAATGTCCTACTCTATTAAGTCCACCTACACAACAAATTTCAAGTCGTGTTATTAAAGTATTTTGTGGATACGACGCTGAACTATTCGTTAATATTCTTGAACTAGTTTTCCTATATTCAGTTTGGCTTGATTGAGCCTGTTTGTAATCACTTTAGTTTAATTTTTGAGTGCTTTTTTAGTAAGTAAGATAAAAAATTGTTTCTATGTTGGCTTCAAGCTCATTTTCTGCTCATTTTAAATCAGAATATTTTAACTTTTATAGCGCCAAATTGTATATTGTAAATTGTATATTCTGCATCATAGTATTTTATGTATATGACACTGAACTATTTTTTAATCAATTTCTATACACACAAGCTTAGTCTATAATCGGTTTTTTGTTGATCTAAATATCGTTCTGAATTCGTTGGAATATGTTTATTTTAATAACGTCAGATTGCATATTAAATTTTAGCATTCTATCTAATAACTTCGTATTTTAAAAAGTATATTGCTTAAAGAATATATTTAAACACTTTCGTACTGTCTGATGAACTTGAAACTTAGCATTTCGAAATCAAATATATCAATTCATTTGGAAACATATATATCAGTCAATATTCATTCTCTTTTGTGTATATTTTTAAACACTTTTGAACTGTTTTATGGACTTGAAACTTGGCATTTCGAAATCAAATAGATCACTTAATTTGAAAAAATATATGAGTCCATATTCATTCTCTTTTGTATATCGATTAATTACAGTCTAACTGTCATTCCACTCTAAAAATTGTTACCTCTACGCCTAATTGCAACCACTTTTGAGCACTGATTTAGCCTTGTGGATGCTGACAAATTGCCAACTGCTTTATCATGGCCTGAAACGATTGCACGACAAGTGGCAGTTGAGCATTTCAATCAGAGTTGCTGCTGCTGCTGCGGCTGCTGCTGGCTTGGACGATGTCTTCATTGCTAATCACTTGACTGCTCCATTTGCTGGTCCAAGCAGCTGTTGACATTGCAGCTGCCTTCCGCCACAGTGCAACTGGCCTGGCCTGGCCTGGCCTGCAGAGGCAAGAGCCAGCAAATTAATTTGATTTTGATTTATGCAACTGCAACTGCAGCTACATATTCGATGCTCCATTTCTAATAACTGGACTCTCGGTAGACGCACATAAATCAGTTGCCAGTTGTCAGTTTTCAGTATTCAGTTTTCCGTTTTCAGTTTTCAGTTGCCGCCTGTCAACGTTGGCGGGCCCAAAACGCAAAACGTGTCTGCCATCTAATCACTGGCATCAACTGCCTCTCAGGCCGTTCCAGATGCTCTCACCTTCCGCCATGCCACATGCGAATTGATTGTGGGGTGCGTTGTCGAGTAGCGAGAGTGGCTCGACTGGGTAATACTCTCTACTTAATATCTCATTCAATTATATAGAGTAGTGAGGTAAGAAAACATCGAATCATTAATTTATAGATGCTTGCTGAGAGCATGCTGTGTAAAACTAGAAAAAATATTGAAAACATTTGTATTTTAAGATATTAATAAAAATTGAATATTCAATCAATTTAGAACAAAAAACACGACCAAAAAGATATTCCGCGTGAAAATTGATTCAGTTTTGACAAAGTTAAGAGGATTCAAATTCTAAGAGGATAATTTTCTATGCACTGAGATACTTTACAAGCCAAATTGTTTGGCAATTTCGGCATGAATTTTGACCAAAAAGTGTACTTTCTCAGAAAAAATTTTGAAATAGTTTTTTATACAAATGTTGAGTTCCTTAATCGATTAAAAGTTAAATTTCAAGATTTTAATTTTTTTTTTTATATTTTGAAAATGTGTAAGGGGGGACCCTTGTCAATTTTCATAAAAATGTCTAAAAAATTTTATTTTCTAATATGAATAAAATTTAAATGCCAAATGTATCTAGAGGACAGATCATGACCAAAAAGACATTCCGCGTGAAAATCGGTTCAATTTTGACAAAGTTAAGCGTTTCGGGGAGAAATATTTTAGCGGACTTGAGAGCTTCTTCATGGTAAACTTAAATTTGTTGTTCTCAAAATGATTATGTACAGAGTATATTACAGTCAGTAACACTTAACTAACAGCATTCGTAGCGAACTTTTATGAAGACTTGAAAAGCTGAAACTTAAACTTTAAGTGAAATGGCTGCCAGGAGATGCATTTTCATAAAGCACAGGAGTGTAGGAAGGAGCAGGGCATCTACATAATGCTTGCCCCATATACATATGTATCTTTAGCTGTATCGCAATGTGGACACGGATACTACGTATGCCGCAGCCCGCATACTATCGCCTGGTCACCCGCGTGCCGCCTTCTCAACCCGCCTGTGCCTCCATTCGCATGCAAATTTGATGCAAAAATATGTGAAATTTTCGATTTTAAACGACGCCGCTGCTGCCCCTTGTACCCCTGCTGTCCCCCGCTGTCCCCCGCTAGCCCCCCGCACGGGCAGTGTTGCGTTTTTGCGCTCAGCTGATGCTTCTGTTCAGTTACAGTAACTGGGCTGACTCGCAAAAATTTATGGCGTTTGCATGTCTGAATTTATCTGCTTGTTTCACATGCAAATGCAGCGGAATTCCAACTCGTAATGTTGATAAAAATGAAAACATTTTACAGCCGAGAGTCGTTGGAGCAGCGTCAGCGTCAGCTACAGAACATGGCAACTAGGAGCACTAGAAGTGCCTTTAACTGATTTCTGTTTTGGCCCGTTTTAACGAAACCATGTCAGACGTTGGCCAACAACAACAGCAAGTACAACAGTGGCAGGTAGCAGCAGCAGGTACCTCTGCAGCTAGTACAATGGTTGAAATACTGCATCTTAGGGTTACAATCTTATACATATTCAAAATTTCAATATTTCATCTAAATACTATCTATATTTATAAAAGTGAATGTCTGTCTGTATGTTCGCGATAAACTTGAAAACTGTTTAAAGGATCTTGATGAAATCTTTTTTAATATATTCCTGGAAGTCGAGGGATTGTTTATAGCTATGGTTGGGTGGTCATCCCCACCCCCACAAAACCACCCAAAAAAAAAAAAAATGATAATTCATGAGTTAATTTTTCATTAAATAAAAACTATACGAGGGGTGGTGTGGGTAGTGTGTGAGTGGGGGGGGAAGGAAGTTCCTATCATTTTTTTTACCGTCCCTCGATGGACAAAATAAATATTTATAATAATCAAAATTAAATAATGGGCTATTTTTAGGGTATACTTTGTTTCCATTCACATATTATTTATTATTTAATATTTAATTTCTTTTCTTTACACCAAAACCTTTATGTTTTTTGGTGGATTCGATTATATCCAAGTGACTTTTAAATGTTTTTTGGTGGTACTAACATTAACCCCATAAAACTGCAAAAGAAATCGTTTTTTCCTTTGCCGTTATCGAAAGTATCGATGGATTTCATTGACTATCGATTGATTTAACACCATGCCGATAGTTTAATAATTCACCACAAATCTATCAGCCGGGACATCAATGTTTTGGAGTCTCTAATATCCATGGTTATATAGTATTTTCTTTGCACATTTTTATAGAAATATCATAATCATAAAAACCTCATTACTCTAACATATACTTATGTAGTTTTATGTATGAAAAACAAGGGTATATATCTTAAGAACCCAGCAGGTAGCTGTATGTTTGTTTTAATTATCCTTTTTATCAAAGCAATTCGCAGTTGGTGAATGATTTCCATGGCATATGTTTTCGATACCCCAACGATAGCTGTTCTTTTATTTGATTATTATTTTCACCAAAGAAATTCGTAGTTGCTGAATGATTTACCATGACTCTGACTCCATCTCGACCCGTATCATGCCCATTGTATTATGGCTTGTGCTGGCACATAGCTCTTTCATCATACGTGTTCATTCATAAAAATTGTATATTTATTTGCATGCACACACTCGTACACATGAATACATTCAGAGGCAAACAGACAAACAGCCCACAAATGGACGGACTGAGTAAGCAACATCACATTCGGATTGGGATTGGGTTTGGGATTGGGATTCAGATTCAGATTGCCAGTACCTTAGCTCATTGTGTGTGTTTTGACCTTGAGCTACGTGGCAGCTGAGCCAGCCAATCGGCGGGCTGAGCAGGCAGAGCAGGCAGTCAACCTGCCACAGTTTGGGGCACTCTAAGTAGTGCTGTGACTGTTTTAATATTCCTTCAAGAGCGTAAACCCCCAACGATGATGACGTTGCCAGTGTTACAATCTTTGATTCAGTTTCCATCTGTGTGTTGGGTGCCCATTTGGACGATGCTTCCTTATGTGTTTTTATACCCTTGTTCAGGATGTTAATGTATTATTATGAAATGTGTAACGCAGTGAAGGACACGCTTCCAACCCCATTCTTCTTTAGTTCCCAAGCCAAGTTTATCTAATGAAGTCCCTCAATTACAAGGTACAATCTTTTTGTTTTTCAAAATCCCGCATCCAAATTCTGCACATCTATGTTTTGGTATGTTCTTTAAATGTTAATATAGTTTTTAGCAATGCCAGATTATAATATATTATAGCAATCATAGGAACAATCGGTTGTAAAATAAGTAACAACTTTCGGTTATTTATTACCGAATATAGTTGAATAATTCAAATTAAATTCTGTTAACTGGTATAACATATATCTGCCATGGAAACCTAAGAATGAAATATGAGTTTTTGTATGAAATACAATGCTGTAAGGGTATATATCTTCGGCATGCCTCAGATAGTTTTTCATTCATGCTTTTTTCATGGTTTTTTTCTTGTGTTTACGGGTACTCCATAGCTGGCAGTTATTTGCTGCCACCTACGTGACTGCCTTTGACTTTGATGTGGACTCTGGACTGTGGGATTGGGATCTGACTCTGACTCTGAGCTCGGATGCTGTGGCAACAAAGTGATGCTGCCTCAAAGTTGCCATGGAGCGCGGCATACACTTAAAGGCCTTCCTCATTTTCAGTTGCAAGTTTTAGGCTTAAGAGCATCAAATTGACAAAGGCAAAGAAGTTGACTGTCAAGTCGTGGGCCGATTCTGATGCCGGGCCATAATAGGCTTCATTCACTGTGGCAAGTTCTTAAATTTGCAGCAAGTATCAGCTGTGTTGTCTTTTAATAGTCAAGCCTCTTTCAAGGCGCATCCCTTGTCAAAAATTGATGATTTTATCCACTCCTTTTTGTCGTCCTCTTTTTTCTTCTTCAACCAGAAACATTTCCCACGAAAAGTAAAGAGTGTGATGTTGTTTGCTAATACTTATCATGATTTATATTTCAAGAAAATTGTTGACAAAAAGGAAATAAATAATAAATAATATAAATGTTATCTTAAACATCATAAAAAGGCATTTACAGAAAATAGAAAACTTTTAAAATTTAAAAATGAATATATGTGAAAAATTCAAATAAATTGTTGCATTTATTTTAACAAATTTCTTAATAGAGAAATTCATTGTTTGTAGAATACTTTTGTGTTTATTTTAATCAGGCTTATAATCCTGGCAAGCGGCTGTGTTCCGAACCGGAAATTCATATGAAAAAATGCACAGAAATTAAATTCATGAAAAACTATATTTATTTATTATTTATATATAAAAGCTTGGTTTAATTATTTAAAATAGCAAAAATTTGTACTCTTGACTGAAATATTGAATATTTATTTTTCTATGAAATTCAATTGATACAAATTTGGATTTATTTTTAGAATAAGATACTCTGTCTATTAGTTGAATATGGGAAGGCTGTGAGCTCTTGACTGGTAAATATACTGTTCAAGTCGATAAGTTCCGACAGTTATTCAGATTTATTTTGAGATTTTGTCAACTATGTTGACTCTTTGTTATCGTTAAAGTGAATTCTAGTTTAGAACAACTCAAGTATGTTCACTTGACAACACTTTAGTGTTAGGTAGCTAAACTTTCTCATGACTGTGTAACAAGTTTAGTTTGGCCCCTAAACTTTCCCAGTTGCAACCTGTTTGCTTGACACCCCGGTACTTCCGCCTGGGCCAGCCTCGAGCAGCATCTGCATCAATGCGTTGCATTGTCGTTGCTGCCACATGATGCAAGCAGGCTGGCAGGCTGGCAGACTGGAAGGCTGTTAGCTTTCAGCAAAGCAGTTCATCCACAGCGAAACCAAACAGGGAGCACTAAACATTCATCTTTAAAAACCATTTTGCTCGACACAAAGCGACGTGTTCTTGCTGTAAGTAAGTGTTGGCGAAGGGCATGGGACTGGGTGGTTGGGGCAGACAATGGCAGAGCCCAGGAGTAAAAGTGGAAGACACTGCACAATATACACAAAATACAGCAGCACACCACGACAAGAGATGATGTGGAGACACAAGGAAAACGCGTAAAACTTTAGCACAGACACACAACCAGGACACGGAAGGACGAAGGTGCAGCGGAAGCTGTCGCCTGCTGATGCTGTTAACAAGGCATAGCCAAAGTCAAAGGATGGGCCTGGTGGGAGAGGGTGGAAGGGTCCTAAACAAGGAAATTGTAGCCCCGACAGATAGTGAAACGCGTATAATGGAAGCCCAGTCATATTTTTCAGATTTTAACGAGGCTACAGCAACGACTACAACGTTGAGGACTAGAAGGATGGCATCAATGGTAAAGCATTTGTCTCAGGGCAGTCCTTAGGCATGTTGTTGTAGTTGTAGTTGTTGTTGTTATTGTTGCTCCCATGTATGTTGGCACGTCCAGTGGGCAGATTGAGGGCGTGTCAGTAGCTCAAAGCACAACATTGTGCAAAACATTCTGTGGGGTTATATTTGTCATAAAAGTGGCTACAAAGTGTGCCAGTCAAAGGTGCAGACGCCTCCTAAAGTGCACATTGTCTAGGACGAGACGCACCCTGACAACAATTGTTGGATTGTTTCACTGGCCTGGCAGAAACCTAAGCTACTCCTAAAGGTGTTTGCCCATTGTTCTACCAACTTACTCGCAGAAGTTTCAAATCTTTGCCTTAGAATAGTAATAAACGCGCACGGGTCGTGGGTGAGTTGGTTCGCTGTTTAAATTACTCGTAGGATTAAAAGTAATCCTATACTAAGAGTATTATGGTGGGAAGCTTCAGCAGGAAGTGGAGTAAATTTAAAATAGATTAAAGGTCTTTTGTGTACATTCAAAATTAATAGTATAAGGAACCAATAGAATTTTGTTACAGTATTTTGTTGATAGAAATTTGAATATTCAATAAATTTGAAAGCCTTTTCGCATTTGGTGAACGTTAAATGTTTTTGTATAAATAAAAGACAATTTATCAAATATTTCGTATTAAATTATTAAAAAATATCAAAAAACTTGCTTAAGCTGCCACAATTGGTAATAGAAAAGTCGTTTAATAAAAAATATACACAACTTCTTTAGGAAAAAAATAGTCACTAAGTAATAGTTTTTTGTATTACCATTTTAAATCTTCCTGAAAAGTGTATCGATTTTAGTTGCTGTAAAAGTTAATAAAAGCAAATAGTGGGTTTCTTGAATGTGAATTACTATTACCATAATTACATTACATTTACATTACCCGAAAATACATTTAGACAGTATTACTTTGTCTCGTTAGTATTAGAAGTAGTATTATCAGTATTATTTATTTATGACAAATATAAATATTGAAGTTAATCACATACTGTTTATTATTACAAGTTCCTAAATCCCCTCCTAAATTGCATTGGACGCGGTCACCAGTACTAATCGCTGACTGATTTTCGCTGCAAGCTAAGAAATTTCACTTCACTCACCAAAACTCAATCAATAAAATACTGGGCTACTTAGCTCAGCTTACTTTAATCAGTTGTGTGTACATTTGGCAACAAAGCAACCTAAGCTAATTTAAAATGTTCTTAGTTATCGCAACGTTTAGCAACGAAAATACGGTCAGCAGTTAGCAAGTCAGCGTAAATCAGTCAGCGATTAGTTCTGCTGAATGAGCCCCATTGTTAAATATACTTTCCATTTACTCAATCACTTTTCTTGTGCCATTAAAGCGTGAAAATGGTTGGGATACGAACCAAACACAATAGCACCAAATGCAGCTCCTTTCTATCCCTAAACCCCAACAGCTTTGCTTGTGTTTCCTCAGCTAGGCAAACAATGTGTCTGGCTCATCGATATAGATATACAAATACAAATACAAACATAAATAAATGTAGACAGTGTACAAAACCAAAAAAAAAGTATCTAACCAACAATGAAATAGCCAAAAACCATAATTTCCATCACCTCTGTTTACATCTTGTTTACCTCTGTTGACTTTTCCGCTGTCATTTGCCATTTTTGCGACTTTTGTTATGCTTTGTTATTATTTTGAGTTGAAGTTGTTCTTATTGTGAGGGAGTCGCCCCCTTGATTGATTCCCATCTATTAGCAAAGTTGCCAAAGTCAATTAAAAATGCTAATTGATGTCAGTTTGGGTTCTGTCAAAGCAATCAGTTTGCCAGATACTCGTACGTGTGTCTAATTAGCCACAAAGCCGCAAACTGCAATTAATGTTTAATTTTGTCGAGCGATTAGTTAAATTTGACTGAACTGAATGAATTTTAGATTTAATTTAATTACGAAAAGTTTACTATACACTGTAGACCTTAGAAATGTTTAAAAAAAGGAATGTAACCTTTGATATTATGATATACTCATAAGTATAAATTTACATGATCCGTTTGCATGAGCTCGTTTATCTCAGGAACTATGCGCTCTGGAGACCATGAAATTTGGTATGTGGATTCTTATATACCATATGCAGATGGAGTTGATTTAAAATTTATAATATTTCCCAACATCACGATAAAATAGCATATCTGTTAGTCGACTTCTCTTGGCTAGACCATTCTTACTGTGTTTTTTATTTCGTTGATTTATTTCTAATTTTCTGTGTTAAATGTCAATTCAAATATTTGTTTACCTAGCAGCTGATATTTCAGTCAACTCATTAAAGCAATTGAAATTTTGTTATTGTTGCCGCTGCTGCATAAACTTTGTTGTGTGTACATTTTGGGAGGCGGAGTGTTGGGGGGGGGCTTGTCGTTGTTGGGGCGTGGCACTTTTGGATAGTTTAAGCACATGAAAAAGTTGCAGAAAAGTTTTGTTTTTATTACAGAGCTCTTCAAAAATGCAGCCAGCTGTCTGCCAGGGTTGCCACCCCACCCACAAAAGCTCGCTGTTTTGGAACTTTAGTCAACTTAATTAGCACGTTGATTATTTTTAACGCCTAATCGAGCACAGGCAATGATTTCATTAGCTGCGGCGTGTCGGTAGTGGGGTTTGGGGTTTGGGGAGTGGGGACTGTCCTCCCCACTTCCCTACTCCACCCACTCAAGTGTTGCCATGTGGTTGATGGGAACTTTGGCTTTGAAGTTTTGAAATTTCAACTGCAGCGTAAAGTGCGCTATGATTATTTAATTGCCGCAAACTCTATGTAAGGGTAATGCAACATTTGGCTGGGAGTCGTTTAAACTTGAAAATGTTGCAAATTAGTTGGCATATGGTAAATGGCAGCTCGATTGCTGCTTTGAGTACTCGAGGACACTTTTAGTTGTGAATTTCTATCTGCAATTTGAAGTTTCTAATGGGAAAAGGAGCAAAACAAGTTGTGCTAAAGGAACAGGAGACACTTTGGAGACCAAGCTTAGAAACTAAAGAAAAACAAGGTAGTTAGTTTAGTTTTAGGGAGCTAGAATGAAAAGTTGCCATTTAGGATATTGAAACTCTTTAGTAGACATTTTGTAAACATTTGTAATGTTGTTGGAAGATTGACATGCGAGTTCAATACTAAATTAAAGAGTTCACATGAATCCTGCGAAAATAGAACTACTTATCAAGCATGAACTCAATAACTAAATTTTCAATCTTATTAAACTTTATTGGCAGCGTTTGCAAACTCTCTTTAAACTGTTTAATAATTGAAAGCAGACAATCGTCTGATTATAAATAATCTATAACAACCTTCTTAAAGGGAAGCACAGGCTGAAACTATTAATGCATAATATATTCCGCAATTATCCTTGAGTATATATAATGTACATGCTTAACAACCTGAATAGCTGTTCACTATTTATGACATCATCTGAAAAGAACATCCGCAAGAAGTATCTGTGTTTCTGCAGTATCTGTGTTAAATTGTTAACCGGTTTCAGGGCCTGTTTTGTGGCCTGCTTAACTTTAAGAAGATGCTAACTAAGCCTTTGTTTGCTGAAGCATTTTAAGTACAGAGCCGTGAATTGTTATTGCAGTTGTTTTAAGGCAGTAAAATTGAAACGGGCCAAGCACTTGCCGTACAACAGGAATTTAAAGGCTCCTTTAAAGTTCAATTCTTTATATAGTTTAAGACTGGGCCTAGTTACCCTGACTTTGGATCTAATAGGATCTTGTTATGATTTGTGTTCTAACTCGCATATTTGGCTTTTAATCATAAAATATCATCCGCTTTAATTTTATATTTATCGTTCACATTGTCTTAGCTTCCATTTGAACCATTTGTTGTCTCATTTAACTCTTGCAGCGTCTCAAATTAAGCGTTAAATTCAACACATAATATAAGTTTTATGACCCAAGCGCATAGCTTTATAGCTTGCCACACAAAACTCTATCGCCTCTGAACTCCCCGCTCCGGCCAGTAACTCATCATAGTACTAACATACCATACATATAGGTAAATCTGCTGCTATCTCCGAACTCAGAACTCAGAACTCCGACCATCTCAGCTAACTTGTTTGCCTTTGAGCTTACAACAATCAAACAACGTGCAACAGAGGACGGCGAACCGAGAACAAAGGGTACACGGAGAGAACATTGGGAATAATGCGATAGTTAGCTGGATATATGTGAGTACACTCAAAGAAATAAACAGTGTTTCAAGTTAGACTTGTCAGGAAATGAGCTCTATCATATTTTTTAAAACCAGTTTTAGTAATTTTTCATTTCTCTCTCAAACTGTTTTTAAGATTGAATTGATTAGAAATATTGAATTCATACTAATTTCCTTTCATACTGACTTCAAGAAACTTAGAATCAACTATTTCAATAAGTCCAAATGTAGTACTACTATTATTGCTGGAAAAAACCCTATTGATATGGAAATGCTGTATTTAGAATATCCGATGCATTTATGACAACACTTGGCTGTTTTTCTCTCAGTGTATGCAGTGATTAAGCTATGTTTATATGCAAAGAGGGTTCCATATCATGCTCGTTATAATGCCTACCTTTGCGTTTAGTAAGAAAAATTTGATCGCTTGACAAATCCTATTTGCACGCTTCGCAGGAAAATCAATTTTCCGTTGGCCCTTTGTGCCCCTCTGGCTTTGTTCCCCTTGTCCCTAGCCCTTTGCGCCTCTCGATTGCGTCATAAAATGTTTTTAAAACTTCATTTCGCTGCATGCCCGGTTTATGTTGAGGCTTCTAGCAACCCTTTTATCATTGATCTTACTTACTGAGCGACTCCGACTCCGTCTTCGACTCCGACTACGACTCGATTTTTATGGGCTTGCTAAGATGCATCCGCGCTTCCTGCTGGCTCCATAAAAAGATTGAAAAATAGTTGAAGGGAAAAAAGTCTGACTCATTGCCTGCAGCTTAATGGCAATTAGTTGGAAAATTTGTGAGGCTACCGTTGGTGGTGGTCGCTCCGGATGATGGCCATTCCACTGAAATCACACCCTATACGAGTATGCCCCCAAAATGATACGAATGTTGTCTGTGGTTAGGCGCAAGTTCTTGAGCAACTTTAATGACTGCACATTGCCACAGTTTGATCACTTTGATTATGTAATGTTGTTGCTGTTCTGCCCACATGGAAATATTGCCGTCGAGCGGAGGCAGGCAACGTTCAACCAAGTGGAAGTTGAAGGAACGCGTTGATGATGTCGTTGGCGTCTGCTGCAGACGCGACCTGGGATGTCTAGTTCCATTTGATAAGAACTGGTTCCATTTTTACGTGCGAACTAAAACGGACACCTTAGTTTAGCAGCTGTTCAGTCATTCAAATTAGAAAAAATGACACCATTTTATATCATGCTATTGATTTAGTGGAATTTATTAGATTTGAAAGAGAGTACTTACCCTCGAGTATACCCTTAGATTCCTGAAGGCCACAAGAACTCGTTTTTCATCTGATTGTTCCTATGACAGCTAATTGATATAGTGGCTTAGTGTTGATCAAATTTGGTTAGCTTATATAGACAATAATGAAACTTTGATTTGATGAGTTTGTTCAGATATTCAGAAGCAAAAACTTGTTCATACAACATCTGATAATTCGGCTGATCGTTTCTACGACAGCTATTGAATATAGTCCGTCCGATACGATCCGATTTCATCAAATAGAAGCATTTATGCCTAGTTTCATCGGGAAAGCTTTACAACTGAGAGACCAGAAAGACATCAGACAGAAAGACGGACAGACTATTGTTGATGATCAAGAATATATGCTTTTCACAAACCTCCCGGAAGGTTATAAATATTAAAAATACTTAATTAAACTATTAAAGTTCATTCATTAAGCAGAGTCATGTCTTCTGTTAGACTTATAACACTAAGAAAATGAAATCAGTGTTCAGCAATTACTCAAAAAGTTTAGTACTTCATTTGAATGAACCGTTCAATTGAACTTATACGAATTCAATCGTTCAATTGAACTTATACGAATTCAATCGTTCAATTGAACTTATAAGTCGTTCATTTCAGCAACCCGTTCAGTGGAACCTATTCCGAGCGGAGCGACTCAGCTCAGCTGTAGTTGTAAAGATGTTTTGAAGTTCTGCTGTACAGCACGTGGGTGTCTTGCCGCCGCCACTTCTGCGGCAGAGTTGCTGACAGCGTCGCGACGCCGTAGCAGTTGTTGCCGTACCTCATCATCAATCATACACACAGAAATTATATTACCAATGCCAATTGTCAATTGTTGTGGAGGGAACAAGAAACTCACACAATGCAAATGCCGGCAGTTGGTCAGTTACAACATGTTCGATCGCTGCATTGGAACGTGCTCGCGCCTAGACAACATGTTGCTTGGACTCTCTTTTGATAAATCAAAACAAATGCCGGCTATGGGCTGGCAACAACAACAACATACAGAAATGTTGCCCAGCATGCGCTCAATGGCTGCGCCGTCGACGCGTCGCTCTCTCATTGTGGATTGCAACATGTTGCTTGTGTAAGTGCCTAGACATGTTGCGCTCTCAGTTACATTGAAATCATAAATGCCAGACAAACTACAACTAATTTAAATACAAGTAAGTAATATAACAACTAAAATAAAGTTTAATTGAATTAGTTATAGTAGTTAAAGTTGCATTGCATTGTGCTGCTGCATGCGCGCTGTTGTTCTGGTTGAATGTTGCTGGTTTCTCCCAGTGTAGACATGTTGTGCTCTCAACATTGCAGCGCATCAGTTCAGATTCAGTTTCTGTTTCTGTTTTCAGATTTCAGTTGTTATCTGTAAGTCGCTTCGTGTCGTCACGTGTGCGGATTAATCGCCTCGCCTCGCCTACGCATCTATTTAAACAAAGTGTATTCTCACTGTTCTATCTGGTTTAAATAAACAAAACAAAGTCGTGCAGCAATATTATTTAAATTACATACATATATGCAAAGGGGAGTGTACTACATACATACATATGTACATGTGTATATGAGCGTGTAAAAACGCGTGTTAATTTGCCAAGCGACAAAAGTCGCGCGCAATTCATTAAAAAAAAAAACAACAACAAATTTTGTGAAATTGTGTTGCTAAAAATAACGAATGTTTCGGGTAAAAAACAAACAAAAAACATAAATTAAAAAAAGACATATTTGCACAAATTCCATTAAAAAATAAATACTGAAAATAAAAGTGACAAAAATTTGCGCGCTTTTTGTTTGAAAGTTAAAAAATAAAATTGCAAAATAAAATTTTGTATTAATTGTGTGCTTAAAACGTTTTAATTAATTACTTAAATTAATTAATCAAAGCAGAAAAATAAACCAACAATTTAACTCTTTACAATTCAAATTCACATTAAACATATTTAATAAATCAAAATAATAATATTTAAAAAAATTTTGAAATAATAAAAATTGTCAAAAATACAAAATAAATGTTTTCAATAAAAATTTAAAAAACGCATATCAATTAGTCATAAATTTAAAAAAAATTACAAATAAATTGAAAACAGCTGAAAATAAAAAAAAACAATTAATTAAAAAAAACAAAATTGAACTGAATTGTGTTGAAAATTCAGACAAAAAGTAATTAAGCGCAATTAAAATAACAAAACAAATTGAAATTGCAATAATAATAATAAAAATAAGCAGTGCGAGAAGAATTTTCAAGCAATTGCGCAATTCGAAGTGTCTCTCAGTGAATTTCTGATTTATGGCCATAAAAAAATGCATTAACAAAAGAAAAATGCTTTAAATAAATAGATACGTGCAACAACAAAGCCCAGGCAGCAACAATAAATACAAGTATATAAGTGAAAAGTCAGAAAAATCAGCAATCAGAAAGGAAATTACAACACAAAGCGTAAAGAACAGCCAGCAGATACAGATACAAATACAGCTACAGCTACAGCTACAGATACTTTTACAGCTACAGATACTTCTAGCGAGCTTCAACTCGAAATGGCAGCGAATCCATTTCGAGGTGGCGGCGGCATCTTTCCATTGATGCTGCTGCTGCTGCTGCTACTGGCAGATCTCAGCTACGCCGAGGAGCATCCGCATCGCCATTCGCACAATGGGACAACAACAGCGCCGGCAGCTGGAGCTGGAGCTGGAACTGGAGCTGAAGCTCTGGCCAGGACACGGCGCAATCAGCAGCGCTTGCAGCAGCTGCAGCAGGCACAGGATGGCACTGGCATTGGCTTGGAGTCGGGCAACTTGCAACATCATCACCATCTGCGGCATGAGCAGCACTTGCGCGCCGAGCTGGCCGGCAGCAGTGGCAACAGGCAGCCGCCGGCTGTGGCTATGAGGCAGCCCACGGAGCTGGAGTTGGAGCAGCTGGCCATGCTGCCGGTGCCGGGGCAGCAGCATCATTTGAGGCATCATAATCGCCATCATGCCGCCTGGGAGCAGCGCGTGTTTCCCGCTCTGCGGCATCAGCAGCATCGCTTGGCTGCCGCAAGCACACAAGCCACAACTACAGCAACACCAGCCACTGCAACGGAGGCGCCACTGCAGCGTCATGCTGGCAATCTGAGCAGCGCTGCCACACGCTACTTCGATCGGGATGGCATCTATCCGGCCTGGACTCAACCGCGCTCCACGCGTGCGCCCAACTGGCAGCAGCAGCTGGTGGACAGCGATGAGGATGAGGACGAGGACTACGATGACGATGACGAGGATGCCGATGATGAGGATAACTACAAGGATGACATTGACAACGCCGCTGCCGCTGAGCTGGCCAAGCAAATGCCGCGCTACTCGCTCTTCAGCCAGAAGCTGCCCGAGATAAGCTCCAATGAGCAGGACTACGATGCCTACGATCAGACGGATGTGGAGTCCAACATGAGCAGCAACAAGCATCCCAGTGTCTCCGCAGGACACACCAAGGCCGCTGCCAAGCGCAACATCTTCGACTGGCTCTTCAAGCGCGACAAGGATAAGGCACAAACTCCTGCGGCGCCGCAGTCCAGAGTTCAGCCCAAGCTGGAGGCCAGCACTGAGAAGCCCAAGGATCTGCAGGCAGATAGCCTGATCGCTGAACAGCTGCCGGATAACGAGGACAACTCCGCCGAGTCCTTCTCCAACGAGCAGTGGAACAAAATCGAGCACGAGCATCATTTGAAGCAGCAGAAGCATCAAAAGGAGCTCCAAGCGCTCCGCGAGAGCAACAGAAATGCCCCACTGATAAGAGGAGCCGTCAGCCGTGGCGCCATTGATAATGAGGTAAGTTGGCATTGCGCCCATTTGTTGCTGTTGTTGTTCTTCTTGTTGTTGTTGTTGTTGTTGCTGCTGCGCAATGATGTCATTAGACATTGTTATAAATACAACGCAGCGCAGCAAACGCAGCGAACGCAGCTGATAAGTCTGAGAAGCGCGCACATTCGGTTTGAAATAGGCCACAAATTAGGTAGGTTTATTGCTCACTGGTCAACGAAATAGACACACACACACACATACACAATGCTTACACTGAGAGAAAAGAATGCTGTTTAAAATATATAATAGATTTGAATGGGGGGGAAAAATGACCCGGTTTTGAATGTTTTTGTGGGGGGGGGGGAAGAAAATATGTGTTATCAATGAATCATGCTTCTTGAATTGCTTCTCGCGTTTAATCTTTAGATCGCGCGAAACTGAAGGTATCTTGAAGGTATTTTATTATTTCAATATACACTTTAATTTTACCTCACATTTAATATTTACACTCTAAGAAAGAAAAACAACGTATGCGAGATAATGCAAATCAAGCAATATGATTCACTTATAGATTCGCTTCTCACATTGCCACTCGTCATCGCATCTTGCTTCACCTTTTGCCACTACTTGATAATTTATAATTTTAATATACAATAAGGATTTTTGCTAGTTGGCTCAAAATTCTGCTTCAGTTGTCTTCAAAGGCAAAATATACAATTTTCAATATAATTTAAACTGCACCTCGAACCAAAAAGCAACAATTGTAGCGATGAAGTAAAGTTGCTTAAAGTCTTAACATTATATTAAAATAGGCTTTAAGGAAAACTTAAAATACAATTCAGTTGTGTGTCTTGTAAGAAATGTGCATTATTAAAAATAAAACCAATAGAAATTCATAATTTTCTTGAACTATAAGCTGTACTAATGCAATGATATTGATGTATAACAATTAGAAGTTCTTGAATCAAGAAATTGTGTTCGATTTTCTGCACTTTATATGATTATTAATTATGTTCTACATACTTCATACAAATAATTATATGTACATTATATTTATGCTCTGTTCCCGAAGAGGAAAAGAAGTATATTGGGTTTGCGTAATGTCCGTCTGTCCGTATGAACGCAATTTTTTTTCCATACTCTTGAAGCTAAAGCATCCAAACTTGGTACACATGTTTGTGTATACCCCCAATTTAAGTGTCCGACTAAGGTTGGACCCCTGGACAAATCTGCATCCAACCCCTTCCCCGCAAATGAGCAAAATCTAAATCTCCCACACCTGTACAGATAAACTCATCAAATTTGAGAAACAAATTACTGTTTCCGATCCCACAAATAAGCAAATTATACCGGACAGGGAACAGAGTAGTCTGCTCTCGTATACGTTCGACTGAAACGTTCCTACTTGTTTTTCGATATTTGAAAAGTACAAGAACTGTTATTGAAATTTTGGGTTTGAACTTTTACTTGTAGTGCACTGCTACGAAATAAAAACAAAAAATGGTAACAAATTTCGATAAAATATTATAAGATATTTGATTTAACAATTAGTCTTCATAGTAAATAATTATATGTGCATTTTTCGTTTTGCCTATTTTAATATAATAAAGGTTAATGTAGTGAACAATTTAGCAGCTAATGTTGTTTGCATTATTGATTATAACTGAATAAAGATGAGATGGCATTGAATCATTCAGCGATTTAAGAGTGGATGGATTGATATCCGCCCATTCTAGCTCTATTTCCAATTCAAGTTGCCTAGCTGTCTGAAATTGTCTCCCGTTCTTGGAAACTTTGGCTGGGAGGATACCCCAGAGATTCTCAATTGGCTTCAGATCTGGGCTTAATGCTGGCCAATCCAATACAAGTATATTTCTACCTGTAAAGAAGCTTTTAAGTTACCCGTGAACAACATCTATCTTGCTGTTGTTAATTCCATGAGTAGCGGACAATTTAAGGATCAAATGACCAAGTAACAAGGAGTCGAATAGTTCAATTTATTCATGAAAACTTATTCCTGAACCATACCTTTATGGTTCTACCATCAAAACTCTGTTTAAATTGATATGCCTTACGCTTTGGAGTTTAAAGAGTTGCATCTCGTATTATAAAGCTAGATTTTTCCCTGTGTAGTCACCAATTAGTATAATAGTTTTTGTCAAATATTTGCTTCACTTCAAAAGTGCAACACCTGCCACAACACAATTTAGATTTGCTTATTTGTATACCCAGACAATACTAAACTATTATTAGATTTTCTTTTTATAACAAAGAGAAAACAAAATATCAAATGTCTGTGCCATTAAATGAAATTACCCTTGGCAATTTTACAGCCAGAATTAAGCTGTGAAACATGAAACAACTATTTAATTTGTTATTCTTTGCTTTCAACTGTTTCAACTGTGAAATGCGCAGAAGTAATTTAATGAATTTTAAATAAATGTTCCAGTTATTTAAATAAATGATTCAATATAAGTAACTGCTCGCTCAAATTGTATGCAAAATGTTTAACGAGCTGTTCAAGTTGGCAGCACCATCAAAATAGAAACTTTCTTTATTTTTATTCAACATTTTTCTTATTGTGTTAGTTTTGCTTTAAACATTTTAGATTTTTCCTCTCTGCTCAAAATAACACAAGTGTGTAAGTCTGGATGCGCAGTTAAGAATTGAAGTTTTAAAAGACAATTCTTCAATAGAAATAGTTAGAATATTGATTTTTTGGTTTGTAGTAAATATGGGCGCTTAGAAAATACGTCTCCCACATTGAAGTTAATTCTGGAAACAGAAAAATAATCCTTTATTATCGCCAAATAAAATACCTTTACATTATAACGTCATAAAAAGAGACTAAAACCAAACAGTTCGATATAAAATGATGCCAAAAAAGTATAAAAAATAAATTAACTTTTGATAAATTTAGAAAATAAATTGCATAACTTTAGTTCTATTCTTTTTTTTGATAAACTTATATTTATTTATTTTTTATGCTACGTGTTAATTAAATCACTTTCATAAATATCTCGAGCAAGGAACAGATAGATGCAGGGGTCTAACAGTGTATTAAATTATTCGTTAGAATTTTAGGCAAGCCTTTACCAGATTTCATTAAGCTTAGCTTAATTCTAACTAATAAATAAATAAAAAATAAAATAACAACCTTCCTGCGGGCGTCCTCCCAAAAATCTAATTATCCGATGGAAGTCCTATTCTTAAACCTACTTATAATTCCTTTAGAACCAAATACTCGATGACGGGTTGACTAAAAGCTTCTGTACAGGTATAAATATACTTGTATTGGACTGGTCAGCATTAAGCCCAGTTCTGAAGCCCGTTGAGAATCTCTGGGGTATCCTCTCTGCCAAAGTTTTCAAGAACGGGAGACAATTTTAGAGAGCTACGCAACTTATATTGGGAATAGAGCATAGAATGGGCGGATATCAATCCACTCAACCTTAAATCGCTGAATGATTCAATGCCATCTCATCTTTATTCAGTTATAATCAATAATAATAATTCAAACAACATTGGCTGCTAAATTGATCACTAAACTAACCTTAATAAAATTAAAATTTGTAGACAATAATCACTTAATTCTCTTGGCTCCTAAATTCATTTGACGTACCGCATTTCCATGTACCTTTAATTCCGAATCCTTTTCAATTTCATGTGCTTGATTTTGAATGAACTTCCGTTGGGAAGTTAATTTGGAATACATTTCATGCCAAAAACTTTCAAATGAAAAATAACAGAGAATTTTAATTACAAATAATTTGAACGCTGTCAGAAAAGGAAAAGTTCCCTTATGATAATCTGAATTTCTTAGCTGAAAGTATTTCAATAAATTTCATTAGATTTCTCGCAGTGTGGTATAGCTATTTAGGTATGTACAAACATATGTATACCGCATATAGTATACGCACTGACCATGGCTAATTCCGTTTGAGTTTGGGCTTTCAGCAAAACCACAGCAACGGGAAGAGCAACAACAACAACAACAACAACAAATAGGACGCGTTTCTCTATTCTCTTGTTAAATATTTACAAAATGTTGTTAAAGGGTCTCGACGCTGATTTCTGGACTAGTTGTCCAATTGTTTGTCCATTTGTTCAGCTGTCCAGTTGGCCAACTATTGCTCATTGTGGCTGGCTAATTGAAACCAACAACAGTTGCTGCCAAAAACAACAACAACAAGAACAACAACAATTTGTTGCATTTAATTTGCGCTTTTTGCATAGCATTCATTTTGCCAGCATTTAATTGCATTCTGTGGCGCATTTCGCTCACATTTTCATTTTCATTTTCGTTTTCATTTTGGCTTGATGCATTTCCCGCTTTCCTCAAGTTTACACCTCACCTAATTGGCAAAGGGCAAATTTAATTAGCCAAAAGCAAACAATTGTCTAGCTGAGAGTGCAAGGACGAGTGCCAGTTACTGCACAAATGTTAAACAGGCCAAAAGACGCGTCTGAAACGCGCGCTGCTTGTTGGCGTTTTTAATCGCTAACAATTTATATAGTTTTTTTGTTTTTATGAACTGACAACTTGTCTAATTATAGCTGCTAGCTATTTTGTAAGTTAAAATTGTTTAACATTATAAAATTCAAGCTGTTTTTATAGCCAGCTGCCATTTAGTTATGGTAATATGAGATTATATGAGTTTTCGAGATTAAAGGAATGTTTTAGCTTTTTATTTATGCTATATTCATTTGATGTGTGATCTTTACAGCTTATATTTCTGAAAAGAAATAAATAAACTTAAAAGAAATAAGAAAGATATAGTTAGAGGGTAAAATGGGGCTTATGAGTCTCGGAGTTTGTAGTAATAGTATGAACTAAGTAGTATTACTTAAGTTAACATTTCTGTTTGATATATGATCCCAACGATTCAGCAATTTTGAGGAGAATTCCTCAATACATATTCTCAGCATATTCTCAGTCGATAAAAGAGGAGAGAGCCTTCTTGGAAATTGTATTCTCATTGAGAAGCTCAAACCAATAAAGTATTTTTGCAATTGTTCAAGCAATTGGGTTAATATGGAAGCTTTAGACTGAAAAAGGCACAGATTAGTAAGAATTAGCAAATCTAAAAAGATTTTTGATTGTAATTAATTTGGGGAACAACTAAATAAGTTCAGGATAACCGGGAGTTCCTATAAGTACATATTTCAATATTTGACGACTTTCATAAAATTAAAAACTTTTACAAATATTAAGTTTTCTTTACATACATTGAGTAACGAAATTTATTTAAAAATTTTTATAATATTTGAAAATTGTGCATTATATTTGAATATTTTCAAAAGATTAGACATTTTTCTTTGCTGTTAAATAAAAATTAATGTATGCAGTAAACTGAAATTTTATGGGAGAATAAGTAGCACATCAGGAAAATAAATTTGATACATATTTTGAAGAAATGCCTTGACAAAGCTAAAGATGACATCAATATTCTTAAATATTCTTTTAATATTTAGTTAATTTACTGTTGAATGAAATTGTTTCTGAAGTGATCAATTGTTAATAGGCTGTAAGTAATGCTCACATTCAATTCAAAGACAAAACCACATCTCATCACATTTAAGATATAAAAAATGTATTAAAAGAGAATGAGATATTAGCGGCAAGCGCTTAATTCTCATTATAAATATAATTTTAGTTTTAAAAAAATATATTTGAAACTTCGAATAATCATACTAAGTAGACATTCGTCATATGTGGTTATATATTTTTTCTCAGAACAGTCCACTTTAAGAGTTATTTATAGTTTTTATTTTCATTCTGAACTTTAACTTCTGGCAGCATCATTTTTCTTGCTCAGCTTTTCAGCTTCGACTTGGCTGCCTTCTCGTTTCTGGATGATAAATTGCCAGCGTTTTCTGCAATTGCCCTGCATATGCAGGCATATAAATAAATATCATTTTGTATATATGCAAAACTCCCAAGAAATGTCATCGTAATTAACACATAATTATTATTGCATTTGGTTGCACGCTGAAGTTGCAATAAAAACATTCAAGCGCACTGTAAAAATCAACTTGAATTAAATGTTAAGTGCAATGGCATCGTAAATTAAAAAGCACTCGACAAAATATTGTTAATAGCAAAATAAACGTACAACAAAACAACATTAACAACAACAACAACAACAACAGCAGCAGCAGCTGGCGGCATGCAGCAAAACAGCTGTAACAATAACAACAACAGCGTGGTGGGTTGGTTCTGTGGGTGGTTGGGCGCCCGTATAAAAAACACATCTCGCCTTTTGACAGGTGAAATTGGCGCTGAGCCAATGACAAGGCGCCCAGTGGTTGTGTCCCCCCACCCCCCACCTCTACCCATCGCCCTCCAGCACTCTCCGCGGCAACCTACTCATCCCTCAAAGAGTGACACAAATATTTACATATGTCTGCGGATGACGCCGTGGCGCTCTTGTTTCCTTCCTATTACAAACACCCAGTGCCCCCTGCTACCCCTCTACCCCACCCCACCCCTCCCCCCCACAGTGTTCAACAATTCCCCCTTAAAATGTATCTCGATGTTTACATAATACATTATTTGCATGTTTCTCACAGTGCACTCGTTGTTAACATTGTTGTTGTTGCTGTTGCTGTTGCTTTTGTTGTTGTTGCACTTAATTGCAAAGTTGTAAAATACATTTTTTAACATTTATTTTATTTGATGTTGTTGCGGGCTCTTTTCTGTTCTGTTCATTAACGCTCCAAGTGCGGTTAACCAGGCGTATGCGCAATGTTGTGTTTTATTTTATTTTATATGTATATTTTTTTTAATATTGTCAAAAGTGTGTGTGTTAAAAAACAGTCTGAACATTTGTTGCGAATTAAAGTTTTAGTTAATTACACACAGGAGATGGACATATTTTACAATTGTATTTATTTAAGTTAGGCTTGGAATGCGATTAATTTATAACAATTAGTATGCTCAGCTCAGGTGAGAGGCTCTGAAACTGTTTCATTTTAGCCAACTTTACCACAAAACTATGTTTATATCATTTATATAAATGAAATATCTGCTGATATGTGTAGTTTTGCAAACTTTTTACATTAGTTCAAACACAAACTCGGCAAATTAATTGATGTCCAAATTAGTTTTGTGTTTTTGTTTTTAACTCTACTAAATTTGAAATCCATAATAAAAATAAGATAGTATTTAGCCTTTCAGCAACTTTTTTTCATACATAATATATATTTTGTTCCTATGTCAGCTATATATTTATAGATATTGCATTTTATTCGCATTTTTCCAAACTATTTAAAGTATTATCAATCAATAAACTTGCAATTGTTGAGTTTGGTTTGAATATCATTAGAAAACAAAAATGTTTCTCTAACAAAAACTCATTATTCATCCGATTGTTCCTGTGCCAGCTGAAAGATAAAGTGGTCTGATTTGAATATAAGTCAACATCTAAGGAGCTTAATGAAACTTTTAATTGCTGACTTAGGTGGCAATATTTTGGAAAACAAGAAAGTTGCTCACACAACTCGGTTTTCTACATATTTTTCGTATGATACCTACAAGATATAGTGTTGTAATTCTTAATAAATTTAGTCAGCTTGCTTGAAGCATATGATTACTTAGTTTTGTTGAATTTCATTCTCAATGCGTTATACATTTGATTAGTAGATTATAAAATCTTCTGTAAGAACAACAATTCTGATTTTTACTCCCTGTACTCATTAAATGGGTAAAAAGGGGATATTGGATCTGTGCAAAAGTATGTAACAAGCAGAAGAAGACATCTCCGAGCCTATAAAGTATATATATTCTTTATCAGTATCAAAAGAAATTTCGATTTGGCCATGTCTGTCTGTCTGTACGTCTGTATGAACGTATGTCCATCTTAGCAACTTTAAGAGCTAGAGACACCAATGGAATTTGGAATGTCCATAGGTTCCTGTACCATACGCTGATCAAGTTTGTTTCCAATTTCAGATATCTCCCCCCGTTTCCCCGCAATTCGATAAAAACGTTTTATACCAACAATTTTCTAGATATAGCTTTGGGATTTGACATTTATAATACTTTGATCACTCTAAATCTACTCTCAAAATTTCAAGTCGATCGGATAATAAACACGGAAGTTATTCACCAAAGAAGATTCAATGCAGCTGCGTGTGGGGGAAGAATGCCTCGCTTGCGCTGTCGTTTGTGTGCGTCTTAGTGTATGTGTGTGTGTAAGTGTACGATGATGTGATTGGAAGTCTTAGACCTGGGTACAGGGAGTTTCGTAGTCGGGTATGCTCGACGAAGTGCATTCTTGTTCTTAAATTACAAATATTCTTTGCAAGTTCATTATTCTTAGCTTGAGCCACAACAAATTTGAAAATGAATATTTAATATGTTTATTATGTGGCCTTGGAAATGAAAGAGCAGCAACAGCTTAAGTTGCATTTGGCCAATTTGCCAGGGCTATCAGCCAGATAAAAGTTGAACCTGCTTTGGCCACGGCAACAACAATGGTACAATGGCCCCAATAACAACATTTGTACAACTGACAAAATAAATAATTTTGTTCAAGTAAAGTCTTGTGCTCTCTGCGTTTTCCCTTGCATTTTGCACAAGGTTGTAAGAGGGTGTTAAAAAAAATGCACGCAAGCTAAATATTTGCAAACATTTTGCAATGTGCAATGCAATTTGCAATGCTTTCTATTGCTGTTCAAATATTTTTGTTGGTGTTGTTGTTGTGCGTTGTCTTGAAAGTTTTGCTGCTGCTGCTTTTCCCATTTTGACCTTTTACAGCAGCCTCAATGAAACGCTTCATTTGCAAATGCACACATTGAGATACGAGTGCCACGCCCCTAACAGCATGTGCCACGCCCACGCTGTGCTGTCAGCTAAGCTGGCAGAACTGACTGCTGCTGCTGTTCTAGTTGCTGTTGTTGCTGCCGCTTTATCGTCACGCATTTGTTGCAACTCGCAGCCTGCTGTGTTCATAAGCTTTAAACTGCCCTTTGTGTGTGAGTCTTTCTTCGTAAGGCAACTTCCCCGCTGTGTCCCGCTGCTGTTGTGTTTTAGCTACAGGAGATTGCAGCAGCAGCATAACAGCAGCAGCGGCAGCCGCAGTAGGCAAATCTGCGCTTAGCTCATGCTTCAAATGGCAAAGCGGCTCAGAGTGAAATGGAAACCGACCACAAAGCGGCTATAACAGCCACAAACACCCCCAGAACAGACCTCAGCGGCAACATGGCATTGCATTGACCTTGAGTTACTCGCAAAGCAGCAACAAGCAGCACTAACGACAGCAGCAACAGCAACAGCAACAGCTACAACGACAGCGGCAACATTAACACGTGCAACAGCTTCTTACAACATATACTATTTACTGTTGTTGTTGCTGCTGTTGCTTTGCATGTTGCTGCTGCGTGTTGCTGCTATTTTACTGCTCAGTTGTAGCTTTTCTTGTCGATATTGAACATCCTTTACGGTTACGAATGTTGCTGTTGCATGTTGCTGCTGTGTTAGCCATTGATGTTGTCATTTATACCCGCAGTTGTCTTATTTCAATAGTTATTTTTGTTGTTGCTGCTGTTGTATATCGTTGCGTGTTGCTGCCGTTCCCTGTTTATGCTCTCCGTGTGCTGCTGTTGACATTTGCTGCTTATTTTCACCCGCATTATATATTTTCTTTGCTGTCATTAAGAATTCCATTTATTTGCAATGCTTTTTAATGCCGCTGGCTTTCATTAGTCCACAGTTGCAGCAACAACAACGTTCTTATATAACTTCTGACCAATGTTTCTTCCATACATACATACATATATAGAGCGTAGCCAAGAATAATTTTTCCCATTTTCAATTGCACAACTTTTGCTTATTGTCTCTTGAAACTGTTCATTTTGCAGCGCATTTTGGCTTTGTTTCCATATTTCGCATTTTTGGCTTGGAATTGGAAGCTTGGTTGTTGCTGGCTGCTGCTCTGGGGTACCATAATTTATAGCAGCATCTAATATAAATTTCAAGAAATTACTTGCTCGTATTTTGCGCTGCGCTCCTAAAAAAGCAATATAAATTCTCTCAACTAATTGGCAACGTTTTCGTCGCTGGCTTGCATTTTTGTCCAGATTGCTGCTACCGAGTGCCCCTGCCCCATAACGTCTGCGTCCCTGCTCGGGCGCCTTGCTCTGTAACCTTTGAGTCCCTGCTCGGGCGCCCTCTTCCATAACCTTTGGGTCCCTGCTCGGGCGACTCGGCTTGTTGCCAGGGGCAGCATATTGTAACTGCTCCATGACTTTATTAGTCAAACAAGTACTAGATTGCAGCTGATGTCTTCTTTTAACTACTCTTACGCTCTCTGGAGCCACACATGTTGCAAAGAATTCTTGGAATGCCGCGAAATCTATTGCGGCGTCGGCGGCGGCTTCGTCACTTTATAAATCATCTTACACATGCATAAGGGGGTGGGGAAGAGGGGCCAGACACACACACACACACAACGACGACAGTTTGCTAGTTAATCTGACAGAAAACTGTTTGTCAGACAATGGCAGAGGCAAGAAATTGATATGTATCTTTGTATCTGTGTATCTGCTGGATGCATTCGTTTTGTTTGCCGCCTCAAATCAGTTTCAGCATTTGTGTCAGCTTGCATTTTACGAGCTGAATATGTGTATATAAGTATGTTATGTATGTAGTTGTGGTGGATAGTAGTGCGATGTCTTTAGTTGCTTTGGGCCAAAGTTGTGTAAGGAGCAGCTAAAGCAAAACACATGTCAGCTTGAGTTATTATATCGTCTAACCAGATGCCGACTTTGTGATGATGATTTGATGAGCTTCATTGAAATGCATTGCATTGGGTTTGTTCTGTCTGCGCTTTGGTGATGCATTGGGGTCAAGGTGGATGATACATTGGACATTATCACATTATTATTACAGTTAGAACTTCACTCCGATCAGCGATCACGTGGCAATGATATAAGGCACAATCAAGTCACATAAATAATTGTTACGTGACTCGCACTGTTAAGTTGGAAAGTGTTAATCATAAAGTGCGTGATGGTGTCTGATTTGGTATAGGAAGCATTAACACTTTGAGACTTACCATATAGGGCTATAGGGTAATGTAATACTACATGTTATGTTATGTTATAACAACTTTGTTTTTGTTGCTGAGGCAAGAAAGTTCCCGAATCTTTTCATCAGCGATGATTGCCAACAATCCAAAGTCAAATTTCTATAGGTTCAACTTGGGTTAAGTATAGAGTTGATTACAAATTATAGTCACAAATAATTGCAATATTTTTAAGTACTACGTTAATTGTAGTTTTCTGCACACTGAATCTGACAAAAACCTGCTTTAAATTGTTAATCAAAGTTCTCTTAAATATCCATCTTATCCATGAAAGGAAACTTAGCTAGCAGCATACATTTTTAATGAGAAAATATTTAATTACTATAAATTTTCTATTTTGGCTACAGACCAAAAATTTCAGCAACTTTCGACGGCATCTAAACCATTTTAATCTTAGCTGGAATTTAGTTAAACATTGCGTGAGGCATTTTCCTTTGTTGCTCAAGGCCATTCCAGTATCTAATCAACTCGCACACACACACACATACACACACGCACACCTTCAACTCTTGGGCATATTTTGTAACCAAATATGTACCCCGAAATTCCTTTATTTGCACCGCAACACTTTCAAGTGACAAACAGCAACAAGAACAACAAAAGCGACAAGTGACAAGCGAATGGAAAATAATACGCCTGTCAAAAAAGCCCCACAATAAATCATGACAACAAACGAAATTTGTGTGTGCTGCAGAGTGTTGTCGCTACGTGAGGCGGTCCATTTCGCAATCGCAACCATGCCCCAACCCATTCCGTGTACCATTCCCATTCCCGTTTCCGCAAACGCCAAAAGTAAATATGCTGAAAGGGAGCAGCAGTCGAAAAGCTAAAATTGTAACAGAGATTTGTCTAAACTACAATAACGTTGCACAGTGGTACACAATGTGATTACAAACGGTCAAAAGTCATTTCAGCTTACTCGTATTATAGTTGATTAGTGGAGTTGCTTCGTTCAGCAGAACTAATCGCTGCCTGATTTCCGTTTATGATGACTGGAAGCACTCCAAATTTTGTGTTTATGCTGACCAAAACTCAATCATTCAAATACTATGCTGCTTAGTAACTATATGTCAAGTAAGCAAACAAATTCTAAAGTGTATCTAATAAGAATTAAGTGAAATTCTTCAGCAAAGTCAAACCAGTCAGCGGAATTCAGTCAGCGCTTAGTTCCCTTGAATATATCCATTAATTCCATCCTGCATCATACTTGATTTAAGAAATATCAGGAAAGAATCCAATTTTTGCTAAGATAAAATCGTTCAGCAAAGACAAATCAGTCAGCGGAAACTAGTAAGCGCTTAGTTCTGCTGAATGGGCCTATTGATTGATTTAATCAATCTTGCTTCATAATTGATTTACGAATACTCTAGCACAATATATGCTTAACAATTTTAAGCATGTTTTCGAATCAAATCAAAATTTTTACTTATTTATTTATTATATTACAGATATTACTTCAAAATTCAAATTATAAGGTTATGGGAAAGTATCTAGGCAAGAACTATCAACAAGAATCTTAAGCTACATTTTTCTGTGTAATTGTTTGTTTTTTGAATCGCTGATGCCAAATCTTAGCTCAGTTTTCCAAAAATCTCCACAAAGGAAAGCGCTTTTTTAAGAAATTCTTCTATCTTTAAGCATTTGTTAACCTTTTTGGGGCTTTTGGGTTAATTGAATACTGATGCTAATTTGTAATTATAATAAATGAAATATGCACTTAGATTCTTAGATTGTTGACCTTTGACCATCTAGAATCAGATTTTGAACCACTGTGCGGCGTGTCATGGTCCTGACCATTGTTGCTATTGTTGTGGGGCATTCAAAACATTCAACACAATTTAATGAAGCCCAAATAGACATCGGAAAAGCGGAGCTCAACCATTGAACTGTAAATTGAAAAACTGTTGAGCGGTAAATACCTGTGATTTGACTGTTGTTGTGGGTGTGTGTGTGTGTGTTGTTGTTGTTGTGTGTGTGTGTGATTCTAATTCAACAAGCGCATCGCATAAATCAAACTAAATAAATAAAACTAAAATGTCAAATGGTTTGTTTGATGATCGGGAATCGATCAACCCAAACCTTTTCAATGTCACCTGCTGTGGCTGACTTATGCACAGGTAATGCCAACTTTATTGTTAACCATGAATTGCACCTGTTGTAGTTGGAGTGCTTGCTGGGCGCTTGATTTTATCTGCAGCACACACACACACACACTCACAAAAAGGTCAAAGGTGGCCTTTGCAAATGTCTTTATTCAATATTGATGCATTGCCCGTGGGCTGTTGTAGCTTCGTTTGTTTTGGGGTCATTAAAAATTTAACATAAATCTTGCTGTTGCCTACTCGAGGGACGCTCTCAAAAGGCTCTCGCTATGCGTGTCTGCGTGTCTATGTGTGTGTGTGTTTGTGTGTGTGTGTGTGCTGGTATGTGTGTCATAGAGTCACACCAATTTGTGCTGCCATTATATAAAGTAAAAGCCACGATTAGACGATGACAACAACGTGGCATGCAAATGGGGCAACCGGAGAACCCAAACACACCCACCTGACTGCGTGTGTGCGAGTGTGTGTAACTGAGTGTGTCGCTGTGTATGACAAGTGTCACCCAGTTTCATATACTTGCACTGTGGTTACGAATGAAGGTAATTACCACTAAAAAGATACTTGCACAACGCGCATGAGATACTAAAGTATCTGAATGTGTATTTAGAAATACATAGTTTGACCCATTGACCAAACTGTGCTGATGGCAGATAGACCAAGTTGATCATTAGTAGAAAAATATAGTTAAGTATGTAAATGATTTTTAAAATTTATTTTAAATTGTTCTGAAAATAATTTTATTTTTCCCTGAATTATTGAATCATATACATTTAAGATAAGTAGCAGATTTTCAGAACATTCTTTAAAAGGCCTCTTTAGAAAACATATTTTTCTTGAGAAGCTTGGGCAATATTTTGATAGAAATATATATAATTTTTATATATATTTACATCTCAATTCATTGGGGAAATTGGACTGATGGGCGAACTATATTCTCTGAAGGAGCTTAAATAGACCTTATAATTATAAAGTATTATAATAGAGCTTCTTAAAAAACACTGTATTGCATTTCAAATGTTTTAATCAAATAGTAAACAGCATATTTAAATTAAGATTCAATTAATTTCCTTAAGTTCTCAATTAATAAGCATTGGAAGCATTTTTTCTTTAGATAAACAAAACGCATTTGAAATGCATTAAGCCCAAATTGATTGGACTCAGCAAAGCGTTTATGGTAATCCATTTCACTTTGAGCACTCCCATCTTAATTTTCCGCCCACTATGCATACAATTTTTGACATGTGGAGTTGTCACAGCATTGGCTTTCAGTTTGGCTCAGCTGGCTCCATTTTGGCCCCAGTCTGGCATTTGGCAGCAGCTGAAAAGAGACCGAGTGTTATGCAAATGACTGGCAAAAATGCATTTGACAGCTAAATCAATAAACATAACTCTGGCCCCACTGACAAGATCGCCAATGCACTTAGTTCGAGCACAGATAGTTATAGCCTGATATCTAATGCACTTTTTGGGGAGGTCTGCAATTGAAACTTGCATTCAAATGAGCTTTTTAATTAAAGCCGACGCTGTTTATGACTCAATTTCAAGCTGTGCCTTTATTTCTGTTTGATAAATACGAGTAGTACTCAATAGGTTGTATCTAGTGATGGCAGGATTAATATGATACACATTAATCGATTATTTTGTCTCAACTCACGATTTGATTGTATCGCAAAATGAGTTTCGATTAATTGAATTATTAATCGATTAAATGGTCCATTAATCGCATCACTATTTGCGGCTGCGCAATTTGCAAAGATAGATTTTGGAAAGTGTGGAAATATTATTCGAAAACTAATGAAAAATATCATTTATGTGCACTTTTATGTATTTGTTAATTGTTATTGGTATCAAATGGCCTTTGGCATTACCCATTCACATGTAAAAGTATCAGAAATTGCAAAAATTGGTGCAAATTTCAAACACTATTTAAATAATCGATTAATTTTATTTTTCTTCGATTAATTGCGTTTAATAATCGCTAGGCTTAAATTAATCATATGATTCAATAATCGATTAATGTTATTTTTTTACCATCACTGGTTGTATCTCATTAAGTCTGGCACAACATAAATCTGCGGCGATATGTCAAAACTTATGACATTCGAAATTCTTCAATACAACGACAGCAAATTGAATGCCAATGCCAACAATAAATTGTTTAATTGATTCGATTGGCTCGATTGGCACAAGAGCCAAAAGCCCAGTAGCTTCGTCTGGTATCTTTTTGGGGGGTATGGGGGGAAGCGGGTAATAGACCTCTTCAAATGTTAAAAGTCGCGTCTGTTTTTTTGGTTTTTGTTTTTTTTTCATTTTGAAATGTGTCAGACAACGAAATTGTTAGAAATTTCCAATGTCTCGAGTTGCACTTTTGCATTATGCATGAGAAGTCGCCAACGTTGACGTCGACTGCGACTGCGACTGCGGTGCGTTTGACAAGCGCACAATGCATCAGTAAATTTCATCAATATATCATTTTTGGACATTTTGATTGCCCCGCGCACGTTGCAAGCATTGTAAGCGCATTTCTTTTATTACACAATTCGATTTTATTGCTTGAAACAAAACACTTTGACACTGAGCCACTTTTGGTATTTTGGCTTTTGGCTTTTGGGTATTTCAAGGCTTATGGCCCTATAACGGTGCTTCTTGAGGAATCTTGAGGCTTACAGTTGAAGACTTTCGCTTTTTACAGACACTTGATGTCATCATACTAGACACAAAGAACTTTCCCATAGACACACCAAGTATCTTAATGTTGTAATCAAATCACACACAAATTTCACCCAACTGGAACTGTGCGTAGATGATTTAGTGAGCGTTTTCCAATGTTGCACAGAAACCGAGCCAAGGCCAGGTCTATAAATACTACCAAATGTTTCAACGTGGCAACGTGTCTGTGGCTAACTTACGATTCACCGATGATTCATAATTGGTAATTGCGTCTGCTTACAGCTGGGCAGCCTGGGCAGCTGGGGGAGAGAGAACAGGCCTCCTAAAAATAGCTGGGGAGCCAGCTCAGCTCTTTTTATGCATTTGCAAATACTCAACTTTGTATTCAATAGTTATGCTAACTCATAATGAAGAAATGTTTATAAATACGAGTACTGTCAATTGTCAATAGATGTTCTTATAGTCCTAAGCGTACTGATTGCAAATAGAGTATCCAAAGAATAGCCACAAAATCTAACAATTTTAGTCAGTAAGAAAGCTGTAAAAAAACCCAATTTGTAGCATAAAATTTCCACAGGACTTCAGGCGATCTTAAGTCCATTTCAAATTAAATAATCTGACCTGTTCCCAATTCAATTTTCAATCGAATCATTTGGATTTGAAATCATTAGCTGTATTTTTATAATAAGCACAATTTAGGTACATAGGTTTATCAAAGGATATTTAAAAAGGACGTGAATACAAGCTGTATTTGCCTTAATTTTAGAAATAGTTTTACAGAATACCTTGTTTATTGAAATACTTATCAAGTGCATACAAATTGTATAATGCCAAAATATTTATTTGAACAAGTTTTATTTACTTATTTTTTGTTTTTTTGTGTTATAATTTTGCATATTTATTTATTACCTTTTTGGCAGCTTAAACTAGTTGTACATAAGCAACTTTTAAGACAAATTGACTTGATTTTATGAGCTGGGAAAATGTTGATTTCAGAAGTGTTAAAAATTTAATTGGAAATTATTTATAAGTCGCAGAAAAGTTATGAGGTGATCATGAAATTCTTACAAAATTAGAAAGGTCGCCAAATTACAACTTAGTTATGCCTTTCAAAAAATATATAGACCTCTAGTAGTGACAACATTTTTGAAATGCCTAGATAAATATAAATATAAATTGTATTTAAATTGTTATCAGAATTCCACATGATATATACAAAAATATAATTATGTATTTGCGTATACTGCTCAAATCGAAAAAAAGCATATAATATTAGCTTTAGCTTTATAGAATGCCTTGCAGGGTATTTTTTAGACGAATGCTATAGTCTTAAAAGTGTTCAGTTGTTAATCAAACATGTTATAATATCTATTAGCGTATACAGAAAAAAGGTCGCATTGAGAAAGGTCAGTGATTAGCGTGATTTGCTTTGTTGATAAGCAGCCCCTCTTGAAATCTCCCCTCAATAATAGTATCTTTTTAGGCCCCCCCATAGTTAGCTGCAAGGTCTGCTTGAATTAAAGCTCTATCCATCTCTATGCGTACCTCAATTTCCACACCTCCCCTGTGGGTATGCAATGCACCTGCTGTGCGAGAGGTTCGACAACATTCAGAGCTCACCGCTGACCCCTGGGGCAGCTCATAAACTAAACGATATCAAGAGCCAAAGCACTGGCATTGTTAATCACTTCATCAACGTCAAATCGCTAAATGCAAAACTTCAACCAATCAGTCGATGCAGCCAGCGGGGCATATTCGGTTTCTAGATACAAAATTCAGCGTCATCTAATTTTTTGCGGCCTTCGTGGCCAGCAGGGGGCAGTTCAAGCAGAAGTTGCAGTTGCAGTTGCAAATGCTGATGCTGATGCTGTTGCTGTTGCTGTTGCTGATGTCGGGGCAAAGAGTCTTGGAATTATGATGTGCTCGTGCTCGTCGAGTTCGCTGCGATGCTGACTGCTAACTAATAATTGCCAACTGCAGGCGATGACGACGACAGCAGCAGCGACAGCGGCAGCGGCGGGTGCAACAGGGGGGTCTCTGGGGGTTGATGCCCCAACAGTAGTCTGTGTGGACACTTTATGACTCCAGCTAAAAGCCTGTGGGAGATATACACTGTTACCATTTTTCATTTCGATCAAGTAATGGAATTTTTAGCTGTTCCTAAAAGCAAAAACGATTGTATCTTTGGATTGTAAAGTTTTCGCTTTATGGAAATTGAGTATAATCTATTCGAACATAAGCTTCAAACAGCAAAAAGGTTTGCTAACTCATTAGAAAACGGAAAAAGTGGGAATGAAAAGTATTCGGAAACGACAACAGGCCACATAGATTTTTGCTCATTTGCGGGTAAGGGGGTGAAGGTGGCAAGTATTTTATAGATAACATCTGTCAAGGAGGTCAACAGTAGTTCGTATACTAAATTTGATGACTCTAGCTATAATGGTGTATGAGATATAGATATTGCTCTTGGTTTTCTATATATCGATAATTCTATCGATTGTTGCAATTGCACAGTGCTATAAAATTTGAAAAGTTTAAAGATCTTTTCAAAAGAACTAATGTCCTTTGGCGGACGTATATAATTTCTGCAAACTTGAAATTTTCAATATAATATAATATTTATAATATTACTCTAATATCCTAATATCTAAAAACTTTTCGAGGAATCTTTTATACTTAAAGGGCACTGCTCTTAATTCATATTAGGGTAAATAAATGAATGCCAGAAAGGATATAGCACCAGAGTCTAAATATATGCATTTATATGTTCTGGATATTTGGTATCGAAAAGAATAAAGATCCTCAATTTAGTTCTCCTTCTTTAACCATACAAGTTGCTTGACTTTGCACAGATGTTCCTCGAATTCTTAAAGATGTTTGTAAACCGAAACCTCGCGACTTGAATCTATAGATTGGTCTGCTGCTTTATATTACAAATATATGAGTCACCGCCTCCCCTTCGGATGGAAATCCTAGATCCGCCACTGTGCGGCGGGGCAGGCAAATAAATTTGCACAGAGTTGCAAATCATTTGACTGGCGGCGACTCCCAACTGCCAGTCGACGTGGCCAACTGAGGTATATTTTATTTTATTTTCTTTTTCTTCTATTTCTCTGTTGACTTGTTTTCCGTTGCGATTGCATTCCAAAGTTTTGTTTACTTTGCGCTAAAGTTTCGCTGCCGCGTGATGATGTCATATGCAAATCAACAACAGTCGCCAAATCTTCGAGCGCTAATCCGTGCATTGGCCTGGCCTGGCCTGGCTCAAAATGACAAAGGTGATGGCAATGCTGAGGTTGGATATTGAAATTGAAATTGAAATTCGATTGTAATGGAGTGCCATGGAATGCTACTTAATTTTCTTCAATTGCTGTCTTGTTAAACTGTAATTTGTATTTGCATTCTTTTCTTTGCAGGTGAGTTGAAGATTGCAATTGAAGATTCGTGCCTGTGATATTTGGAAAATGCCAAATGATTATCTTTATATTATGCATGCACGTAAGTCTTAAATTTAAGCTATTTACGAGCTGTGATTGATGGGATGTTTAAGTGCCTAGAAAAAATGACAATTTTGAAGAACTGCATACCAAAAACAGAGGTATTCACATATTTATAAAACCTTTTTATACCCTAGGAAATCCGATCTATCCATTTTTGTCTCTCAGTACACATATCGGAACTGGCAAGCTCGAATCATTATATAGTATAGTTTCCATTCGAACGATTGATCTAAAATTTAGATTTTTGTATGAATAACTTTTTTGTTTCTCAAAATATCCCAACTAAACTCACCATTTCAAACATTGGTTATGCTCTCTAGGATGTTGACCTCTGATAAATATTGGATATCTATATATGTATGATAGCTTCTCATAGGAATAACCGTTTAAGTAATGTTGCTTTATGAACAACTTTTTTGTTTCTACAGATACTTAAGCAATATTCAATATCATATAGTTTGGTTGGAGTTGATCAAAATCGGCTGACTTTATTTAAGAGATGACCAAAGTAATATACAGACTAAATTCCAAAGCTATATCTTTAAAATTGTTGATATAAAAACGTTTTTATCGAACTGTGGGAGAACGGGGAGAGATATCTGAAATTGGAAACAAACTTCATCTGCAACAATAGGTCGAAATTTGTGGCTTTGCATGAATAAACTCTCTGCAAGCTTATATAGCTGTTAATTGGAATTGCCAAATGATTCAAATTATAGCATTAACTAAAGTTTGAAAGGCTTGAAGCTTAACTGCTATTGCTTAACTAAATAAGCTTTCCATATGTTTATTCAGCTCCACACTTCGGTTCGGTTTGGTTCGGTTCGGTTTGGTTGGCCTATTCCCCTGACATCTGGGCGAGGTCAGCCCTTAATTAGCCCCAGTCCTTCATTCCCAGCTGCATCGTTTGGCAGCCAAGCGCACTACGCAATTTGTAACTTGCCAACTTGGGCATGTCCCATAGGCAGAGGCCCCTTAACCGCCCTCCCTCTCCCATAGTTGCCTGTTGCTGTTAACGTCTTTTCTCTGTTCGCAGCACACGCCTAACGACCTATTAGTCACGTCAAATCAACACAAGCGACAGCAACAACGACAACAAGTCGAACACAGTCGAGAGAGACACCGATATGATGGCCAGAAAACAATAAAGGCAAAGTGATCGTGACCAATTGATGTTGCTGTTGTGTGTTGCCGTTATGTGTTGCTGTTGGCCAGCAACCATGCCAACTAACAACAGCAGCAACAGCAACAACCAGAGAGACATCAAAGTTGACATCTGCAAATGTTTGCCAAGTGTTGACAAACTTGTGGTCCACACTGTACCACATTCGCCCTGCACTGCCTCGCCCTGCCCTGCCCTGCCGCTGCCCTTCGCTTTATGCACTCAGTTAACCCCAGTTGACCCTAGAGCCTGACATTTTTGTGTGTATTCTTGCCCTGCTCCTGCTCCTCTGACCCCGAGAGCTAGGCAAACTGACAAAATGCGCAGACTGTCTATCAACTGACCACAAAATGTCACTCAGTTGAGTAAAAATTCTATAAAAAAGGTTATACAGAAGGCATCTTCACAAGCAGACATCTGCGGTTTCTACAGATTAAAAGTGTGGGAACCAGAGTTAGCAAATTTGGTATGTAGACTCTCACATATCAATCAAACTTAAGGCTGGCTTTATATTTGAAATATTTGCCCTTAAATTCCCAAAAATAGCTAAAAGCAAATTGTACACATTAATTTCAATAGGGCTTTGATTGGTAAGAAAAAGACAGCAACTAATTAGTTAAGAGAGGATTTTGTATTTTGAGTATGGGATAAGTAATTTGTGTGGGAGCTTAAATCATTTAAAATGTAGGCTAGTTTTATATTTAGAATATTTATTTCAATAGAGCTAGACTAGTGATTAAGGATAGAATTGTGAATTAAGAGTTAGGATTAGCAAATTTGGTTTGTATATTACCATCATACTATTCAGAGACAGGCAGACAGACTAATGATTAAGGATAGAATTGTGAATGAGGAGTTGGGATTAGCAAATTTGATTTGTATATTATCACATACTATTCAGAGACAGGCAGATATACTAATGATAGGATAATAGGGAGAGAGTTGTGTATGAGGACTTTGGATTAGCAAATTTGGTTTGTATATTACCAGATACGATTCAGAGTTAAGATTGGTGTTATATTTGGAATATTTGCTCTAATAGCTTCATTTTGAGAAAACCAAGCTTCTCAAAGAGTATTATAGCTCTTTTCTTAGAGAATATGCCAACCAAATTTAAAGCTATAAAAGTATAATCCTGCACATTAATTCGTGAAGTTGTTAAAGAACATCCTACTCTAGAAACTACACAACTATTTATTCTGCAATTCTTGGCAACTGCAATTAAACATGGTAATAAAATGTGACTTGGTCTGAGCGTTGATCCATCAACTGCATCGGAAGTCTTTTCATCCTTTTCATCCTTCTCACCATATTCAATTTTCGTTGTGTGTTGTGTTGTTGGTTTGGGAATTTAATTTGCATTTTAAAATGAGACTAGCATGCAAATGTGCACGCACATATGGCCAAGTAAATAAACACATTTCTGTTGTTGGCCGCAGCAGCGACAAACCAAATCCATTTAAAGCACCACGTCTGTGAAGACCTGTTCCTGTTTTTAGGTCCTCGTCCTGGTGCTGGTCCTGGTCCCGCCACCATATCTAACTGAATTGCAGCGCATCGTGTGCACTACGCAGAAAAATGAATTTCAAGCAGGCATGCCACAAAAAAAGAACTGACAAATAAGTAAAAAACGAAGCTGCAACTCAACCCCCTTTACAACATCCGCCTTGCCCCAACTGCCACTCACGTTCTTTCCATATCCATTACATGCTTTACTGGGGTATAACTGCAATCTTGAATGGGTTTGTAACAATTTATTAAGACTTAAAACTTGATGAGCATAAAATTTAGATTAGATTTTGGCAGGTGATTGGTTAAAGATAGAAAGAACAAAGAGGGTTGGGAGTTCAGTTCAGGATTATAAGAACAGATATTATGTGAAAACTTAAAAGATTTGTTGCTTGCGAATAGTTTGAGATTGGTTTAGGTAATGAAAGAGTGAAGGTCATCTAAATTGATTCCAGCGATGAAATTTTAAAAGATGAAAGAGTAAAGGTCATCTAAAATGATTCCAGCGATGAAATTTCAAAAGATAATCGAGGTTAATCAAGTATAAATAAGATAACTATTTGTTAATCAAACATTCACGAACTACAAAGTGAAACCTTAAGCACATTTTCGCCTGAAAATAGTTTCCGAATTCGTGGAGAATAATCCAAGGATATTAGTTAACTTTAGTCATAATATCTTTCAATTTCAGGCGCCTAACTTCGCAGTAGATTAGAAGAATGATATTAAACACAGACTTGTGACTGAAATTGGAATTTACTTGTCGTTAAATAGATATATTTGTATTCTACATAATGTCCTCCACACATGCTTACATAAATAACGGATGTTTCAAATACCATTAACTATATAGAATAGACAATGGTTCCAAATGCTTAAATTGCTTTTGGGGAATTTAAGAGCGTATTTGACATATTTTAATTTTAATTTTATTTTTTGGGGGAGGCGGCGCTGAAGTGCAGCTACAATTCTACCCCATCGACAGCACTGAAATGGGTCTAGTGCATGCTCAACATGGCGTCGTCCTTAGTCCTTTCGGCTGCGTCCTTTGGCCTTCAGTGCAAAGCGATGCTCGCTGCGTTCACAAGGCAAACAAACAGAAAACTGTGGCGCTGTTTTTCGCCATTGCTCGGTTTTCCTATTTGGGCGGCGGCAAGGGGCAGCCGCATTTTCGGTTTGTGGGGGTTTGTGGGGGCGGTGTTTGGGGGTGAGTTGAGCTGGGTTTGCTGCACGGACTGCCAACTGACTTGCCACATGTTAGACATTCTCGGTGGCACGCGTTGGACAGCCAACAGCTGCTCATCCCCCGCTTTGCTAAATTGAGTTTTTGCCCACCGACTTGGATTTATTTGCATAGCTGAAATTTAAAGCCATGTGGGGACTTTAAGATGAGGGGCCTGATACTGGCTGTGAGCGCTGTTAGCTGCTTGGATTGGTTGGATTGGTTGGGTCACTAATGGGCCATGGTCAGGCAGGCAGCTTCAGCTGCCATGTCGTGCTCGTAAGCCTTTTGCGGGCAGCTTATGAGCTCCACAGTCCTCGGTGCCAATAATCCTCGGACCATGAGCAGGAGACTCCAGCTGAAGTGTAAATGCCGTCATAATGCCGCTACCGACATCAGCCTGACAGACCCATGTCCGCACCCATTTCCCTGGGAAGCCTGGCACGTGCTCACCAGCTCACCAGCTCACCGAGGACAAGGCACTTACCAAGGCTAGCTGCTTATTAGCCATGCAGTTGAGTGCGTGTCATGTTTCAGTTTGCTTTAATTAATTTCAGTCAGCACTAAGTAATCTGCCAACTCTAAAAAAAATCAGAGAGAAAAACATGAGAGAACGAGAGAGCGAGAGCAAAACCATTGCATACTTTCTGGGACTCGGGTTACGCATTCGCCGCGTGGGCCGTAACAGTTGCTCGTAACAGTTTGTCAGATGAGCAGTAAGTTGTGGGATTTGCTTGTGTAATGTCCTTTTAAATTGCTTGTTAAATCTATCCAGATGCAATTGCGTTCTTATCGTTATCGCTTGAGATCATAGCGTGGACTTAACTGAATATAATTACTTCAATTATGTGTTTAATATGTCAAATGCTTTAATTATTTCAACATATTTGTTCAAAAACCTTATCGCAAGTAACTAATCGTAGGTGCCAAAAGTAGGTTCCAACTTCTAAGTGGATGCCATTTGAATCATCAGCTTTCATTTAATAATCGATTGAGGAACTAATTCACTAGGAGAAATTGACTAATCGATTGTAATCGATTTGAATTTATTTTGATTTATGGACTTATCTTAGCGCTGAAAGTTTAAAACTGTTACGTTACTGCTAGTCTTGAAAGCAATTTTGCATCTTAATATTACATAGTTTATAATTAACATTCATAGAAATTAAGATATATCTACAATATTATGGAATTTAACAAATTTAACTTATACTATTTATTTGTTTTTCTAACTAGATTCGATATTATTATTCTACGATATATTTTACTTGGAATGTAGCGATCTGTCTTAATCAAATTATTTATTCAATAATATCTAATGTGGCCCACTTCCATTTCCGAGTATTTTTCATTTCGAATTATTATCGATAGGTTTTCCAGATTTCAGATGATAGAGCAATCGTGATTTGTGATCTAAGCTTATGTTCGAATAGCTTACACTTAACTGTTCAAAAGAGTAACCTTTTCAATGCGAATGTTCAATCGTTGTACGGAATCAGGAAGTTCTTATAATTTCGAATGATTTAATTGATGTCGCAAATGGGAATATTCCAGAAAATAACTAATAGGAGCTAAGCTGAAAGTTCAATTCACTGAGTTCTTAAACGATTTATGTCTCTCTAAGGCCGGAGTCACACGCAATTGCATTTTGCCATATACGATATGTGGAATATCGTTATCGAAATCAACCCTATAAAAATCCCCTGTAAAAGGTTATCTGCCTATACAATCTAACCTAACTTATCGTGTCAATATCGAATGCTTAATATATGATTTGAAACATACTAAGTTCTATGCAACCATCAATTATTTAATCATCCAAAATACGAATTACCAAAATATCCTATTTTTCATCATATCAAAGAATCGAACCTGTATAATCAAGTTGTTTAACCGCACTAAAACCATTTATCGGCAGCAATTAGAAACTAAATAGTTTCGAAATTGTGTTAGGCTTTGGAAAAGCTTTTGAAAATTGTCAATAGCGAAATGCCAAACAACATTTCGAATGAGCCTTGTCGAGTGTTTTATCTCTGCGTTCCGGCACAAAATTAAATTGCCTTAAAACACTTGCAGCCAACTGATGCTGCCTCGTGTAGCACGAAGAGCGAAGCACTTGCCAAGTGCTTTGAAAGCGCGTTAGCTGCATTTTCACTGCAATATTTGATTACATTTCAATCGCCTGGCCGATAAGGGCCTCTAAAATCCAAAAAAAAGCCCAATAAACAAGTCGGAGTAGCGCAAAAATAAAAGTACAGAAAAAAATGGGTCACGTGCCAAGCACAGAATACTTGAAAAATGCAAACGCAAACATTTGCAACAAAAATGGTTCAGAGGCGTCAGTTTTTTGTAGGCGTGGCACAAATCACACTGCACACACAAAATCCCCCCAAAAAAAAAAAAAATAGGAGCAAAATTTGAGGAAAAACCCAGCTAGAAAATGCTCGAAAATCTATCAAAATTAAATTTCAATTGCAATTGCAATTGAATGCAAGCTTGTTGTACATGGGAACTGTGACTGCGATTGGGAACTGTAACTTATAACTCTATGGAGTTATAACTTGATTTGCCGCCCTGATTATTGTTGCAATTGTTCGAAAATATTCTTGCTGCCACTTGCTGCAGTTATGCATTTCAATTTGCAATGCAGACAACAGCAGCTTAATTTTGTTTTAGCAAGCCCAACACGCATTCTGCCAGAGTGTGGAAAAATAAAATAAGCATACGCCGTGTGGTACGTGCGCTGTTACCCAATGGATGCCAAAGGACGAGGCGGGGTTGGGGAGGGATAGACTAATAGAATTGGAAAGTGATAGCATGATATATGTGGAATTGATTAGGTTACCATAGATATGCTGCGTGATTCCATATGTGATTGATGCTCTGCCAGTAACAATGCTTGATCAAGAGCTTTTTTTGTATTTTTGGAACCTCTCTTTTAAAATTATAAATATTCAGCTGATTCCAGAAGTTAAACTAGATTGCAATTTGTTCAGAATGGTGCAGCAGGAGAATTGAAGCAGCTTGATTTTGATATTAACAAGAAAGGAAGGCTTTCTTCGGCGTTCTACGTGTAACGCTCAGTAACCCTTTAATTTTATAAGAATTAATCTAATAAAAATACTTTTCCTGTAAAGCTAGCAATTGTATTTAATTGTGGAAAGCCTTTTATTTTGATTTGGGTTTCTAATCATAATAAGAATAAGAATGATGATGATGTGTTTAAGATTTTAGACCTAAAAGTATTATCCAGAAAACTTATACAGAATAAATCTATTCCTTAAAGAATTTTACAGCCTGTGCTTACTATTTATTACTTATTGTTTTTTAGAATGAATTTCAAGTTTGTAAGATACTTTTGATCAGCAAATGGTTAATATTAGGTAAGCTTCAATTTTTCATCTTTTGAAAAAATGCATTAAAATATAAAAGGATAATTCTGATTAGGCTTAGATACTTAACTTCGTTAGCTTCGTTTCTGTTTAGCCTTGCTGTGTTATGCCTCAACAGTTTTCCTTACCAGTTTTCATCAGCTAAATCCCAGCTCAGACAGCCACATCCTAATACAGTTTGGACAATCCTTCAGTTGCGGCTAATGCTTTGCTGCCTCTACCTCTGTCTCTGTTTCTGTCTCTGTCTTTTCTAATCTTTCTCTATCTTTCTCTTCCTTGGTCACGTAACAAACAGCTCATTTCCCCAGTTACCGGTGATAGCGGTGGGCAGCACCTCAGCGTCAAATCCTGCAGCTGACTGATTTTTCCTTTAACCGGTTGTGTGACGTCTGGGCCTTGAGTTACCCAAGTGCTTGCCAGTTGCAGTGCAGTGCCGCCCCACCTGCTCCCTCGTTCCCCTACCCTCTTGCTGCCTAGTTGGAGCTGCTGCTGCCATCGCAGCTCATTAATCAACTGGCGCTTCGTCGTGTTGATGTTCGCCTCGAAACTGTCACTTCCTGGGCGTGACACTCGACACACACACACACACACACATACATGCGGAGCCTTTGTTTGGCTTGATTAATTATTTAGCCAGTGATAAGAGAGTGCCCACCCCAGCCCAGCCCTCCCTCTCTACACTCAACTCCACTACAAAGTTGGCCAACATGTTGAGCGCCTGTGGTTATGGCTGCAAGTTCGTTGCCCAATTAAAATGTGAGAGCAACGCGATAAGCCACACGCAAGCATTGAGTATTGAACTCTGTGGCAAACTTTCAATATTTTTTTTTATGCCCCAAATCGTCAGGCCATCAATTGGCTGCGTCTTTGATGCAAGAGCAAGAGCAAGAGCGCGGGGCGGTGCAAGGGGTTGCAGAGGGAGGCCAGTTTGTGTTTCAATATAACCGTCAACACTCGTTATTGCCACTTCAGTGATGAGTTCTACTCCGCACACACAGACAGGCACTTGAATGCACACCAACAAACACTCAACACACACAGCCACACACACTCAACACAAGACACACACACTACTGTGCGTCTCTATAGACAGCCAGTGCAGGCACGGAACCAACACCCAACACCCCCTTCCCCCGATTGTACTTGTCTAAAATGCAGCTCAGAATTTCAGCTCCTTCTCTATCGCTTTTAATACCCTTTAATTGATAAGTCCCAAGGATATTTTGAACTTGTTACAAAGTGATTCCTTCTTTATTATTGCTTTTGCTTATTTCAGAATCAAAATGACTTTGACTTCAGTTTTAAATATATATGAGTTTCTATCATAAAATGCAGTTGAGGTTTCACAAGAGAATCTCTTTAAAAGTTATAGACCTTAGAGACTTCCTGATACAAGGAAGATGAAACTGTTCTTCCCGATATCACACAATTTCATGCCTAACTTTTGTACTTCTCTTATATTATACGTCAAGCATAGTTTTCAATGATCTTTGACATATAAATACTTCAATGTTAAGCACAGAAAATACAATTCTAATACTTTTGGGTATACCTTGAAAGAAATTAAGGTACAGCTGAATATATTTCTAGAATCTATTTCCATGACAGCTGATATGTCATGATTTCTTAGATTTCATGAGTTCTCTAGCAGAAATCGTCTCTATATTTAAGTAAAAGTAGTATGTATGTTTATTTATTTATTTAGAGTTAGAGACTAGTATAAAAACTATATCTAACTTGTGTGGTATATAACTAAAAATATACATTTTAATGATTTACTTGAATTGGTTGAATCAAAAATAAAATGAAGTTGGATTGGCATAGATTATAATATAATAACAAATTTGAAACAAGAGATATGTCTCAAAATATGAAGATCTAGCTAAACTCTTATAAAAATCTTGTCCAAAAAGACTTATAAAATTATTGTATTTTTATACTATGTTCCTGAAGGGAAAATAGTATATTGGGTTTGCGAAGTGTCCGTCCGTCCGTCCGTCTGTCTGTCTGTGCGTTTGAACGCAATTTTTTTCCACAACCAAACTTGGTACACATGTTGGTGTATATCGTCAATTTATAAAGTATCAAGATCGACCCCAAGCCCCACCCCCTTCCCCCACAATTTGGGGAAAACCTGTATCTTCCACATTTTTTAAGCTATAGTCACCAAATTTGGCATACACACTAATGTTGAGTTTCCTGACAGATCTGCATCAAAAACTTGTTGACCCCCCACCGCCTCCCCCGCAAATCGGTACTTGCTATCCCCAAAACACGTTTTTCACAAGGGTATATCTCCTACAGTTTAATAGCCAGAGTCACCAAATTTGGCATACAGACTAATGTTAACACCCTACACAAATCTGCATCAAAACAATTTTGTGCATGTGCAGAGTAGAGAGCATGTTATAGTCTATCATATTTAGACTTAGAATCCTTCACTTTTTTAGTTATTGCTCGTTGTTCGTTGTGCGCATCATTGAGTTTTGTTCAAGAACAATTCCTCTACATGAGCACATACCATATGTGTGTGTGAGTGTGTGTGAGTGTGTGTTAGTGCAATAGTGCTTGTACGTGTGTGTGTGTGACATTGTTCGAGTGCGTTTGGCTTGCTGAGTGCATCTGTATGTGACTGCAATGCAAGTTTTCATACTCCGTCATCATCATCATAAAAGTCGCCGCTGCTCGAACCAAAAAGACGGAAAAGAAAATTCAACCCGAAAGTATTTCATGTAATTTTGGTTTTATTTGATTTCTTTTTGGTCTTGTACTATTTTCTCTCTTCTTTGTATTTCATACATACTCAGCATTATTTTCTTTGGTATTATATTGAAGATAAATGGTTAGTTATGGCCAGGACTTGTAAAAATGTTGATAGAATTTTGCATTTTTTAGTAAGTCAATGTATTGGAAATAAGTCGCATAAGTTGGTGAATTTAACATTTATTATTTGTGAATGAATATCAATAAGTCTTGTGTTAGAAATTTATTGGGAGCCCTCTCTCTCTCTCTGTATAGAAAGCCTCCCATTCATTTTCATCTCATATCTTCACATAGATGCCTTTCGCTTAAGTTTTCCCTTTCGAAAACCCGCATTTACCACTTATAACGTATTTTATAATTTTCGCTCACTGTTCCTAACGGCCTGTCAAATAATTTCAACACTTTGCGGCATTTTTCTAGCGCTGAAAAACTTTTTCGCACAATTAAGTCGCTTGCTGTGCTCCGGGAGGGGGAGGGGTGGCATGCAGGCGGGCTTACGAGGGACGGGTAGGTGGGGGGGCGGCGGGCTGTGGACCTTCGTCTCCACATGGCCAACACGGCTGCTGCTGCGGCGGCTGCTGACGGCGTCTGTTGGCTGCCAACTTCACACAGGCGACGACACGAAAAAATTAAATTTGTTTGGCAAATTTTCCTACTAAACTTTCATTTAATTTTAAATTTTGAAGTCAAAGTTCAGCTCTGAACTCAAATCCCGTTTGCCGCTGAATTGTTCCTCTATAAGGCTAGCACTATATATTCTACTTATTTTAAATATGCATTTTTTTTTTATATTAATATCTCTATAAGCAGCTAACAGCCGAGCGCGAAAAAATAGAGAGAATCAAACAGACTTGTTTAACATGATTATAAAAGAGCGTTTTGAATAAACTTAAATGAAAGTGACCATCGTCTAGAAAATACTAAGATAATAATAATATTCGATAAGGAACTGACTATGCTATACGCATGCTAAAGCTGGAAAAGTAGTCCCTATCGATAGTATCGATAGTTTTCCATTGAACGACTATCGGGGGTTTTTCACTATTGATACGAGTAATATCGAGTATATAAAAAAATTACGAACGTTAATTCAATTGGTATGTATAACCATTTTAAGTTGCCACATTGGTAATAGTACGCTGGTTTAATATATTTGATAAATATAATTATTCACATTTTTAACAATAAAAAATACAATTGGAAATTAGTCGATGAAAATGTCGATAGTATTGATCAGTTATCTCATCTTAATTATCGAATAATTATTAAAATAAAAATATTACAAATAAATAATATAATAACGCAAAATAATCGATGAACTTTTGGTAATCGTATTGATCGGTTGTCATTTAGAGAACTATCGAGCATTTTTCTTTATTGATGCTATCAAAATATAGGATAAGTTAATAAGAGATATATACGCTCTATTAATCATTTATTGGCACTATTAATAAAGTTAATAAAGTCCACTTTTGAGGTACTATTGAAGTAATTGCTCTATTGATACTATTTAAATGTTGGCATAAGTTAATCGAAGAACTTATGTGAAGGCTAGAGATGAAAAACAATCGATTAAAAAACTATCGTTATCGAGGTTTTTCCTTCATTGATCATTTAAAGTCCATGGCAGTATCAAAAACATCGATGTTTTTCCTTTGAGCGAAGTTTGTCCTCTATCCTATCGAAATGTAGGATAAATTTAGAAAAGTAGGTGTATGAATATATGTTCTATATATTGAAAAGCGTACATTGTCATTATTTCTAGTTAAGTAAGAAAACAAAATCTAAAAATTCCAAATAATTGCATTTCATTATACTCTTTAAAGACTATGTGTTTCCATCCATCTAACAAGCAGGGCAGCTGTTCTATAGATTCATAGATTCTATAACTTTTATGATTGTTAGCCCACGCGTAGAGTTTTATTGTTGGACTCGAATTGTTCTATGTTGGATGCTTTATTCTAGAATCGATTCTCAAGCAAAGTAATTTTGATTTTGATTTAATTTCACTTAAAGTGCACTCAAATCGTTTTAGTTTTGTTACGTTTCGTTTTTGTTATCGCCAACGAAATCAACGTGTAATAAAACCAAAATGAAAAGGTGCAACAAATGAAATGACTTGCTGGAATTGTTATTGTTGTTGTTGTTGCTGTTGTTGTTATGGGCTGGTTGTTTACATTGATTGCTGGCAGATACAAAGGCAGCACAAGCTGCCCTGATGTACAAGAATATCCTGTTTATTTTAACAACTAAAACGAACAGTCAGCGAAATGGCTTCAACTACCTGAGGCACCCAAGACAGACCTGGATCTGCATTTGTATCTGAACCTCAACCTGAAGCTGGCCAGGCAACGCTTGGTTAGGCATCAAACTAATCCAATTAGTTAAACAATGGAACTGCATTTTGTATCTGTCTGCCACGCCTCTAATGTTGGCCAAGTCGAGTGGGCAGCTTGTTGGCCTCGTGCTTGCCACCGGATCGAATCGAATCGAAATGAATCGAAATGAAGGGTATTGGATAGGATAGGATCGGATCAGTCTGGGTCTTTGGAACTGGCCCTCGTTTGCGGTTTATTGTTGGCCATTGTTTGGCAGAGCGATCTGAAAACCTTTGCCTTGATCCCCTGTCTGCCATTTGCTGCACTCAATTAAGGGCTTGTAGTTTTGTTTTCTTTGCCATCTATCGGGGCATTAGGCGTTTGTCGAGCCATTTATTGGCCATATTGATGAAGCCATTTCAATTTGGCCATAAGCACAGCACGTATCTTCACATAATTATATATACACAGGTATTTTCTTGGGCCTTAACTAACTGTGGAGCTGGTTTATTAGATTGGCTCAGACGGGCCATTCTCAGCCACATTTGATGGCTCACGTTGCCATCGTTATCGTTATTGTTCAATGCGGCTGTTAGCTGCTATTGGCCAAATTGTTTATGTGGCTTACAATATTGCCAACACATGCATATCAATTGAGTCAAAGATTATAATGCTCCCAGTACACGATAGAACATTGTTTGGTTTGCAGTTTGCCCCGCTTTCGGAGCCAATGCACCTGAGGAGACATTTGCATAAGTGGGCGGCAATGGGTTAAGTTTAGTTTGAATACATTACGAGCTCCGGCTGGCGGCTAGGATATATAATGCTACAATGAAGATATTGATGGATAGTCTATGCTTATCGCAAATTTAACCAATTTAAAGTTTAAATGTCTTTATTTGAGCATAATCAGGACTGCAAAGGATCCATTAATATGTCCTTGTGCTGTTTGATTACATTTCATCATAGCTGTAGCGACCAGGCCTGCAGTATAATTTAATTTGATTTAAACAGAATGATTTTAATAACACAGTTTGACGTAATTAAATTACTTGATTGAAAGCCGCTAATTCTAAAAAGGTTCTATGATTAGGGGGATATTTTTGTGGCCAGAAAATTATATTCAATGCAAAAGTTAATAAACGAGGGGGATAATTGAAAATAAGATAAATTCAATAATATAAATATAAATGTTTAATTTAAAATATAGATAAAGATATATAATTTCTGAGAAAGCTCCAAGTAAATATATGAAAATTGATATTGATATAATCTTATCTGCCATTTAATTTGAAAATAAATAGAAATATATAAAAATGTTAAGAGAATTAAATACATTTCTGAAAATCTTCAAGTAAATATATATATATAGATTTATATCAATATAGTCAATATCTGATATATCATGATTGTTGCCTAGTTTCAGCCTAACCTACAGGCAATCAATCGCCTTATATCTCTTAACAATAAATCCTAAAATATATCCACGTTTTCATTTGAAATTAGATAGATAAATATACAAAAAACTAAACAATTGCATCGTAAAAAGTTTTAAATAAATAAATTATAATACAATAAATATTTGGAAATATTCCAGAAAATATTGAGTTCGTTATAAACTTTTCTGAAATGATGTTATTTTTGATATACCCATTTTTATTATTATTTTTGAATCTAAGCTGAAAGAAAACCCATTACATCTAATTTTCATCTAAGGTTATCTGTGATTATCACTTGGATTTTACTATGCCGCATATCCTCAGCCTTCATTAGGCACTTCTTATGCAATAGCCGGACATAATCCTAAACATTAACATGGCAATAAGCTACCGTTATACCGGATTTTACAGTCACGTTCACTCCGAAATCTTTCCGTTTGGATTGTAACTCAATTACGTGGCAAGAGCATTAAAAATGCTCGCAATGCCCCATTCCAAATTTCTCGCATTCCCGGCTAAAACAACAACAGCATTTCCATTTTTATACACACACTCACACACACATGGTATTTAGCTAACTCCCCCGCCACCCCCGCTAATTACAGGCGGCGTTGCCTTTCAACACTACAAATGCGGCTTTAATAGGCTGCCAGCTCCTTTAATGAGCCACCAGGTGTGACGGCTGCCTCTTTGGCCACATCCACTGCCAACTCATCAACGGGTGGCCGCCAACTGTTGCAGTTGCAGTTGCAAACTGTGTCATTGGGTCTGGCAGATGGGAGTTGGGAGACAGAAGATGCAATCTGGAATCTTGCAGAGATTAAGACTATTTGCCGCTGCATCGGCATTTGTTTTTATTGTGCGAGTATTTAAATTTTTCAGCTGAAAATGCAGACGGAGAAGTTGAAGTTGGCTCGTCGTTCTTGGGAATGCATCGTAAAAGTTGCAAGGTCCCCCAGGCTGTAGAGCTGGTAAACTATTGAGGGAACCGCCATGCGATAGTTTTCTTAGTGCGATAGCTGAAGCTATCGGAAAGAGTCTAGGAATTCTAGACATCAAAATCTATCTTTAATATCGAAAAGAATAGCATTTCATTAAATAACAGGGCTTGTTTTAGTAATCATTTGAATTAATTATAATCTATCAGTTACTTAAATAAAGAAGCCTATGTTTTAAGAACAGAAATACAAAATTGGAAATAGAAACATAAACATGAAAACAAATCGAAAATACATCAAGCAATAAATAAGCCTCGAGTAAATATCAGGCAAGCAACGCTGCAGCATATATCGATATCAATCTGCTCGTATATTTCTGTTAACATTGATCGATAGTATCGATTAGTATCGATTACGTTTTGAAAAGCTGAAACACAATGGAAAATCGTTTATTTACACACCTAAATCATCTATTGAAGGGCTAAACTAAGAAACGTATAAGGCTTTAAATAACTTTATTGAATTCTCTTTGACAAAAGTAAACTTATTGACTTGGCCAAGCATTTTGATAGTATGGAAGATATAGAAAAGATACTGTGTCCAAAAAGAACTACATAAGTTATCAGTTATGTATGTAAGGTTGAATATATATTAACCTACACTTTATTATGTCTAGTGCAATGAATTATTTGCTAAATACAGCGTACAATAATAAGTTTGAATGACTGCTCTGCTTTCGACTGACGACGACCTCCGAATTATCACCAACGAACGAACTGCTGACAAACAACTGCTTCTGCTGACGATCCACTCCGACTGCTTTTCCAACTGCTTATCGATACTTCTGCTGTTATCGACTTCCACCACCCAACTGATATTCGATAACGTCGCCCTTTCTCATAAACCCGTTTACATGTAAAAGTAAATCTTAAAGCAAACTATCGATACTATCGAAACCGCAATCGATTGTTCCTTAACTCTAGCTGTCAGTAACTGTTTTAATATTAACCAAGTTTTCTTGTGGCATGTCAGTAAAAGCAAGTTTTAATGTATTTGCCCAGCAGCTGTCAGACAAGTGGGGAATGTTTGTCATTTTCATATGCCGTAATGCCCATATCTTATCTGATCTTCATTGCTCATTTGCATATCACATGCTCCTGACCTTTGACTGCCTCCTCACTTGACTCAGTTACCAATGTCAACTTTTCTCATTCGGCAAACAAACAAACAAACAAATACCAAATATTTGACTGGCGACTCCCCGCACCGCCTCAACCGGAAATTGCGTTGTGCACCCTTTTTATTTCCACTAGCTTTGTTTTGGCCTTGGGCCACACTTTGCCAGCCAGTCAGCCCTGTTTTCCCCTCTGTACTCCGTTCAGCTCTTCAGTCACTTTATCTTAAGTCAATTTGCAGCCCCTCATCATCAACTTCGTCATCGTCATCATCACATCATCATCATCATCATGCGCTGGGTTTTGTTTTCTAAACGGTTTAGGCGCTTGAAAATATTTTAAATATAATTGGACTGTGGCAACCTTTTGCGTTAAGCCACAAAAACTGTCATAGATCAAGGATCTCTGAACCTGGTTGACATTTTTATGGCCAACTCACCCGCTGCGTAGCTGTATCTATATCTGTATCTATATCTATATCGGAAGCGCATTTTCTATACGCATCCTGGGCACAATTAGCAGGAAGCGCCTGTCAGTCCGCCACACACAGTGAGCTAGAGCGCGTACCTCAAGGTTGGGGATGTTGTGCGGGTTTCAGGGATTTCAGGGGTTCCACGGGTTCCAGGGGTTCCTGGATCTAGGGGTTAATGCTAGGGGTTGCTCTGCTAATGTGATTTCATTAGGTCGTGTTTTCTGTTTAGATTATTCCTGGCTGCACCTTTTCAGGCCTTGACTTTGGTTTCGATTTCAATTTCGATATGTCAATTATTTAGCGGAGTCTGCCGCTTTGTCCTAACCCCACCCCCAGCCTCCCTCGGCGGGCATCCCTTGGGCGGCTTTCCAATTTGATTTTTATGATTTTGCGGCGCATTTTGGTTCTGCTTCATTTGCATTTTGTATTGAATTCGTATTCGTATTCGTATTTGTAATTCACGTATATTTGTCTGCGGTTGTCTTGTGGTTGCCGCAGCTGCTGCTGCCGCTGCCGCTGCCTCCTCTCCGCTTCCCTGGGGCACGCTGGTTGGCAACTTAGGCAAATTGAAAGCGGGCAAATGGGAGAACAATGCCAGCAACAAAGCTAATGGCAAAGGGCTCCAAGAGCAGCAGCTGATTTGAGTGCGGCTGAAGAAGATGATGCCACAAAAGACTACACATCCGCAAGGCTGCCTCATCAGCAACAAATTTGATTTCCATTTTCAATTTTCCATTTTCAATTGAAAATTGTATTTTGCATTTGTTTTTGCTGTTATCCGATCTAATTGAGGCTGCGCCTGCTGCTGCTCTGCTGCTGCTGACCTTGCCTATAAGTATAATCACAATCATCATTTGTTGCACAAGCTTGTGGCAAGCAAATGCCGCGAAAAATCATTGAGAAATTTCAGATAATTAACTTTAATTAACTTTAAAATGCAATTGGCGCCACGTGAGAAGCGGCAACGTTGCCTTGACTCCTGAAAATCGGCAACGTTGGCCGCAGAAAAAAAAATGAATATATATTCTACGTCTGCTTTCACCAGACAATATCTTCAGCATTCGTGCCACAATCCGCGCCTGGGTGGCCTGGGCGGCTGCTGCTGTTGCTGCTGCTGCTGCTGCTGTGTTGTGTGTGCAACATAATAATTTGTAAACATTTATCAATTATGCAGCAACAGCGGGAGCAGCAACAACAACAACAGCAACACCAACGCTGGCTACTTGCAACGCCCAGTTCCAAAGATGCCCCAAGCGAGTCGACCAGCCGACCGCACCGACCAACTGGCCACATAAATTCTCCACATAGGCCACCACGCGGCAGGGCGCCCAGTGCCTCGCCGCCCCGGCTGCCCCTGGCCCCCGCCCGGGAGTAGCGCATTCCAGAGGCGTTTTGGCTTTGGCGGCCAGGGCGTTGATTTGGCTGGCCCAACACGCAATTAAGTGCAAGTGGGCAACACCTCATCGGCAGCGGTGCAGCGGGGCAGCGGGGCTGCGGCTGCGGCTGTGGCAGATGGCGCAGGTGCAGCTTAAAGATGATGACTGTGGCAGGTTGCACGCTGCACGCTGCCAAGTCAGTCGATCAATCATAAAACTGCTGCGTGACTTGTTGACAACCACAAACAATAACAACTTAATCCAATGCATCAGCAATATCAGCTGCTCATGAAGACATGTCGTGTCGTGCGTGTCGCGAACTAGTTCCAATGAACTTGTGAACTAATTTGTATAACTTTTGTTTGATTGCTTGCTGGTTTGTTGAAAGAGATAGGTTTGAAGCATCTTTAGAAGTAGTTTTAAATAGCAAGAGTGGAAAAACTATCTGTAAACTAGCTTACAAATATTTAACATTTTAATGCAAGTTTGTAGCGCTTAAATATTTAAATTTGAAGTTATTGACTATTTAAATACTTTTTAGAATAGTTTTAAATCTATGTATATGGAATCTTTCTATGCATGTACACTTCTATAATTCCTGGAAAACTCAGTCAACTAAGCTGATTTCAACGAAATACATGTTTCATGCAAATAAGGGGATTTAGAAATGGGGTGATGGGAAAGGGGGGGTTATAAATAATTGTAATATATTGTAAGGTTTTTATAAAAAAAAAAATGGGAAAAATTTTAAATTTTGATTTTTAAAAAAAAAAAATTTTTTAAAAAAAAGGGGTTAGGAAGTCGCAAACTATTTTCCCAGAATTTTACTGATGAAAAAATAAATAAATAAGGTTTTTAATTGAGACAAATTTCAAACCAGCATTAACTAAATACGAAGAAAATTGAATAAATTTAAAATAAAAAATGTTTATTTAAAAACAGTTGAAAAATGTTGAACATTAAAATTTTTTTTTTAATTTTCATAATTTATGTATTTATTTTTGCATTAGTAAAATTGGGGAAAAATATCTCGCGACTTAAAGTCTTTGAAACCTGTAATATTATTTTATTTTATTTAATAGTGGGATGGCTTATTTTAAACTATGGCCAACCTAAGAATAAATAACACTGGCTGCTTAGGCCTTCGGCTATGTACAGATGTCACCTGTTTTATTAATATTACATCCATTACATTCTCAAAAAAGGATTTGAAACTCTTAATATTAATAGAATCACTTCCAGTCCCCCACAAATTCATATCTAAATCTTTTTTAATCCAACTGGTAAATCCAAAAACATTTGTTGAAAGGAAAAGAATTTTAAAATTTTATTTGTGATATATTTTATAAAATTTTAATTGCAATTTAATTTAACTTTTACGCTGAAATTCACAAATTTTACGAATTCACCCTTTCGTAGTTCCCTTGATCAACTGGCGAACTAGTTCACTGAATTGGACGTGGCTTAGCAACATGTTGCCCAGTCAGCTACACTATGCCTAGCAACATGCATGCAACAAAGGCCATGCAGCTGCCTAGCAACTTTTGCCAGCTCTCTCTCTCTCGCTCTCTCTTGCTGTCTGTCTTTTGCGGCTGCAACATTTTCGTGTTCTATGTGTTTATGTTCGCTGCGAGTCAGCTGTTTTTTGTTTGCGCAGAGTTTTGTTCGATGCAACCAACCAACTAGTTGAGTGCAAACTTCGCCGCGCGCAACACTTCCAAAACGGAGGCGAAATCAAACGTTGCTCGAGTGCGGCCGCGTGCACATGTGTGTGCCCCAAGTGTGTGTAAGTGTGTGTGTGTGAGTGTTTTTGCATCCATAAGTGCGTGTATCTGCGAGTACGTGTATCTTTAGCTGCCTTGTGAAATTGTAAAATGACCAATGAAAACGAAAAAGTTCCATCTTACCACGCTGTCGGCTGCTTATTAGAGATATAAACAGTTCAAACAGACAGACAACTTGACATTTGGCAATCAATTGCGTTTACTCACTTCTGTGTTTTTTAAGTATACACTTTTTTTGTGTGTTTCTTTCGTTTTTGGTTTTTGGCAAGCAAACGAGTGTGTGGCAACATTCATTCATTCATACACTTATTCATTCAGCAGTGCGTGTCTTGTATTTATTTCATTCACAAATCGCGCGTGACACATTCAAAAAAGTCGTTTCGTTATAAATGCTTTCAAAAGTGTTCCCAGAATTACACGCTGAAATACTGAAATACTAAAATAAAAAATAACCACAAAAAAGCAATCAACAAACCCATTTTCTTGTGGTAATTGAAAAATACCAAGCAACAAAAAATTTTGCCAGGCGATTAATTAAAAATCTTTTGTGGCAACTTCAAAGCACAAATCAAACGGCATAGCTCAACCCCTGCTTGCTGCTGCCCCACCATCACGTTCCTGCCCCGTCTGCCCCCCAGCTGCAAATAAAGCGAAATGCACATAAACGTGATGTGGCTGTTGACTCTGCTGCCGACGCTGCTGCTGCAGCTTGGACTGCTCAGCCTGGCGGCCAACGCTAATGACCAACAACACGTCGTCCCCCAGGAGAAGGTGTTGCCACAGCCACAACAACAACAGCCAGCTGATGACTACAAAATGCAGCACGATAAAAGCGCAGTCGAGTTAAAGATTCTACAGGCATTGCCAGTCCATCAACAGCGACAACAACAACAGGAACTGCGTCACAGCCAGCATCATTTGCGGCAACTAGACAAATATCAGTTGGCGTGGGAGCCGCAAGAACAGTTCTTGCAACTGCGTCATCATCAGCATAAATCGCAGTCTCAGTCTCAGTCACCATCGCTGCCGCAGTCCACAGCCCGCCCCCTGCTTGCAGCAGCCGGCAAAGACATTGATTACTCCTACGAGACGCAAGTGGCTGTTGCAGTTGAGATACAAAAGCCGCTGGTTAATGGCCAATTGGCGACAAACGCGTACCGAGGCAATCAAAACGGTTACCAAAGGCAGCTGCAGCTGCTCGATGTGGGGGAGGCGGGCGAGCAACAGGGGCTTGGCAATGTCAATGATATTGAGAATGGCGCTATCTTCACCGCATCGCAGTGGCGGCTAAGGGAGGCCAAGCATCGCCAGCAGAAACAACAACACGAACAACAAATACTCGCACTCAAACAGCAAAGATACTTTCCAGCTAACGCGCGACTTAATGCTGCCAGAGTTCTAAATGCGGATGTGAGTAGCCAAGTTTCACATAATCAGCATAATAGATACTGTTCCCATTTCCGATTCTTTCAGAATCGAAACAAAACGATTGAGTGTTGGGATTGATGAAATGATTGAGTAGAAAACTTTAAAGACCAATAACATATTGGTTCTTTATTGGAAAACAGAATAGAAAACGATTCATTATGAAAAGTTCCCGGAAATGGGAAAGGGTTTAAGTACTTACATAATAACACACAAAACTATCTATATAATCTGAAAATTGCTTTGCATCGGAAATATTTTTAGCTTCATCCATCACGGAAATCTTCAGTAGATGCTATACCAAATTTGGTGACTTTAGGGAGCTGTTCTAGTGAGATCTAAAACTCCCTAATTTGCGGGGGGAAAATCCTAGCAGGTTTCATTGTCTATGATGTGTAAAAACATCCATTCCAAAATTGATTACTCTAGCTTAAATAAAAGTAAACACCCTTTTTTACTCTTTGTTTTGGCTGTAGAGTCTAATGAGGTAGATTTTGTGATAGGTGTAGAAAAGTAGTGGAAGAGTATACAACAGGCGAATATAACCATTTTTGGATACAACCCTGGCTGAAGGAAACCATTTTAAAGATCAGCCGTTTGTATTATATATAATTCAGCCAAAAGATTACTCTTGATATCATGGGGGCGAGGGTCCTCGGCCTATCATTACGTAATCTATCTAAGAGCCTTCTTTAAGCTTGAAAGTTTACACATTTCGGAAGAAATTAATGTTAAATGATTACGTAATCATAGGGTGGGATGTCAGCCAAAATTTTTTATTTATTTTTTTATTTTAATTTGTTTTTTTCCTTAAAATTTTTTTTTTTATATTATTTTTGTGTTTTGGGTTTGGTTTAAATTTTTTTTTTTTTTTAAAAAAAAAAAGAAGGGAATAGGTGGGATGATTTCGCTTGATTACATGGCGGGAGGAAAGTGGATCAAAGAAGGGCAAAAACGTGATTACGTAATATATGGACGAACCCTTAATACTTATGTCTTTACACTGTAAAGTTTTTAGGAATACTTTCCATAAATTATCACTAAGAAAAAAGTGATAATACTTTGGACATTTTTAGTTAAAAACATAAGTCTGAAATGTATAAAATATACCGAGAATTCCAAGAATTTACGTTCTATGAATACTTTAAACTTAATTTACAATTGTTAACCTATAAGATTCTAAAGCATATTCGTGGCTAATAATCAAATTCGCAGCTGGCGAACGCCCAGGGGCTAGAAATAAGCACAAGTGCATCTCATGAGAATCAAAATAAGACCAGAAGTATCTATAAATAAATAAAAATGTTTTAATTTCGACGCATGAGCTCATATTAAACAAATCGATGACTAACTGGAACGGGAACTGTGACAGGGACAGGAACTGTGACTGAGACTGAGACAGGGAAGGTGCCAAGTCTGATTTTCATGGAAATTGTGGGACTTTGAATTTAACTTATTTTGTTTTGTTTAATTTGAATTTTTGTTGTTTGTTGTTTTTGTTTTTGTAATGCTTTGTCAGTTTTGCCCGGATTTCAACATTCATTTGAATTTAATTGTTCATTAATTTACATCTTGCGGCGCGTCGCCTCAAAACAAGCGATAAGAAACTGTTTGCCTTACCCTGCCCCTGGCTGGCCGCCGTTGTGGCAGCCACCATTTGAGCTGCCACTTGGCATACAAATTAATTTGTGTTTATTGGGATTGCACTGCACGTTCCGCGTAGATCTTCTGCCTCAGATAAGTTGATTGTTTGTATGCCACGCTTTTATTATTAATTGCCTGGCATAATTGTTCAGATTCAATGGAGATTTATGAAGAAACGCCGCCGCAAATCGAACCGAAATTCCATTCAGTTGCTACCTATTTAAAGCGTATTAACTGCTACACCAACTACAACTCCTTGTCCCTCTCCCTCTCTCTCCCCACTAACCCCTACTGACTCAGCAGACAGTCAACGTGATCTGAGACACAAACCTGTTGCCAGGGGCCACAAGTCTGACAGTGCCTCACAGTTCCTGACAGTCTTTTGCGCATTATTTTTATGCACAATAAAACAATTTCCGTTGAAATTCATTTCATTATGTTGGTTTTACAATAGCGGATGTAAGAAAATTATTTATCTTATAGTATCTTATAGTACTATATACTAAAACAAGTAAGAATGCTATTGTTGAGCATACAAATCTCCCTCTAGGTCAAAAAATTCCGATAGTATCTTCCTACACTTACACATACGCCTGTTACATACTTTTGCACAGATCCAATATCCCCTTTTTACCCATTTTATGGGTACAGGGAGTAAATAGTTCTAGACTGGATGAATGTATCGATATACATCCCATATATTTTTTTTAAAGTATTGCCACGATCTTATTTGTGATATATGACTTCTATGGCGACATATTCTAAAAGGTCAGCTTTGATATGTTGAATGTTTCCTCATCAGTATCTGTAGATTCTGAGCGTTTATCTTTTCGGTTTGAGACACATCTGATATGCCAAAAGAAACTTATAATGCGAAGTCATCATGCACATTATAAATCATTGGCTCTTTAAAGTCCTTGGGACAAGATTTAGGCTCATCTTCTTTGGAATTTAAAAACATACTTTGTTTAAGTTGAATGTTTAAGCATACTCAATACGATACTTTGTTGAAACCTTATAAAGCATGGTAATGTTGAGCTATCGATATCGCCAGCATCGATTGCTTTTGAGCTCGTATGAATATACGAATAATGTTTCTAGATAAGCCATTCATAGAATAATCGATAGCATTTTCGAATTAGAAAGGTTCATGAAATGCAATATTTATTGAAGAAATGTTAACACAAAAATTGGAACACTTATTCTATTTTCTAAACAATATTTAGCATTTTTTTTCTTGAGCATTCAAATGTCACAATAAGAAATGTTGTAATTCCTGTCAAACTCTTAAGTTTATTTACTAAATATTTATTTAAAAGTATTGACAGTACGATCATCGATAGTTTTGCTAGTTTTAGAAGAGAATAGCACTGAGTATTGACAGTTCCAACAAAAAACTGAGTATTGCAAGTTCCAACAAGAAACCATCGATACTTACGATTAAGTGTCATCGATACTTTTGACAACATAAATAAAATAATGCTACTTTGGGATTATTATTAGCGATGGTGCACGCAATGAGTGCCCAAACCTTTTTGGTGTTTTTTGGGGGCATTTTTACTAATAGAAATCAAAGTAAAGTTGACCATTACATCGAAACCTAAAGACATATGTAGTAATCAACATATTTCTTCAGTTTTTCCAGAATTTCCAATTATTTGAATGCATTTTCTGCCCCATGCATCTCAATTATATCCCAAATAAACGATAATTTTCGTTGTTTGTTTACTTTTTGCATATGAACTCCTTAAAGCATACTTCGGAGCTGATCCACTTAAAAATGTGGAAAAACATGTACACAGTTTCCACTTTCATCTTTCTAATCGCTTTGCATTATTAACACTACATTTATATTTAGATCGCTTTGGGTGCAGCTTGCCCCGCTGTCCCCTCTGTCCCCTTTCGACGGACACCAAAACGCTTGCCCTTATCACTTTGCCGACGCGCCAATCAAATTTATTTGCTGCTCTAATCGATGCCGACACTTGGCTGTTTGTTCAACACTTGCCCCTGCTGCGTTGGCTCCTGACCCTCCTCTGCCCCCCTTTCCTCTTTCCCCTTCCCACTGCACACTTGCCACTTGGTACTAGTTGCTGCAACTTTTGCAATCAGTCTATTAGCTGGCATATTCTGCTGGCTGTGCTCCAGCGACTGCTCCAACACTTGGGGGAGCACTTCAAACATTGCCAGCCGCTTGAAATTTGGCGCAAGTAAACAACGCAGCTGCAACTGCAAGAGTGTGGACAGGGAGGGGGGAGGCAAGTGTTGGAGGAGCTGCTGCTGCTGCTGCTGCCATTCAATTAATTCAAAGCATTAAAACAATTAAGCGGCTGTGGCTTCATTGACTTGGCACACGCCTCAACCCACCCCAATCCCCCCTTCGTTTGCCAAATGTAATGCAGCCAGGCAATTGCCGCATCAACACGCCTTCGAGTAGTAGTAGTTGTAGTAGTAGCAGTTCCTCCCTCCCCCCGCCGCAGCCACCTCATCCCGTTGCATGACCCAATTTTCACACAAATTAGTGCAGCTAATTTTTAATGATGATTTTTCAGTAACGCCTCGAGTTGAGGATCCACTTCACTTGGCATTTTTCATAATTTCCATTGCCTTTTATTCTATTTTCAATTTCTTTCTTTATTTTTACGCAATTTATGAGAACTTCAGATGAGCACCCCCCCCCCCCACTCCGCACCGCCCCGCCCCGCCCCGCACAGCCCCTGCCCGTTGGCGTCGCTGCGCCGGCAAATGCAATTGAAATAAACATGGAAAATGTTGTTTGGTCTTCTACTATTTCGGGTGACGGGGCGTTAAGGGTAGGGGGGACTTTGCAGCAGGCCCTGAGGCAACTGACGCCTTTATATTTTTCAAGGGTGTTGGCGGGGCGCAGACCGAGAGCCAGAGATCCATGGCCAACTTGGAGGCCTCTGCCGTTCGCATGCGTTTTAACTCATTTGCACCTAATTGTCATGCACGGGTCTGAAACGAGGCGAAATAGGTGTATATATGTATAAACCGGGTACTGTATCTGTTTCTGTATCTGTACCTGCAACTGTGAATGTATCTGTATCTGTATCTGTATCCGCATCTGTTGTTGTGGCTATATCTGTAGCCGTAGCTGTAGATGGAGCTCCTGCGTGGCACCAGCTGGCTGCCACATTTTTATAATTTGCTCTAGTCTGTCTCCATTCCCTTTTCTCTCTCTCTTTCTTTCTCTCTTTCTCTTTAGTCGGCCAAGTCGTTGACTTAATCTGCATTTTTTGTTTTGTAACCTCCTTTTTGCTAGTTGCTTACGTATGCGCTTACATTTCTGTGTCCCTGGTCAACAAGAAAGTAATTTGCATAGTTTCCGGCTGCAGCTCTTTAATCTTAAACATGAAATCATCAAACTTGCAGCAAAACCCATCTCATACTTAATTGTGTGTATTCAAATGTAGCTAAAGATTTGTGGCAACTTGTAATGAAGCGCTGATATTCTTGTAGTACAAAAAGTGTATACTAAAACAAATCCTCCCATTCATGGATATTCAGCAGTTTTTTATAGCTTAACAGATTTTTATTAAGCTCATATTACGTTTAGTAGATAGTTGAGTTATTTGTTGCATTTTAAATGATGCTTAAAATGTTATAAATTATTTTATTTATTTATGTTTTATTTTGGAGGAATTTTATTTGCGAGTCCGGGTAGCCTATGCTCTTATTCACTGCTAAGAATTGTCTTTGGCGTTAATAGAGACTTGATTATAAAGAGTTAGTCTTCGAGAAATAACTTATATAAAAGCATAATATCTAAAGGAAAGGATAGGAATAAAATCTTCCATCCGAAGGGGGAAGTTTTAGTAGTCGTTCCGGCAAGCTTTGCCCCAAATCACAGCTGAGCTAACCATTCCAACCCGATTTCATTAAGGAAATAAGGATCTAAGAAAGGGTTAGGATAGGATCAGAATAAGATAGTCATAGAGTGGGAAAGTCTGTCAACACTTACTCTTCTGGTAAGTTCAATAAGACTGATCATCAGTCAATCATGATCTAATATGTTGATTTAGGTTAATGTTAATGCTATAAACTGTTTATTGCATTGTTTGTTATAAGAAATGGTTTTGTTTTGTGTTTTCATTATGAATATGAACAACATTTTGCAATATTTTTAAATGTTTGGTATATTTTTAAGCTAAAAACTTGACAACACTTTGATTGATGAGATGTAATTGAGAAGTTAAGCAATTCTTGACGTCTAACAAAGACGACACTGTAGAAAGTACTACAATAAGTTTAATACTCCCTGAGGTGGGCGTAACAAACGCCGAAACGCTTAGGAAAAGAATTTTAATAAAGAATGTAACATTAATTTATTAAAATGAACTAGAACGACCATATAAACTGGCTATAGGAAACACAATACTTAGAATTGTTTTGGCATATTTATGCAATTTGAAAATATAAACATTATTTTCTATCTGATAAGGTTAGAACAATTTTATGATCCCCTTTAAGGCACTATCTTATCAAAGTGTAGATATAGATACAACAATATTGTGGTTGATCTACTTAAAATTTAAATTAAGCGTGGATTAAAATACTTTCTTGCCTTTTCACAAGCTAACCATTATATAACCAAAAGCTGTCTTGATTTGATTGTAACAAAGTGTATTTAAAAGGCCAGCAAACATTTTAGCCATTCCGAGTTGGGTTTTCTAAGGCCGCGGCGTTTGTAATTCCTAAATTCATTTTGAATGTATCTGGCCAACTCACATGTTGTTGCTGCTGTTGTTGTTCCAGTCAGCATTTTCAGGATTTCAAGCGCTGCTAATTCTTTGTCACCTTAAATCCGATACAGTCCTTGGAGGCAGCGTTTAGCCAACAACGAAGTCCTTTGTTGGCCAGTTTTGTCCTTTTTGTTGAGGTCCTTCTTCTCCCAACCAGCTCAGCTTGGCACTGTGCTTGGCTGGAGCTTTTTATGCGCTGTTTTTCATTTATGAAGCTTCATTTTGCATTCGTATTCGCATTTCATTTTCACAATTTCCACAATTTCCACAATTTTTGCTGCTTTGCTGCTTTTATGGTTTTATTATTTTTAGCATTTTTGTTGTGTTTGCATTTAAAATTGCATTTGTTTTTTGAGCTTTTGTTTTATGCCCAGCTGCCTGCATATTTTCCTATTTATTTCGCTAGAATTTTCCATTTTCTCCATTCTCTCCTCTCGAATATCAATTTTCTATTCGGTTTCCTTAGTCGTTATTTAAATTCCGGTTGTCGTTTATCGCCTTTTGAGGCCCCTAAGCGCTTTTTATTACCCGCAATTTGCGCATTTTCACTTTTAGTTTTAATTAACTAAAAATTTGTGCGACAACCAAAAACAACGCCTGCAGCTGACTCCTCACCTCCCCCTCAATCACCCTAAGCATCGTTAGCTCCCCTGGGCACTTTTCTTGCCTTTTTCTTTGCCTCGTTTATATATATTTTTTTTTGTTTCTGTCCATTTTTTATTTTATTTGCATTAACAGCAATTTCTAGTATTTTATTTCGGCGCGCTCGTTTTGGGTTTTTTTTGCATGTTTTATTTGTATACCCTGTATACACTTCAAGAGGGTATTTTAATTTTATGACACGAAATGTGCAATGCATGGAGAAAGTCGCTTCCGACGCCAGTAAGTATATATATTCTTGAACAACATCCATAGCCAAGTCGATCTACCATCTTGTATGATTATATTTAAGCTAGTCTCTTAGTTGTAGAACTAACTTGATAAAACTTTGTTAAGATAGGTTATTTTGTATATAAAGACCAGCGGATCCCAGTCCTATATCATATACTTTCAAAGACCAGCCGAATCCCATCCCTATATCATATAGCTTTCATAGAAACGATCGGTTGATAATTGAGTTTTTGTATGAGATTTTTTTTGTTTTTTTTTTTTTTGTTTATGTTGATATCCTGACCAATTTCACAATATAAAAGTTGTATTATATTTTCCACCAGCTAAGCAAATTTGTTCAGAATCAGACCACTATATCTTATAGCTGCCATAGGAACAATCGGTCGAGCGTTCAGTTGTTGTATGAAAAACTTTTTTGTTTTTCAAGATATTGCAGCTAAACTTAGTGCATTTAAATTTGAGAATACCTTTTAAATGTTGACCAAGTTTTATCAAAATCGAAGCACTATATCTAATAGCTGTCATAGGAACAAACGCATTTTATGAAGAACTTTTTTGTTTTTACCAGTATTTCAACCAAAACTCAGCAATTGCAAATTTGTATAAGAATTTATTATGTTTGCTTCAATTTTATTCTAATCGGATGACTATAGCTATATAGCTGTCTTAGGATCAATCGGATAATAAGTCAATTTTTATATGAAGAACTTTTTTGTTTTTACCAGTATTTCAACCAAACTGAACAATTGATACTTTTTCAAAACTTTATATAGCTTGCTTTAATTTTATTCTAATCGGATGACTTTATCGTATAGCTGTCATAGGAACAATCATATAAGTAGTGAGTTTTTGAATAAAGAACCTTTTTTGTTATTACCAGTATTTCAACCAAAACTCAGCAATTGTAAATTTTTATAAGTTTTCATAAGTTTTGATTTAATTTTATTCTAATTGGAGGATCAATCGGGTATGAAGTATGAAGAATTTTTATATGTAGAACTTTTTGGTTTTTACCAGTATTTCAGCCAAAACTCAGCAATCCCAAATTTGTATAAAACTGAAAAATATAATTTTAGCATTGCAGCAAGGGTATACAGTTTCTGACCACATAAATAGCTGTCTTTATTTTTTCTTTTAATTTTTTTGGTGCTCATTGAATAAAAAAGCTGGTTTAATTTTTGTTTTTGTTTTGCGTACAATTTTCCGGCACATTTTCACAGTTTTTCTTCTTTGCTAGCCGCACAATTTTAATTATTTGCAAATGGAAGGCTTTCGGGCGGGTTTTTGCAGCTGCTCATTGTTTATGGCCCGTCCTTTGACAAAAGGATCTGGGGCTTCAGGCTGCAGGCTTCGAGCGGTGCTCCTGGACAGAGTCCACTCTACAGCTCTCTCTCTCTCTCTCTCTCTCTCTCTCTGTACAGATTTTGTGATTTTCATCCTTTCTGAGCTGAAAGCCAATGAAGGCCAAACTGTTTGGCCTGTGTCCGTGTGCAAAGTTCAAAGTGCAAGCTTCGGTTTTTACTCTTTTGCTGGCTGCGGCTTTAATTAAACTCCAACCCAGACACTTGTTCAATGTGCCTGCGGTCAACAACAACATATAACATAAAGAACGTTTCTTTTGTTCAGCAAACTAATTAAACATTGGAAGAAACAACGCCACGTCCCGTCCCGTCCGCCACAATTGTTGTAACTGTTTGCCCCACTATTAATTTGTTTTTAAATCGTTTCTGTTCTCTTTTTTTAAACACTTTTTTCTTGCCTCTTTTGGCTCTACATAGGTATTCCAATTACCAGGGTCCGTGCCCGTGTCCGACTCCCAGTCCCATTCCCAGTCCCATTCCTAGTCCGAGTCCCAGTCCAGTCCGAGTCCAAGTCCGAGACTTGATTAATGGCCACGTGGACGTAACTTCATTTTGATTGCCTGTCGAATTGGCCGGCACATCATTTGTTGTACAACACACAAATACAACACAACACAGCACAACACAACACAACAAACAACAAAGGTATCAAATGCGATTGGCTTTTCAATTTCCCAAAACGGCTTTTCTTTCTTCTAACACATTGGCTATTAATCAGCTTCGAATTTGCCCCCTTTTATTGTTATTGTTGTTGTTTTTGTTGTTGTTGTGTGGTCTTGACGTTGCAGCTCTTTGGCAATACAAATTAGCCAGGTCTTCATGTCAATTACAACATGAGTGTTTACACGGCCAACACGATCGACATTCAGCTTGCGGGCCATCAGTTAATGGCCAAAATTTGTTAGAGCCTGACCCAGACATGGCTTAAATGACATACATCATTTGCCTGAAAGTGTTGAGAAATTCTTATGCAATTCTTGTGCAACTAAGTGTTGCAAAATGTCATCATATGCATGCATTTTTCATGGTTATTGTTCTTCAATATATTGAATACCACTCAGAATTTATGCAGCATCAAATAGAATGTGTTTGTTATTAAATAAGTGGAAATACAACTCTAATAATAGGTTTTCTGATTTTATTTATAATTTATGAAGGTATTTAATAATAATAAAACTAATTATAAATATTCTGAATATATTTATAATTTATTAAGGAATTTAATAAGGGAAGCGAAAATTTATGTATAATTTTCAGATTTTACTTGGCAATAGCTCACATAAAGATATCTTTTGTAATGCTTTGAGAGGTGGTAATAAAGGAATGGCCAATTCTGTATATAGATTTTCGCGCCATTTTTATACTATGTTCCCGAAGGGAAAATAGTATATTGGTTTTGCGAAATGTCCGTCTGTCCGTATGAACGCAATTTTTGTTGCCTTTATCTTTAAGCTAGAGCAACCAAACTTGGTACACATGTTGGTGTATATCGTCAATTTATAAAGTGTCAAGATCGCCCCAATTTGACATACAGACTACTGTTCTTTTCGCGTTTCTTTCCGAACTCTCAAATAACCATATTATATAGTATTCTGCAGTCGGGTTCGTTCGACTACAACGTTCTTACTTGTTCAATTATAGGCGGGAATTAAAGATCGATTAGAATGATGCTTATAGAACTTTTAGAATAATTATCAAGCTTTAAATATGAATAGAGCTTAAATCAATAAAGTATTTGTAATTGCGAGTTCTATATTGTTGAACTTAAATGTTAATACTTATAGAACGTACAGAATGATCATCAAACTGAATATATAAATAAAGTATATATATAATAATATAAATTATAGATAATAATACTACAATTGGGTAATTTCTTTAGAACTTTTTTTACAACTGTGAATTCTATATTGTTGATTTATAATTCGGAATTATTTATATGCTAAGATTTGTGTTTTTCTATATGAGTTTTATGTGGGTTTTGTTTAAGCATAAAATCCCTATTTTATGCAGATTATAGAACTTTACTTTTCCTGCCCAAAGTCCACCCTTAAAACCCATTCTCAGCAGATCAAAAGCTCCCTACAGTTTGCACTTAAATTAAATTAGTTGCTTTAATTTGAAAATTGATTTGACTAAATGCCTTAAAGCCAATTGAATTTAAAATTGATGAGTGCAATTAATTAATTAATTAATTTTCTCAATTTCGCTTAAACCTTCTATGCGTATTTGAGTTTCTGCCTGCAATTAACTTAATGCTGATTGTTTTTCATTAGTGTTTCCACTTTTGAATTAGCTCACAATTTTTAAGTAAATAACAGAACACCTTGAAATGTTCCCTGACTCCGCAGGCAGCCCGCAAGTGTTTTAATCAGAAAGTTGCATCCGCTGCAGGTTCATTGGCCTGGCCAATGCCACAGTAGGCTCCCCAACCCCAACCCCACCGCCTGCCCCACCTCTGGCAGCTGCTACGCGTGCAAGTGGCACTTTTTACTTGTAATAAACAGGGAACAACAACTTGGTACACAAAAGTATAAAAGTATAAACAAAGCAATTGCCGCTGGCATAAACAAAAGGCCTGCACTTAGTACTAGTAGCTGTACCTGCAACTGAGACTGAGACTGCAACTGAAACAGAAACTCAAACTGAGGCTCTCTGCACCTGTCAGAGTGCACACACACAAAGTAACTCAAAGATTTTCCAACTTTTCCCCCTCCAACTTGGGCTCCTTGTTCACTTCTCGGTTCACTTGATGGCACACTTGTTTTGGCCCACTTTGGCAAGGTCGAAACTTTTGGCAATCCATTAAATATGCTCGCCCGCCCGGGTGCCAACCTAAGCAAATGTCAATGCTGCGAAAAACAAAAGTTAATGAAGCCCAACGCGCATGTCGAGCTGCCAAATGAAGCCAATCGACACTCGGCAACAAAGTAACAGCAGAAATGCTGCAAAAATCTGGGAAAATCTTGCCATAAATCTTGCAAAATGCAAAATGCCAATTCACTCGAGGTACACACAGTTCTGCAAAAATAATTGAGGCATCATTAAAATAAAAGTTGCAAGTGGAATACACAAATGCTGAGTGAGAGAGTTCTTCTTACAATATTTATTATTGAAGACTTTCCTGTTAGTTTTCTCTTATTCGAAATGATTTGTACTGCAAAACAATCGACTAAGAAACTAACACTTTCTATAGTGTGAAAGGTTATTCAATTTCCCTAATCATCGATTGTTTTCTCACTTTGGGAATGGTATAATAATAACTCATAAGCAAAAAGTGGCTCGCTTATCGAATATATAACAATTTTTGAATGGAATGTATTACAAACCTCCCAATACTAGGAAAACATACATTTTGAGAAATTTATATTTCAGTTGAAAGTGTAGTAATACAGAGTTTCAGCATATGCAATATTAGTATATAATCAACGTTAGTTATAAAGTATTCTATAAGTATTTAAATGTTGTCGACAAATATCATAATGATATTTGTCAAGTAATGAAGTGTGAAATGTATTTAATAAGTACTCGATAGTTATCATAAATATCTGTTATCGTTTTAAAAGAAGTATCGATGTTGATCTTCAATAAAGTCAGTCGAAAGTATACGCCAAAGAAGCAAGACTATTGAGACTACAAAACTCTAAAAAAAATCATATTTTCAACTAGTTATTCATACTTTAATTTAGAACATTTATTTTGACATTCAACAGTTAAGTAAAGTGATCACATTTGAGCACATATATTCCATAATTTTTAAAAGTTAGATGTATCAACATAGAAATTTATCTGATATATAAGTATCTAAAGGAATTCGTATGTATCATAAACAATTCATCTGTTAAGGAGTATTAAAAGGAATTCTTAGCAAGTAATTCGTCTCTCTGCAATCATATTTAGGTAACATATTATACCATATACTATATGATTAATATGGAGATGCAGTTGAAGCCCATTTCAGATCTCAATGCTCAGCTCAATAATATAAGATCAATGATCAAGCTTTAGATGATAAAGGATGGAAGATGTTCCATAGTTGCTATCACCGCCCCTATATCATATTACCCATTGATTGTTTCAATAAGCTACAACATTTTACAGTATCACATACACATAATTTATGTGTATTAATCACAACTCAGCAGTCCCTACGTAATTTTTCAACATATTTCCCAAAAGTAACTATTTAGTTCTTTTATTGTTCCATCAGAGCATCCGCCTACTCTGATTGGTGCTATTAAAATTCTGGGTATTTTAATTGACAACCAAAACTCAAATCTTGAACTGACGTAAACTGATTGAATATGCGGGCGGGCAAGGGCGAGAACCGCATAGACCCGTACTTCAACTTCACATCACATAACGTACTGTATCTATCGCATATCGTATCGTATCTATCTATCTATCTGTACGAGTATACAGTAGCAGTTGGCAAGTGCAGCACGCATTGAATCCATTCAGAGAGTCAAGCAGTCAGTCAGCTAGTCAGTTAGTCAGTCAGGCATGCAGTCAATTATACAATGTTGCCGGCTAGCGAACTATTGCCAGCGCAACTGGGGACGAGCATCAAGATGATATCTATTAGATACTTTTGTATGCATCACAGCTAACTGAATTTATGTCAGTTTTTATGTGCGCTTTACAAGCAACAAACCCCAGACGAGCTCTGGGAACATGGATGTGGATGAGGATGACGATGATGATGACGATGATGATGATAATGATGTTGTTGATGCTGTTAATGTTGCCGATGATGATGATGCTGATGGGTCTCTGACGTGCCGATGACGTTGCATGAACTCTCCGCTCGCGCCTGAGGTTAGACACATGTTGTGGCTGCTGCTTGGCTTCTTAGCCATCCGTCAGATAGATATATGTATATATATATATACATTTTTTGCTCTCTCTCTCTTCAATGAATTTACAATGCGCTTTCGGCGCTTCGTCGTGCTTTTAATTTGCAGCATAATTAAATCATAGCCACAGACAGCGAACGAATTCTCTGCAACTTGTCCACTGAGTTGCGAATCACGATTAAAGCCACTCAAATTTAAGTCTATTGCATTTGTGGGTCATATTTTGGCCAGAATTTATGACAGACGCTGCTAAGTAAACTTAGCCATAAATTCTGAAAACTGAATTGCAGGCAAAGTGCTTAAAAAAACTGAAAAAAAAACCAAAAGTTCTATCTGAATTGGTTTACAAAACTTTTTGAAACATGGGCATATGTAAATAGCATTCATAATGTTTAACAGTGTGGCCAAAGATGCACAGAACTCAGGCAAATAAGGAAGCAAATAGTGGAAACCATCTGAGAATTGACAGAGCCAAATAAATACTGTGAAATAAACTGTTGAATATGAAATACTTACTTCCAGTCAATATATAATCCTGCAGTTGAATATTTACTTAAAAGCAAAAGGAAAATGAGATTGAAAATGTAAAGGAAAACCAAAAGCAAAAGAAAAAGCCAGAGTCATTTATTTTGTCTTCCTTTGCTTTTGCTTTCTGTTTTCCATTTTAAATGAAAAGTGACCAAAGAATTTACTAGTAAATTAGCAACCTTCAAGTAAAATAATGGTTTTTAATTATTCTTACTCAGTGTGGCAGTAATTAAATATCTTGTAAATTAATGTAAAATATTAAATGGTCTAGAAATTATAATTTCAGGGAGAAATATGTCAAAAGGGAAATTAAAATTGCTGAAAATTAATGAACATTATAAAATATCTACCTTGATTGGTAGACAAAGTGTGAATGCCAGCAAATGGAAGAAAATTTAATATTTATTTATTAAAAAATTGCTAAGAATTAATGAATATTACAAAATATCTACCTTGATAGGCAGACAATATGTGAATGCCAACAAATGGTTGAAAAGCAATTTTTCATCTTTCAAGCTACCGACAGCGCACATAACCTTAAATTACTGATCACAATTAGACACAGAGTTGTATCATACTCGTTTTACAGCTAGCATGACCTATCAGCCCACATCCGACACTCATCAAAGCCCCAACGACCTCTGACCCAAGATCAACCCGATCAGCAGAAGGTCTGCGCATGCACTTGTCATGGTCAGCCAAGTGCGCCCAAGCGGATTCCTCAATAACCAAACCACCATTCGAGGCTTGGGGTACCCGCCCCATTCATTAAACACACGCAGAGGAGCCCCCAACGAATCAACAGACAACAACAGCAATAACTAGAGAGAAGAGATGAAGAGTTTAGGCCAGAGATGAGCTCGTGTCGAAATGATCAAATAATATGATATCAGATGAGATCTGAAAATGGGAAAAGATTCCTTAATATCTGGAATACTATTTCTCAAAAATAACTCAAATAACTAGAAAGAAAAGATGAAGAGTTTAGGCCAGAGATGAGCTCGTGTCGAAATGATCGAATAATATGATATCAGATGAGATCTGAAAATGGGAAAAGATTCCTTAATATCTGGAATACTATTTCTCAAAACTATTGAATTTTACAATGGGCTTTTTCGAATACACAGGTCTGCCTAGTTTCTATTTCTGATATCAATCAAATCATTAAAAATAGAAATTGTTAGCTGTTCTGAGTTCCGAAAACTGATCGATTGAAAATTAAGTGGAATGAAAACTAATAGAACATAATATCGAAATGGAAAATCTGTTGTAATTTCATTTGAAAACGAGAACTGAGAATTGAAAAGATGGAAAGCATGAAAAGATTTTGAACAAACCCAAATATTTGGTTTGAAATTTGTACATTTGAGTGAATGAAATAAAATCCATGCAAACAAATCTTCAATAAAGAAAAACGATCGCTTTTTCATCCGTTAATGAGATCACACAATCAAAATAAAATCTCAAATGAAAATTACTCGGAAAATGAGAAAATGAATAGAAAGCATTGATTCTTAAATATGAGATTCACATGCGTTTTCAGAAAAACTACTCTTTCTCGTACAAAATAAAAGAAAAATGGGTTTATTAATTAATATCGTTATTTTATTTATTTATTTATATTGATAACTTAGCTGAACTTAAACGTTTAAAACTCACAGAGGCCTTCGTTGACCACAAGAGATTTCAGAAAAACTACTCTTTTTATTATAAAATAAAAGGAAAATGTATAAATTTTTTAACACCGATATATTATTTGTTTAATTTTTTTATAATATTTTGATATTTAAACATAAAAAGCTTAAACTAACAATAAGCTGGCTACAGAGATCTTCGGTTATATTTATATCGATATATGTGTGTAATTTCTATCGTTTTCATGGCATCGAATTGCTTTGATTGCTCTGAATTCAGATTTTTAACACACTTCGTGTCACGAGATTGAGCACGACACGAAGCCAACTCTAGTCTGGTCTGTAATTTGTTGAAGAAACATATAAATGCCGCCGTGTGACACACTTCAAACTGTCCGCATTTGATGGCTGCGGCACGCCACGAATTCTTTGCAATAGGATGGGGAGTCCCCGGCAAACCCAATTAAGCAATTTGATTTCAGTTCGTGGCCGTCGTCACATGCCACACGCACAGGCGGCAAGTAAAAAAAATGAATACGAAATAGAATTTGAAGTAGAAGTAGAGAAACATATAATCTTGGGCCATAAAAGAGCAGAGTTTGATGAGAGACATTTGACACAATCGAAAGAAAGAAAAAAGAGTTTTATGCGCATTTAATGCTTAGGAAAATATTATTTTTACTATCGATAATAAAAACAATTTTCACTTTGGGTCACAGCCAGTTGACTTCTGTGCCAGAGCCATGAAATTGAAGTTAACTGCAGATAAGGCAGCTTTTTATGGCTTTATGATATAAAAAACATAACTGACAACAGGCCCATAACTTCAACAAGCGGCTGAGATAGTGTTCGTTGGTCAGTCAGTCAGTTGATCAGTTGGTCAGTTGGTCAGTCAATATTTGCATTCGTTACGCCCTGCAGAGTTTATGAAGCGTGTGTGTGTGTGACTTAAAGCCCTGTTCGCAGCTCTTACGAATATCACGCCAAAGATACATGTAAATACTCGTAAATAATAATAATAACAATACATAAAAAGTGCCATAAGCAGCACTTGTTGTTGCTACACAAGCTGCTTGAAATATTAAAGCAAATATTTACATTCAATAAAAGTAAAATCGAATTCCAATTCGAATTCGAACAGACAAACGAGCGAGCCACTAGAAGATTCACAAGCGTGCATCCGTAAGATACTTTTGTAAGCAAGCAAACGAAACTGAAAGTTGCGCACGAAGTGGGCGTTCCTAATTAGTCGGCTGTTTGTTTGACCTTTTGTCTCTTTGAATATCAATAAGATTTATTGGCACGTAGCCGCATAAAGTTTCCACAAATATGTAAGCCCATTAATGCCTTTCCTTAAAAAAAAAAAGAAAATACAAATATGTCACACTTTGTTGCGGCGCCCAACAAAAGAAACTGTAACTAAAGGGGGGCAAAGGGGTACCCCCTGGGGGGCATCTGGCTGTTTCAAGTTGCACTTCGTAGGTCTGTTATTTGTTAATCGATATTTAAATTGAGGCAATTTGTTTGGGGACAGCCCCCATGAAACTGTTGAGAATTGTTAGCAAGTCAATCGTTTCCCAATTTGTTTTTTGAATTTTTAATGCCCTATAAATGAAAGGCAACCGGGTATATTGTTTAAAGCGGATTGTAAGCTTTACAACGCTGAGAAACTATTACAAGAGACTTTTAAAATGAAATCTAGTTAGATAAGAGTTATAATTCCTATAAATACTTCTATCAATTCAAAGATAGAAAATAAATCTTGGAACATAAAAACTATTACGCTATAGAGTTTTTTTCCAAGAAATATGATAGGCTTATAGCTTATTTTAATAAATTTCTTTGGATCTCATTTCATTATGCTTCATAGTTTATAGACATTCCTCAAATAGCATCTACGCAGCTAAATGATTTTTAAAAGTATTTGAATGAATGCTTAATTTAAATTTAACTTCTTAATTTCAAATGCTCGAATTCATATTTAAGTTTAAATTATTTAAATATTTAAATTCTTTAAAATGTAGTTAACTTAAGCATATCTTATACTTCAATTCATTAAAGATACAAACTTACTTTTGTTACTTGCTTAAACTCAAACCCAAGAAAGAGTATCTTATACTTCACATTCCTTTAGCTTTTCTTTTCGGCATCATCCCACACCAACATTATTTTTCCGTTTGTTTCAAGATTATTTTGAGATTCAAATTGTGCTTGCAACTTGTCACAACTCTGAAGTGCTTCCCAAAAAGAAATCACTCAGCATTTTGTTTACATATTTAGCTCATTGCAATACTCTCGAGTGCAATTTGCAATACTTGTATGGCATCTAAAAGATATTTATAAGTATTTATGCTCAACATTTGCAAGCTCAACGAGCTCATGGATCATCGTTGTTAGTTTTTGTTGGTTTTGCAGTGAAGTTTTTAGTTTGTTTTGAGTCTGTGGAATGTGTATCTGTGTCTCTGTCTGTGTCTGTATCTGTATCTGTATCTGTGTCTGTGGCCTGGTCACGCCTTCAGTTTGCAGTCGGCGTCATCCAATGGAATGGACACGAATCGAATCGGAAGGTGGATGCATTGCGTATCCAAAGTTCAATGCTTCGACACAGCACTTGAAATTGCATCTTGTTGTTGTTGTTTTTGTTGTTTTAGTTGTCGTTGTTGTTGTATGTCTCTGTCGCTTTTTCTGCCTCGAATGGGGCAACAGACACGTTGCACTCTGTTGTCAATTGCACAGCTTGACAAAGTTTTTCTCCTTTTCGTTTATTTTTTGTTTTTGGATTTTTTTAGAGCTAAGTGCAAGGGAGCATGTCAAATGCCTGAAAACACAAAATGTATACAAACAAGCGTCCAGTTTGGCAAAGAGTTCTTTTGGCTACGATAAAATAAAGCCCAACAGTTCTCCCAGTGAATAAATAAAGTACTCTGACAGAAAAGATTGCAATAAACAAAGTTCCAAATATCCAAGTGAGAGAAAATCATTCGATTGAGAAATCAAAATTAATGTACTTATGTGTATACCAGGAATTGGAATTGTCAATAATCATATATTGTTTATTAATGTCTAACAGATTCAGATTCTTTCATTGATATGCATATAGTATGGATATACATAGCAGTGTAGATAGATTTAGTATAAATTATAGTAAGCAACGTTCTTAGTCAGGGTTGATATCTTTTCTAACGCACTTCGAGAAGATCTTAATCAAATTATTTTTGTTTTTTATATTTGGTATTTAGTTATACTGTTATTATTATATAAGCAGCTTAAATTAAAATAGGAAGAATTCTAAAGCAACCTAATCTAAGATTAAGTCCGAATCAAAAGCTATTGAGACATATATTTGCTTAATTTATAATCATAAAGCTATTGTAAACTATTTTTGCCTAAGTAATTATCCTAAACTATACATAATTTCTACTTTATGAAGCTCATTCAAAAGAATGTCCAGCACTTGCATATAAATACTCGATTTTTATTGGAATAAACTGATAATTTCAGCCTTTTCAAATTACTATAACTTCTGAATCATTTCGCTTCTGAAATGGGTTAATATTATTAATTATTACTATTATTATTACTATTAAAATATTCAATTCCCCAAACAATGATACACTATTTAACAAAACTATATATATTTTGACTGTTTTGTATTAAGAATTTCATCATTAGTTCACATAATGTGGTCATTAAAAATGTTCTAATAATTTGAATGGTTTAAATTTTTAAAAATGTAGACAGAAGATTGGGCTGGCAGCTTGCCAGACAATTGACAGCTGCTTATATATTCTTGATATATAGTTGGCAAAGACTAAACACAATAATATATATGCATAATTACAAAGAACAAAGAAAGAGAAGAAAAATGACGCCTGTAATCTTAGGAATCAACAAGATCTTTAAATCATTTGAAATATCTAGGTATATAGGTTCTTTCATCATGATGTTAACAAGTGTAAAGATTAATTAATGAGTTATGAATTAGCTGCTTAAGATTAGTAAAAACAAAGACAAACTTGTAAGAAAATGTCTGTGTTATTTGAAGTTCTTTACGGTAAGCAGCTTGAGCTAGATCTTGAGATCTAATCTGTGTAGTTATCTTTGCTAACTCAAAGTGCTGAGAATTTCAAATATATATGATCAAAAATAGTTTTAAATATCATGTTCTTCAGCTGGAATCAATGTAAACAGTTTAACAAATTTAACTAATCCAAAATGTTTCAACAAATCTACCAACTGATCTCTTGATGAATGAATAACTACTCAGTTACTTTCCCTACTGTTTTCCCCAACTTAATGATATGCATTGTACATATTGTATATAGTAGTATTATCAGCGATCATTAATCGCTGCTCAGTGAGCTGCTCATTTGCATGTTGAAACTTCCTCCCCCCGAATACTACATTGGAACTGTATGCTTATCGCTCCCTATAAATTTGTCACGCTTCAGACACACACACAGAACAACACTCTGGGCTGTTAAAAAAGTCACAAAAATACACAAAATTATGACATAAACATTCCAAAAAGAAAGAAGCACCAAAAAAGCAAAAAAAAAAAAGAAATTCAAAACGAAAAAAAGTCATTATCAATTACGCCACTTAATTATTTTTATTGGAGCATAAAATGCTCCATTTCTCGGCAATGCAAGCGACAAACACACACCGCAGACCCCCTACCCTTCCCTGTTTTCCCCCCTCCGTTGTGTGTGTGTGTGTGTGTGTGTGTGTGTCGCACATGTTCCAATGATGTGCTAATTGTCGCGTGCCCACTTTTGAGTGACTTTTGGTTTTTGGGGTCTGATCTGCAGCATGTTTCCCATTCCCATTCCGATTGCCATTACCCGTCTCTCTCTCCTCTGGCAGCCCCTCCTCCCTGCTGCACGTTTGGCGTCATGTTCCTGTCATTCTGTGGCATCGATAATTTGCATAATATTTGAGCGTTTTACAGTCTTATGAATAGGAAAACGCTGCCAATTTGTTGGCCCGAATTGGGCTTGGCCCAGTCACAGACAATTGCGAAAGCGAAGGCGTTTCACACTTTCCAATTCAATTTGGGCTTTAATGGTTTTTATATTTCTTTTTTCCTTTTTTTATTTTTTGGGAACATATGTTGCAATTGAACATTGCTGGGGAAATGTGCCCCAAAAATGAAAGACAAACCAGTTAATGAACGCGGCTTGAAGTAATGCTACAAATCACTTTTTAGCGCTGGTATTAAATAAATCAATTTTATAGGAGGGCCACTCTTAGAAAGTTTACTCTTTGGAATTTCAAACTAAACAATTCAATAATTATTTTAGAAATTTCGGAACATGTTTTAGATTAATAAATGCAGTTTTCTGTCTTTAGTTAACCCAAACAATCTTTAAATTCAGAACTGTTCCGAAATCCACTTTCCAATCAATTTAACGGAAATATATTAAACATATTTATTGAAAAGCTCTTTAAATTAAATTAACTTTCAATTTAACTGGACTTGTAATAATACAAAACAAAATTATAGCACACATGTTTTAATTATTTTTGTATTATTAAAAAACTATTTATTTGAATTTAAATTTGCTTTTAGATAGCTTTAGATTTTGACACCTTGATCAAATTTAGTTATAAAAGAAAAAGAACACTTAATCTAATTTAAAAATATATATAAATTTATATATTTATATTTCTATTTATATTTATATTTATATTTATATTTATATTTATATTTATATTTATATTTATATTTATATTTATATTTATATTTATATTTATATTTATATTTATATTTATATTTATATTTATATTTATATTTATATTTATATTTATATTTATATTTATATTTATATTTATATTTATATTTATATTTATATTTATAAATATATAGCTTACATTATGACTATAAAAACAAATTAAAAAGAAAAGAATAAATTAAAGGGAAATGATATTTACAAGACATTTACAATATTTAAAGTATTCTATTGATAAAATTGATAGGTGAACTCATAACTAGTTTAAAAAATCTCTTCATATGAGTTATATATTCATATTTTATAATAAATAAAGGCTTTATTACATTCAAATTCACACTTCTTGGTGAAATTGAAAGGTGAATTCATAACAAGTCTGATAAATCTCCTCATATTCATTTTTAATAATAAATAAAATACTTTATGACTGTTACATTCAATGTTTTTATAACATTTTTTATATCAATTAGCTTTTTATTGGCATACAAGTTCAAATCAAGTAAACACACATAAAACACTTTATCATCCACTTTGTAACTTTAACGCATACTTAAATATTTATAGATAATTAGTGTGGACATTTTCGCTGAAATGAAGTCAAAAAATCAGCAATGTAATTAACTCTGTTGCCATTTTTGGCCATTGGCAACATTTTTTTTTCCCATTTGCTGTCATTGCAGTGGCAATTAATAAATAGTTTGGTTGCCATAAAAAAATAAGTATATATAGAAAAAATTGCTATCTTTGGCTTGATAAAACTGTATACCCTTTCAGCAATTGTTTTTTATTAGTTATAATAATCCGATTATGCTAAAACTTGGTCCAGACTGACAGGGCATACCAAGACTTAGTATAACTGCTGAGTTAAGTTTTGATACTTTGAAAAACAACAGAGTTTTTCATACAACAACTCAATTATAGACCGGTTGATATTATGGCACCCTATCATATGGGTACAATAGTACCATTAATTACTGAATATGTATATAGATATGTAAATATATATATGTATTAATTACTGAATATGTATATAAATATATATATGTATATTCAGTAATTAATGATAGTACTTTGTCCCGGCTGTTTCTCACATATATAATGTCGTCAGCAACAAAACGAAATAAATGTGGATAAACTCTGCCGCCAAGAATCACTTTTCCGCATAAACAACACTCCTTTAAACTTTATAATAGTTTATTTCATAAGTTGATATATATGTGGTTAAATATGCTTGTTTCACAATTCTTCATGATGTCTCTTATTTGAAATAGCTCAAATAACACACAACTTCTCTCCTCTACCACTGAGTCAGTGTTGTCCACTCTCCTCAAATGCTCTTTAGTGCTGCCAACTGCTCTCAATATTCAATATTCACTAATTCTACAATAAGGGTATTTCTACATTCCAACATATACATATATTATACTTTGTGGCATCGAAAATGTCTCCTTCAATGCGTTTACACATCTCGTAACAAAATGATATAACCCTCAGGGTAAGGGTATTCAATAGAAATATTGCTTGCAGCTCGAACCACATGTGGCACGTTAATTGCCTTTTTGTCTTGATTAAAAACCTATTTCAATTGCGGCGTTTTTATTCGCTATTTATACGTTTTTTATACGCTGTTGCAATAATTAAATTAGGCCCGCAAATTGACGCCCACGCGGTAAACCAATAATCGAATACTGAAGAATGCAACTGAGGCTGAGGTTGTGGCCAAAGATTTGGTTTGTAAATCTACAAAATTAATGCAACAATTTGTTGCCTGTCTGCTGCAATAACAACAACAACAACAAAAATAACAACATCAATCTGCACATTGTTTGTGTGAAAGTTGTATATAAATTTTGATGGGCCATGGGAAGCGGCAAATCCCTGAGTTTAATGTTATACATTACATTAACTTGCAATTAAAGTCGTAAACGGGCAATGCATTTCACTTGTCAACATTTTGTGGCGTTTTAAAACGCGCACAACACGCAGCAACATGCGCAGCTGGGCAACATGTTGCCAAGCTCTGTAACAGTGAAAACTACTTACAACTAATGATGGCAAACTATCGTTCAAACTATCGATACCATCTTTGCTACATTTATCGACCCTATCGATGACTATTAATGGTTTTTCTATTTAGATGGTGGGATTAACAATAAAAGTGAAAAAATAGTTAAAGTTTGATCACTTTAGTTAATAAGTTGTATATGAAGCTACTATCTATGCTTTTCTTGAAAACTATCGATATATAGATTGAACTCTTTAGCTTTTACTTGTAAGTTGTATATAAAGAAACGATCTTATTTGAAAAATATTATTAAAAAACTGTGTATGACCAAGAAAGAACAAGTTTTAGTTTGCTTACAAAATGAATATGGTTTTTATTGCTAACAGATTAATGTAGATCCTTCAGATTTTCTTAAGGTATTTGTATTTCGTAAATCTTCATTTTTAACCATTATAATGATAAGGATGATTGGTTTTCAATCGATTGTTGCAAGTTGATAGACCTATCGAACCTGATAACTAGCGATAACTGTTGATAGTTATATTTTGAATGCACAAAACTATCGATAGTTTGACATCCCTACTGGCAATTTACAACTTACAACTGCTACTCGTACACACTCGTATTGACAACAACGCCCAACTGCGGACAGCGAAGTCTATTGGATCCGTTTGGGAGTTTGATTGATGGGTCGTTGGACGAAGCAGCTTTAGTGGTACCAGTTGAAGGCCAACGCTGCATACTAAGTAAATGCTGCCATGACTCAACAAGTTGCAACACCCAAAGGCACACACACACACACACACACGCACAGGCACACACTCCCGCACACCCACACAACACAAATTTGTGGGTTATGGTTGTGGCTGTTAGTGTTGCTAGCTGCCATTTGCCGTTTGTTATTTGCTGGTTTCTGTTTCTGTTTTCTGTTAGGTTGAGTATCTGCAATGTTTGCATAGTAGAAGCAACTGCTTATGATTATGTGGGATTTGCGCAAGAACTTTGAGTGCCAATTGCGGCAGGTAAGCGGCAAATGCTGTTGCCAAAGATTGATCAGAAATTGTGCGCAACATTTAATGGTTGTCTCCCTGCTGATTAGATGAGATTGCAAGAAGTCATTTGTGTAGAAATGATTATGGGCTGGCAATAAAGTCTAGCAACTTGAGAAACCTTTAGGTAATTACACGAACGTAACTACATGCCCAGATCTTCTGGTATTCAAATTTTGCGTTATTATCTCTAAAAGAGTTGTATATTTGGTCGTAAGTATTACAAAACTTCGTGCGAGCATCGATAACTACAATATCGATAACTTTGTCTTAGAGACGTCATAAAAGGGAGTGATATTTGTTAGCTAAGGTTTGAAAGACAAACCCGACGATTAAACTATAACAATATTGTAAGGTTAATTGTAATATTCATTTTAAAAAGGATTGATACACGTATTCTGCTTTATTCAATCTTTTATCGAAGTGTTCATAGGATCTCATCTTTAGTATGATATCTAATCAATTCTCGAATAATATCAGTCTATTTTAATCTTATTTTTAAGTTTTTTTAATACTTCTTAACTTTCGTAGCTCTTTTTATCATCTTTACCTATCTTTAACATGTCAATTAATCCATCTAACCTTTCCTATCTGAATTTGACTCTAGTTCTACACATCAGCTCACATTCAATCCTTACATTAATGTAACTTTTCTACATTATTTCTAAATTTATGCCAATACTCAAGTTTCATTTCATTTCTAGTCTTACTTTCAAACTCATCAGTTATTAGTGTTAATAATTTTAAGCATAATCTGGTTTCTAATCAAGTTCCATCGTTCTTCTACATAATACCTTGTTAAACTCTCAATTTCTATCCACAAATGTCATCTCTAATTCCACTTTTTTTTGCCTTATTTGTGGTAGTATTGTTTTTGAACTCAACTGTACTTAATTTCATTAGAAGCCACCACTCTTGCCTGTTATATAGTGACATATTAAGCCGCATTCAGAGCTATCTGCAAAGTAGATCACTTTCCGCACAGCCCACTGCCCCGCCCTGGGTGGCATTCGCCAGTCCTATTACACTGTCCAACAAAAACAATACTCAAGCATTAAGCACTTTACGTAGAACTTTGTATGTCTGCCAGGCTCGCAGGGAATTGCAAAAACTTTGCAATTGTTGGCCACATTTAGCCATGTAGGCCATAACTGCGGCATCCAACTAGCTGCCAGCTATTGAGTGTCTCTGTCTTACACACAGACCTCAGACCTACTGTATGCAGTAACAATTGCAACTTTGTTGAAGCCCACGTAAAACTTTAACGAATACAAAACTACAACTAAAATAATTCTTACGCTCAGTTCTGGTATTTTCTACTCTGTTGCAGGTAAGTGCAGCCAAGAAGTCATTAGAAGACACCAATGGGCATGTAAGTAACCGTGCAATACTTGAAGCCACCCACATAAGCTTGTAATGTCTACCCAGTTGCCCCCAATTCTGCCCCCCCGTTCAGTCAGAGACTGTGTGGTCTGCCTGTTGCCACTCCTGACAACTGTTGGCACTTCCGCTGCCAAATGGCAAAGCATTGAACTTGCTGACGCCCCCAACCGTGCTGAGGTAGATGAACCCGCACGGATCTACACTACACTACACTACTACACTACTACACTGCACTACACAGCAGCCGCAGTACAAATACAACAATTGGCGTCTGTTTAACGATCGTGACCAATTGGTCAAGTCAACATCGGCAGGGGCAAATATTTACATTATACGCTGATCGTCTGGTTCAGTCTCGATGTGTCTGACCTCTCCCCGCTGCCTCCCCCCTCCGCTTGTCAATCAATAGCAGACTCGTCTCGGCGTCTGTGCTTGGAATATTCAATTGGCCGGCGAAAATTGCGAATATTTATAGTTGAGAAACAAATTGCTATAAAATTCTCTGGGGCGCCCCGGGTCTCTTGAAAGCCAACTCAACTCAACTCAACTCAGACGTGACGTGACGTGTCTAGATTTGTTTATGGACAAATTATATATCGCCTGTCTGGCGTATACATATGAGATATTATTGTCGGTGCTTTAATTGAATTGTTATCCAGCGTACTTGACGCTGATTTGACTGGAAAATAAGTATGTGTACATCGCATTACCGAAACTAAAACCCTTTGACCCAGTTGCGCTACTCCGCAAAAGCACTTTTCCGACTCTTCAAAGTTTATGGCTTTCTTTTATGTGTGTGTGTGTGCTCTTTGTTGTTGTGGACTTGCCTCGTCATGTGGCACAATGTTTACGTTCTTTGGTGGCCACCAACAGCTAACTAGAACAATAACAAAACTAGAAAGAATATTTATCTGCGATGCACCAAACTGTAAATATCCTTTAAGGGAGCTCAAACAATGTGTTCCTATAAATGTGCATAACAAAAGGATTTCATGCAATGCGAAACATTTCCGGCCAAAATTATAATTTTAGCATTTACTTATTATAATTATTATAATGAGTAATTTCGTATTTTGAGGTAGGTTACTTTTCGTTTCGAAAAACCTTTCTAAAATCCTTTACAATTCACATAACTCTGGGAAATCTCATCCGATTCCTGCAATTCCATGCTTTGGGCCAAAGTTTTTACTCTAGTTTGCTTTGGCATTTAAATTTTATTCATATTTGTTAACAAAAAAGAATATCAAATTTTTTATGAAAATTGACAAGGGTCCCCCCTTACACATTTTGGAAAAATATATTTTTTGAAAAAAAAAGTTCTTAAAATTTTACTTTTAAACGATTGCGGACATCAAAATTAGTATAAAACGCTATTTCAGAACATTTTTCTGAGTTAGGTCATTTTTCGTTCAAATTTCATGCAAAAATTCCAAAATTGTTGGATTTTTTAAATCCATATTAAGCGATCTTTCTATATTTCAAACTATCATAACTATGTCGAAACTGAGCAGATTTTCGTGCGGATTGTAATTTTGTTCATTGCTTTTCCTCTAGAATGATTTGACATTTCCGATTTTAACAAAATAAAATTTGTTTAAAACTTTTGATGCATTCGAAGTAAAGTCGCAACATTAAAAAAAAATAAACACAAATTTCAGAGAGTATTCGAAAAAGTATATTCGCAATTGGAAATATTTTGTATGTGAGGCGTTCCTTGCAGAAAGTTTGTCTTGGTTGGCTTGTTTTGATTTATAACTTCAGTTAATGTCAAAGCTGAGCTCCTGTCAAGTTATCAAGACTGTAGCTTATTTATTGTTGGCTTAATTCGATTTGAGGGACTGAGAATCGAGTCATCTTTTGATGTGCGTCAAGAATAAATATTGATGTAATTGTGTAATTCTAGACTGAAAAGTCAGCAAGAGGAAACAGATGTCCAATCAAAGTTATAATCAACTTTCAAGGCTGATAAATATGAAATGCCGTAGATAACTCCCCTTGGTATGCTACATGTGTACATAATGTGTCACAAAAAAATAGCTCAACCAAGTTGCCACAAGCTCTAAAAAAAGTTATTTAAATTGGCATTTTGTGTGTGTGCAGCACAAATACTATATTTGGCTCAAACCAATTTGGACGACTGTCAAATGCAGTCAAATGACAAACAAAATGTGAAATGTCAACGCATTGCGATGGGCGATGGGCGTTGGTCGATTGGCGACGGGAGATGAGCGGCGGGGGACTTGGCCATTAAAATGGCCATAAAATGCACAGAAGGCAGCCTTAACAAAAGGCATAGCAACAGCAACAACAAGTTCAACAAACAAAAGTAAAATGATTGCAAACATGTTAAACATCAGCGAAAATATTTAAACAAATATTTGCGAAACATGCACAAAACATGAAATGGACAGTTGGAAAATTCAATTTAGAGCCCACAAAAGCCGCGTAACGGCTCTGAATTGTTTTGATTGCGTTTTGAATTGTTGCAGGGAGTGAGGGGTGTCAGGGGTGTTTAGGGCTTGGCAATACTGGGCTTATCCAATTGAATGGCCAACACTTTTGGCCCCAACACGTCACCTGAAATGCACAGAGAAATATGCCCAGTCAAAATATTGAAAAATATATTCAGTGATGCTTTGCTGGCTTATTTTATGCTGACATTTGCCATTTTAAATGCAATTTTAATTCAATGCAAACATTTGTGCAACGAGATTAATTATTAAATTCATGTGATCCGACTGCAAGTGAATTTTAATTACATTTTTTGTCACTCACGTTTAAAGAGACGACACGCAAATCACATAAAACTCAACTCCAATAATATTATGTAGCATATAAAATTAATTAAACTACCATTACGTATTTACTTATCAAATATTTAAGCAAACTGTTCACTGAACTGCATCAAAATGACAACATTTAAATGAATATAAATTAGTATATCAACTTTTGCACTGCGCGAAACAAACTACTACAAATAGTATTAAACGGTCCAAGAAGAAACTCCCAGAAAATGTGGTAGAAATGGAAATTACTTAAGTCAGTCGACTTCAATAGAAATAGGTTAAAAACACCTTATTTTTTAATAATAAAAAGAAAATATCGAAGATTCAGATCCGTCCGCTGGCAAAAGCCAGAGACGAATGAACGAAATTGAATATTTAATTAGTATAGCAGGTACTGTAATCATTATAAGTTTTATTTTTATTTTAAAATATTTTTATTGATTTTCTCACATTATATTTAACTATTGATTGTTTGTGGAGTGTAATGTAGTACAACAGTAGTACAACTCAAAACTAATCATTATTTGGTGAGAAAATCAATAAAAAATTATACAAAAAATCATTATTTAGTAATTTTTAAAAATAAAACTAATAGTGGTTACAGTTCCTGATATTTATTGAAAAGCAGTAATCATTACTTTGACCAAAAAAAAACAAAAGTCTCATAAAATAATGATTATTACTTGAGTTTTATTTTTTGCTCAAAATTATGTTTATTGGCTAAGATGTAAAGTGTAACTGAAAGTTAGTTATTATTTGGTGTGGGATTCTAAAAACTTATACATTTTTTAATCATAGTGAAAATGCATCCTTAAAGAAGTATATTAGTCTATTTTCCGCTCTCTTAAAGTTACTATAAGTAAATGTTTTTTCGATTTAAAAAAATCCCAATAATCATTACTTACGGTTCTCTGAAATACAGTCCAAAATAAATTTGAAGCACGTTTTCCAGATATTTAAGTTATTTATAAAAGATTTTAGAGGTCAGTATTTTAAAATCTTTTATAAATAAGTTATAGATTTGGAATCCGTTTAAGTATATTTTAGACTGTATTCCAGGAACCGTAAATAATAATTATTTGGTTTACATTATACAATTTAATAACACTAAATAATAAAAGATTAAATGAAAATCACAAGGAAATTACTCACCTGAAAACAGATTTGAATTTCAAATCTTTTGGGAGTGTAGTATTTTGAAATGCAATTGAATACTCTCACTCTCTGTGAATGAAACTGATCTGTTGTTTGAATAGCACACTTTGGATCATAATTGAGCTGCATATAGATTTCAATTACTCTATATGAACCCTTCATTGTCAGCACAATCATCTAGTGCAGTTCCTTTTGCCCAATAATTGCCACAAAGGATCTTTACACCCAACATGAATCCTAATTGGATTTGTACATACAATGTAGCTTCAATCTACCTGCCGACTATCTGTGAGTTCTCAGTTCATTAGACTCCATTAGAGGCGGCAACTACAATGGCTGTGAAGTAAGGGGCGGGCGGGGAGCGAGGAGCTGCAACCACAGCTTCCATTTGAACAAATTTCTCGAGTAGGGGAGCAGACCTCAGATACGAGTAATTGTGTAAGCCAGTCTATTCAATGTTGAGCAAACAGGAAAAAGGGTAGAGGGAAATCATGAAACACATTTGGATAGTAAAAGAAAATTCACAAGGCACACACAGCGCACACAGAGTTCAAAGTGCAGGCGAGTTTACCGAGGGAGTAGGGGATTAACAGGGGGCAGTGCTTGTTCTAGGGTTTAATGCACGATAAGGGATATATATAGGGAAGCATACTTGAAGTAGCAGCTGATAAGCCAAAAAACCCTTTGATATCAGCTTAGCAGCAACTCAAGAAGCTAATGAAGCGTGTGGCTTTGTTATTGTGACAGTTGCCCAACTTCGCAGCAATTAGCCATGGGAAACTGATAATTATATGCTGCAAAAGTCAAAAATACATTGGCTTAAAAGTTTTTTAATTAAATTGCAATCAAAGCAAGCCCCAAGCGACAACAAAAACAAGTCACAAAATGCCAGAGCAAGTCGGAGGCAGCTCAACTTTTTGGCCAATGGTTAAGTAAACTATGTAGACAGGCAAACGGCGCCAGATGCACTTAATTGAAAAAGATACAGTATGGGAAACAAGAAGGGGCAGTGGGAACAGCGGGATCAGCGACATAAGCCAATGAACCTTCAGCCAAGTCAAAGCCAAGTGATTTCCTCAGATTTCGGATTGATGGAGGCAGAATTTCCTAAGAAACTCCGTCGCAACAGGCAACAGGCAAAAGCAAAACTTTACTCAAATGTTTGTTGTTGAATCTTAAGCCCATCATCATTTATTTAAACTTTATCTTAAGCTCTGCCGACTTGCACTGTCATGTTTAACGATAAGCGAATGATGAGAAATTAAATAAAACACGAAATCAATAAATTGCAATGCCTCAAAGCGATGCCCCAAGGCGATGCCCGCTGCAAAGCTAAAAATCTCAATAAGCTGCCATTAAATATGCATGCGATTGAATATATCTGAATATATGTGAATATAACTGAATATATGTGAATAAATATGAATATACATGAATTGATGTGATGTGTCTCTGTGTGTGTGTCGAATGCTTGTGCGCCAAAAGCAAGCTGGTAAAATACAACATAAGAAATTACGGCCATGGGACGAAAGATAAAAAATTGCATAAATTATGTTTCAGAAATACTGGCAAGTTTCAATATCTGTGTAAGGGGTGTTCGGGCTGATAGTGCTGAAAACCAGCTCAAATATATTGGTTATATGGAAAGAGAATGAATAATGATTGAAATAACTTAGATTTATTTTATACCATCAATATTTGATTTTATATTTACAGTCTGTTCCCTCTAAGGACAATCAATTTTGTCATTTAAATGGACATGAGAAGTATCTCATTTATTTGTATACTCGTAATTTGTGTTTAAGATTTGATTAATGTGAATTATGAAAGTAATATGGATACACTTTTCAAAAATACAAACTTTGTATTATTAGAAGTAAGAATGCTATAGTCAAGTATACCCGATTACGAAACTTCCTGTACGCAGGTCAAAAATTTCCGATCGCATCTTCGTACACTTACACATACACAAAGACGCACACACACAAGCGACAGCGCAAGCGAGGCATCTTACAGGTTGGCTGTGTTGCTTCTTCCCCCCACGCTGCAGTACTGAATCTTCTTTTGTGAATAACTTCCGTGTTTATTATCCGATCGACTTTAAATTTGGACAGTAGATTAAGAGTGACCAAAGTATTATACATACAAAATATCAAAGATTCATTTTTAAAATTGTTTGTATAAAACGTTTTTATCGAATTGCGGAGAAACGGAAAAATATATCTGAAATTGGAAGCAAACTTGATCTGCATATGCTATACAGAAACCTACATTCCAAATTTGGGGTCTCTAGCTCCTATAGTTGCTGAAATCGACGCGCTCATACGGATATGGCCAAATCGAAATCTCTTTTGATACTAATATAGAATATATATACTTAAGAGAGTCAGAGATGTGTCCTTTCGCATATTTGATACATTTGCACAGATTAAGTACCCCATTTTTACCCATTTTATGGGTATATGGAGTAAAAATACTTTGGTTAAAGTTTGCAAATGATTTCTTAGTAATAATGAAGGTAACATCTTCGAGATTTACCTTTAAAGAGTAATCGATAATATCATACAAACACACACACTCTATATATATAGAACTTCATAATCATGCACGCTTATAATTCGCAAATAGTTAAAGCACACATTTGCTCAAATAATCTGTTTGAATTAACGATTAACGTGTTGTGTGGTTTTTTGGCCGCAACCACAACAGCTGTTGAGCATTTTCGGCTCACATATGCATTTAAAATTTGCACTTATAAGAAATTTATGTTGACTGCCTCGCCTGGGTTACCCTGCCTCAGTGCAACAGCAGCGCACACGAATTTATTTATTTTCAATCAATGTTTGCCTCCGTACGCCTGGGCTGCTCCTCCCTCTCCCTCTGCCTTCCCCGTAGACGTCTTTGGCAGTGTTCAACATGGTCCGCAACTTTGTCGCCTCGTTTTCCCACTTTGGCCAGGCAAGCGCCACAGAGCGCGTGCCTCTGGAATATTTATGAGTTGCGTCCATTGGCTCTCGACCAGGGCCGAAACCGTCAACTGGCGGAAATCAATGTTGACCCACTTGGCAGCGGCAAGGACAGAGCCGCAGCCAAAGCCGCTGCTGCCGCTGCCGCCTCCAAGAGCTGGCTGGCTGCATGTTTAATGCGCGGAGGCAAGTGAAAGTCAAGAAATTAATTTCCCAGCAAGTCATTAATATTAAGTGCAAAAAGACAGAAAAACCCAAAAAAGGCCATCCGCCTTGCACATAATGAGAGTCAGCTCCTTCAATTCTCTGCTCGCCTGTCGACTGTCGCCTTAATTGCTGCAGCATTCATAACAAAACCTGAGAGTCGGAAAAAAACCCAATCTGAATCCAACTCTAAGCCCAACTCACTTCCTGCTCAAATGGCATTTTGATTTCCGTTTCCGTTGCGTTTCCATCTGCGCTAAATTGTTGCCATGTTTTGGCCCAAACTCCTTGACCACGCCTCCCACAGCACAAAATGTGATTTATTGTGCGAAATTACACCAACTGAAAGCTAAAAAATATACAAAAAGAATTCGATTTTTCACAAACCGAAATATTCATGCACTAGAAACGTTATAAGGAAGAGACAACGTGCTAATCTTTTGATTTATTTCCGTATCTAGGCAGTAAACAAAACAAAACAAAATTCTCTGGTAAATTCATAAATTTAACATTTATAAAATTCTTATATATTTTGGCACCTATTATGCCCCTTCGCTCATCAGCCCGATATCCTGCATATACATATGTAAGGATATATATTGGTTCAGGTCCTAGAAAGTTATAAAGTAGTTATATCTATAGTTCAGTCTGTTATTTTAACCTTCTCATACATAATCTTATTCTGGGCACTTAGAACTAAACTTAGAAATGTAAATTCAACATTTTGAATCTCATCGTCTAAATGCGAACTTAAAAATGATTAAAATTAAATTTTGAAATATTTCCTATTTCAACAATCATAAAAGATTGGCTTACGATATAAGTTCAATGGAAAATTTAAAGATCTTAAAGATTTTGTTTTTTTTGATATAATACGATGAATATAATGATGATAATAATAAAATAATAAGATGATGATTAAAATGGTTAATGATTATAATATTCCCTTCAGAAATGCTTTCACATTTGGTTATTTAAGAACAAAATGTTATCGATTTCCTAAACATACCTTTCAAAACTGTGCAGAATTCTTCGAGAAAAAGTTCTGGGACCCACTTCTGTTAGAGTATTGAAAGCTAAAACTATTTTATCGTGTTTGGCTTTTGGCTTAGCAATTTTTTTTTGTATTTCTATTTCTTTTTATTTTTTTCTTGGCAGACTTACTCGCAAATCGATAGCAGCAAATTTATGACCAGTGTTGCCATACTAAATGAATTTATGGCAAGCGTTTAACGCTAGAGGAGAGTTGAGGGCGTATGAAACAGGGAAGGGGCGAGGGGCTAGGGCAAAGCTGGTTGCCTTTCGTGTACTGCAAAATATGCGTAACTTTTTCACTGTCTCGCTCTGTGTGTGTGTGTGTGTGTGTGTGTGTGTGTGTGTGTGTGTGCCGGCAGAGCCCGCAGCAACAAGCCCGCAAAAAGTTGGCAACACTGAAAATTCATTTTGGTTTTCAGGCTTCGTTTTATTTTTTTGTTTTCAGCTGAAAAACTTTTTGCGGTTTGTGTTTTTCGCCTAAAAGCAGGCTTTAAACTTTGCATAACCCGCGCTGCAGCCAACAGAATCAACCTGCATCCCGCTGCCCGCTGTCCGCTGTCCGCTGCCCGTTGCCCGTTATCCTTCGTCCTTAGCCGTAACGCTCCCGAGCTGCAGTTTTAAATTTGAGGCGTTCATAAATTTGACACTTTTGACTTTATGGCCAGTTGGCTGCCACTGCCGCTGTTTTCAGTTCAGGTTTCTGCTCCTGACTGCGCTTTTTGGCCACATGCCGCCACCACACACACACACACACACACATAAACACATAGAAGTTGCCAAGTATTTCTGTGGCTTTATCTATGCAAAGTAAACTTTTGGCTCTCTATGCGGTTTTGCAACGCTTTTGAATTGCAAACTAGTCGGGAGAATTATATATAGAAAGATGCAAACGGCCAAAACTGAACTTTCAGACAAGCACAAGACCTGACTTTGAGTTAACGTATATTACACCTTTAGACTGCGGTCTCTAGACGGCTTTCAGCTCTGCGCTGAACAACTCTCAGAACATTGCATTTAACTACACAAAGTTGCCTAATTAATTTGAGTTTCATTGCAGTTCAGTTGCACTAGCAGCTTTAGTTTCTATACCCTGTAGTTATAAAAGCGTATACAATTTCTATCCTTGAGAATTGGACACCTCTATTTCCAAATATTCTTAAGTTAGCAAGCCAAATAATAAATGGAAAGGTTTACTTTTAATATTTGAGGACCTATTAAATTCTGCAGGCAACTCTAATGTAAGAAATTTCTGTTAATATTATAGTGAATATGATACAAATACAGATCTTATTGTGTCTCTGATGATCTTAAAAGAGAAGAAACTATTTTTCTTTATTATTTCTAATATAAAGTCATAATCCAATCGCAAATTTCTTGAAAAGAAGAACTATTACTGGCTGTGATCTTGAATCCTTTGGACGGGGAATACAATAACAATCTTTGTTAAGTTAGCTGGTACTGAGAAACTTGAGAAGTTCTGTGAGAGTTCAACTGCAGCTTGGCTTTATCTATAATACACATTTGCAGGAAATCAGAAATTGCATGGCAAAAGCATCAGTCAGGACCCTCTACTGTTGGGATCCTTGCGTTTTAATTGCTGGCATCATTTTGCTTGCTCTGCTCTCTAAGCTGCGCATCTGTTGATGACACTTCCATTCCATTATGACGCACAGTGGTTCCGACTCACTTTTATCATTGCAAATTTTAAAATAATGAAAATAAAAAACTTGTTATGCTTTTAATACATCTTGGTCTAAGAAATGTACAATCACTTTAACCTTTGGTTAAAATTATTCAAAATAAGATTCTTTTGGTATTATAAAATATTTTAAAAAATATTCCAGCAGCTTGATTAGTTGCTTAAAGTTAACCTTAACCTTTTAGTTAAAATTCAAATAAACGGATGCATTTGTTTTAAAATACAGAACTTTAAAACTTTCTTAAGCTATTATTAATATTGTTTTTTTCTACAAAATATATTATCACTAAGACTTTGGTTAAAATTCAAATTTCTAATGAAAATAAAACATTATTTTGTGAGTAACATCTAAATCTTAAGAAATATTTATCACAACAATATACCATCAGTTTAATCATTTGGTTAAAGTTAAAGTTAAAATTAACCTTAACCTTAACCCTTTAGTTTGAAATCGATTGAAAATGTTTATTACTTATTTAAAATAAAAACACATTTTTGAATTATTCATATCTTTAAAACTAACGAAATAAAGATCACAAAAATATTTCATCAGGTGTTTGGTTGTAATTTAACCAAGAAGATGAATGTGTTAGTTTCAAATCATATTTCAGTTCTATAAATGAGTCACATTTTGGTAGATATAAGCCATTCTTTTTCCATTGTAATTGTATTCTTTTATAAAATTTTTACCAAGTTTATCACTGAATTGAGCCCATTGTGCGACGTTGGAAATTTATCACCTTTAGTGCCGGTTCTTTTGAGCCAGTTGGGCAGCAGCTTCAGTTGCAGCTCAGAATGCTGATGCTGCTGTCAACTTTATTCACTTTTGAGAACGGCAATGCTATTGTCGAGTGGGTATGAACCAGGGAGTGGATGGTTGGTGAAAGGGGCGCAGGGTGGACTGTCTGCCTGTCACTGCTTTCATCAGAGTTCAGCGCCTGGCGTTTGCCTATTAAAAACTTCCCGCATCAGACACTTTGCTGTCAAGCAGCTCTTGAGTGCTAAAATATGGCCAAGACCATAAGACGGCAACACATATTTGTGCCCCATGTTGCCCGTCTGCCTATTTGTCATATTCGCTGCGTCAAGTGGCAAGTGGCAAGTGGCAGTCAAGCTGATACCGGCAACACACGATTTTATTCATTAGCTGGACTGAGTCGGAGTCGGAGTCGGGTCCGGAGTCAGTAACGGTAACCGATACAGACAAGGAACTGCTACCAACCTGTCGTCTAAAAATACCAACAATTTCTATTTTCTACCGACTTTTTTCTTTTTAGTCCACATTATACGTTTGCCACTTTTTGATGCATGCTTTCAGGCACGCTTTGCTTGGTTTTTTTGCATGCAAATTGCGCATTCGCCACGCATGACAATTGCATATAGTTTTTTATACTTTTGCACAAAACTTGGATATTTAGAAAGTCTGATAAAAGTTGGTGCCCGATAGTGGCACAAACAGTAGAAACTGCAAAAAACAGTAACTAAAGCTGAACTGAAACTGAAGCCAAACTCACAACAAAAGGAATATTGTGAAAAGCGTCGCTTGAAAACTTTGGCAGCCGATAAAGTCAAAAGGAAAACTCACTTTTGTCGCATTTTCCATTAAGCGAAGAGAATATGCGCTTTTAATTAGTGCAGTTATTAAATATTTTGCATATTTTTCAAATTTTGTTTGGCATTTCATTAAAATTGTACAATATTTCATTGAATTTTTGTCAGTATATACAATACGATTTTAAGCCAGATGAAAGTAGCTTAGTTCTTCCAAAAAGTTTGTCAATGAGTTAAGATCCTGAATATTTTTTGTAGGTATAAAAAAGTACTTAAAATACCACGTAAAAGTAGCTTAATTCTTCCAAAAAGGACGCCCCACCACCCACTCCACCCCTTTAGACTTAATTTATAACTAAGTTTGTAAATAAATGAGTTAAGATCCTGAATATTTTTTGTAGGTATAAAAAGATTACTTAAAATACCACGTAAAAGTAGCTTAATTCTTCCAAAAAGGACTCCCCACCCACCCACTCCATCCCTTTAGACATAATTTATAACTAAGTTTCTAAATAAATGAGTTAGGATCCTGAATATTTTTTGTAGGTACTTTGTAGTACTTAAAATATCTTTAATTTTTATTCTTTTATCTATAATTTGTTTTCTGCAATTCAATAAACCCAAAAATTAATAGTTATATATACTTTCTGAAGAAATTATTTAACTCAAAATATCGAATAATGTATATACTTTCTGCTAAGCATGACAAACATCCTTAGAAATTCCACATAGCCCTTGGTTAGAGTATAGAACCGCACACAGAATGCCCGCAGGAGAGTGCACAGAAATATTCCCGTAATTGTTGTTTACTTAGAGACGTAATGTGGAGAATAATATACCCTGGAGCAGCCCCTCCAACCCCGCCCAGCATCACCCTTCGTTACCTGTTTGGTTGATGCGTTTTTGCAATGCATATAAATTTTATTTGTTGAACTTTGTAATGGCAATAAAGTTGATGTTTCAGTAAGCTCTGTTGTGTGTGAGTTCGTGCGTATGTGTGAGTGGGAGCGCAAGCGAGATGCAACTAAAGCTGAAGAGAGATAGCGAGAGAGACACACACAGAAAGTTTTAGTTGTGCAAAAGTTGATTGTTAACAAAAGTTTTTCTTTTGAGGTAACGCATAAATTTGTATTATTTATTGTTGCTTGTTAGCGTAACTGCAGAATTCAGTGGTTCTCCATGTGGTTCAGTGGTTCAGTGGTTCAGTATGCGGTTCGCATTGCCAACTGCTTACAAAAGTGCTTTGTTTCAACTGATTTGCCAACTTTCTTGTGCAATCATAGAGCAAAGTGTTTAGTGTTTAGTTATTGTCAGTTAATGTCCACACAAATTTATATTGAACAATCAACAGACTAAGAGATTTATTAGCCCACAGGGCAAGTTTGGTGTCTTTGATATCCATATGGATATACAGACAGACAGACGTACAGAAGCAGAGACTTTGATGGTATTGAGTATGAATATTGATTAACATATCAATAAAATATGCCTTCTTCTGCCTGCTATGTTCATTTGCATAGTTTTAATCAGCGGACCGCAACTTGTATAAGTAATATTTATACAAATTACCTTTATAGCATTATTTCTTGAATTTATTTATTGCTCAAGAATTAAAACTTATTTTTTAGATTTTTTTTATCCTTAAAAATTTAATTTAATTTATGAATATATATTTTATTTGCCCAGAAATTTAAATTATTTCTTGAGTTTTATATTTCGAAGAGAAATAAGGATTATTTTGTTGTGTTTTATATTTTGCTTAAAAATAAGACTAACTTTTAACTTACTTAACTGTATTAAGTTAATACTACATTATTATATTGTGTTATTTAAAGTACACATTTTTGCTCATTCTGAAGAACATTTTAATTTAGCATCTTTTTAGCATTTTTCAGATGCAAAAAATACCAAAAATCCCAAATGCTTTATATTTTCAAAAGTCACAATATACTGAAAATACCAAAATATACCAAAAAATACCAAAATATACCAAAAAATACCATTAAAAAATACCGTAAATCCCAACTGCAGTATATTTTCAAAAGTCACAATATACTGAAAATACCAAAAAATACCAAAAAATACCATTAAAAAAAACCGCAAATCCCAACTGCAGTATATTTTCAAAAGTCACAATATACTGAAAATTCCAAAATATACCAAAAAATACCATTAAAAAATACCGCAAATCCCAACTGCAGTATATTTTCAAAAGTCACAATATACTGAAAATACCAAAATATACCAAAAAATACCATAAAAAATACCGCAAATCCCAAATGCAGTATATTTTCAAAAGTCACAATATACTGAAAACACCAAAATATGACTTAAAATACCAAAAATGCCATTAAAAAATACCACAAATCCCAACTGCAATATATTTTCAAAAGTCACAATATATTGAAAATACCAAAATATACCAAAAAAAAAAATACCATAAAAAATACCGCAAATCCCAACTGCAGTATATTTTCAAAAGTCACAATATACTAAAAATACCAAATAATACCACAAATGCCAAATTCAGTATTTTTGACATTTACGAAAATTCTGGCATTTTTGATAACTATGGCAAGTATTATTATTGAGCTTTTCTGTTTAACTTAAAAAAATAAAAATGATTTTAGAATTCATGAATATAGTAAAGTTAAAATATTATTTAGTAATTCTTGCAACTCTAAACTTCAAGTTCTCAAAAGTATATTAAATCAAGGAACAGTTTTCAAAATGTTTAGAACCTGTAAAAGAAATCTTTTTAATTCACAAACTTTTGGCCTTCCTAATAACAGCCACTGCAGTAATATTATTTTACACCCTGTAAGCATAAATAAAAGTGTTAAGAAAAAGAAGGCATAATGCATTTTTAAAAAGGCTTGTAACAATCAGAAGAAGCTATAAATATTATAGCATAATATACATACTCTGTATAAAAAGGAATCTCTTTTAACTCTCAATTTTGTTTTGCATTTTAAAGCTGGCCATAGAGACGATGATATCATGATTTGACTAGCTTATCTAATAGCTCCCACTGGAATATATATTTGTTAAGCACTAGGTATTCCATGATCCAGCAATATTACTTATGTTGTTGTCGTTCTTGTTGTTGTTATTGTTGTTGTTGTTATTATGGCTATTGCCCAGCGGGACCCTTTGTAGCAGACGCCTTTGGCATTTGAAACTTAATTATTGCGCATACGACACGTGTGCACTGCCTCTTCGAGTTGCCCACACACACACACACACACACACACACACATATAGCACATTGTGTAGGTGGCAAGTTGTTGTTGTTGTTGTTGCTGCTACTTTTATTTATGAGCTGCTTCAGCATTTGCACAAATTTCCCAGGTGCCATATTTTTCACTCGTTGTCAGACTTTAAAGAACTGTTGCGTGTTGGCTTTTAAATTTCATGAGCAGCCTTGAATGCTTAATGTTAAGCTGACTGGAAAGTACTGCAGATACGGCTGTGTTGGCTCCTTAGGCATTATCCTGCAGTCATTTGGTCCTTACATCACACTGGGGATGCATTTACATGCAGCGTAATTCAAATGACAGCTGTGTTAACCAGGTTAACTCGCCCGCTGATGACCGCCAGCACACACACACACACACACACCTGTGTGTGTGCTTGTGTGTGTGTGTGTGTGCGTGTGTGCTTTGGCCATGCTCCCTAACTGCTACACCCCCACACCTCTGTAAAAGCAACAACAAGCGTAATTGTCGAGCTGGTAGCTGCCAGCAACAGCAACAGCTGTTGAGGAGCTGCCTGCCAATCCCTTTGTCAAATAACTGCCTGCAGTTCAGTGCCGAGTACCTCTACCCCCGCCACACTACCCCCCCCTACCCACGCAACCCTCTGTGTATTTCACCTGTTTAAATTTAGCTGGCGCACCTCCATTGTCAGTTACACGGCGTTCAGCCAACGAGCTGCTCAATTTAATCTGCCTTTGTGTGGCAGCCAACACACAGTTGAGGGGTAGTGGGGGGCTGTCTGTTGGCTGGTGGCTGCTGCAACCTGATGCAGTTACTTTTGCAGTGCATGCAACTTGTGGGGTCTGTCTGTTGCTGGCTTTCACCAGCCTGGAGGCATCGACTGACACGTTATCTATCGCTTTGTGCAACTTGCCTCTCTCGGCTGTCAATGAGAATTACTTAATTTGCTATACTATTTCGCTATTTAGTTAGTTTATTCAGTTCATTAAGTAGCAGTATCATTAAAATTGCATTACCAGGCTCATATTGTTGAGCCAAGACCCAGGGCAATTCATATTTACAAACAGTAGTTGGATATTATATTATAGTTTGTCGAAAGCAGCAAGACTTTACTATCGAAAATCTTTACTATGCTTAACTTATAGCAAAAATGCTTTAAATTATAATGTACTTTTGAAACAGCTGTCTCATTGAAGTTGCACCAACTTTCTGAAACTCTAGCTAGCCCTTTAACATCATTATAGTTTTCCATATTATATTATTTACAACTAGTTTAAGCTGCCAAAAAGGCAGCACTTCAAGTTAAAAATTAATAGAAAATTTTACAAAAATTAATAATGTATTATATTATGACTATCTATTTACCAAGTTGCTAACAAAGTTTGCAATTTTTAGTCGCAAAAATATATAGCATCTTTCATAATTGAACAAAGAGTTCAAAATGCCATTCTAGCAGCAAGAATTAAATATTAAGTTGATGCTTTTATATTCATAATGAAAGTTTATGTTGCAAAGCATTCTAGTTTATTTAAATGGACTTACACTTAGCCTCAAATATAATTCAAGGCTCGCAATATGTTTGAGCTAACTATATATTTTCAAACATAAAAAACCATTCATTTTTTTATGTCTTAAACTTACATGGCATAAATTTATGTGAGTTATTGAAGCTCCTTGAAATGTATTGCCCTAAAGGCATGACTTAATTCCATTCAACATCATTTATAAGCCTGCAAATGAACACTTCACAACTTACAACAACTTTATACAGATGTGCGCATCTTGATTGTGCACAATTTTGTAAAGATGTCTGTATGTTTGTCGTGTTGAGCCTGAATTCCTAAAATTATCTTTGTTTGATGGCATTTTTTATGCAGTGGCCATCAATTCAATGGCCACAAAACGATTTGTGTCCGCTGAGCAGCTTCTACTGTCCACTCAGAATGGGCATTTGAATCATATGGAATTGGCCTTAATGCCACACCATGGCTGGTAGGCCAGTACCTGGCACAGCAATCCATATAAAATCATTCCATATATTTGCGCATTAACGCCACATTGTGGCTGAGAGCAACAAATACAATGGACCATTCATAGTCTTGAGCCCAAGGTTAAACCGCTAAAAATCATTGGGCAAGATCAAAGCGCCATTGTCTTGGCTTTTGGACCACCAAATGTTAAGCCAAATGAAATTAAATGAAATGAGCATACAGAACGGCCAAGACGAAGATTTATGCCAATTGCTCTTGAGCACCTTCGCGCGTTGGCTAAAACACTTGATGTGCCTCCGTCCCGTCCTGCGCTCCCCCTCCCGCCTGTAATTCCTGTGTGACTAATGAACAGTCTTAAGAGTGCCCCCCCACGCTCAAACCCAGTCTCAGCTGTTATTTTGTGTTCACTTTGAACATTTGCTCAGCTTTGGGCTTTTATTTAGCCATTGGCTATTGGCAGTTGCCTACCCGGCCATTAAATGGCCCGCAGTTCCTCACTGTCCGCTTACCAACACTGGTCGCGAGGCTTAGCTGCCGCTGTTAACCGCCTGCCTGCTCATTAATTTCGCTTAACTTCACAAATTGCCAATTGTGCGCATTGGTCAATTTTTGTTTTTGTTGTTGTTTTCTTTTTTTTGTTATGTTTTTTGTTGTTTTACGTCCAGTTTACTGCAGAGGCCAACATCAGGCATTGTTCTCTATTGCTCCGTTGCTCGTATTTATAGCCTTGGATGGCAATTTGTTTTGTGTTGCCATTGTTATAAATACCACTGTCCAGAGAGGGTACTCCAGCTTTGTGATCCATTGGAAATATATAGATTTGAGCAATCACTATAGGTAATAATAACATTTTAGTTATCAGCAGTTAGTTAAGTATAAGTACTCAAGACTACAAACTAATTATGAAAACAAACCTGTTAAAATCACTATCTATATAGTAGGATACTAGGGCTACAAAACTGTTAAAAGTAGTCTTAAGGAATAGTTTCGATAGATCATACAATCTATCAATACATGTTTATATAAATATCAACAGACTCAGAGAGTAAAATATTCAACACTTTTCAATGTTAGACAACACTAAAAAGTTGTAACAAAAACAAGAACTGTGCAAAATTATCAAAAATAAATAAATAAATAATTTAACATGAAAACGAAAAGCTCAAGAACTTTATAGTCGATATGACTATCGATCGATAAGCAACACTATAAGATACCATTACTAATCATGCAATAGAGTTGCTAAGACTTCGATACTGTCTCCAGTCCCAAGTATCGATAATCGATATTGATAATCTCGCGATAGTAACTTGTAAATGAAAGTTGAAATACAATTTCCTAAGAAAATTTACAGGTAATAAATTTACCCTTTCCTGCAACATTTTTAAAGAGAATATTATCACGAAAACTCGATAATAGAGTAGCATAAAAAGTATCGATTGCTTGGCAGCTCCATCATACAAAACACTACCCAGAAGCAAGTCAATTCTTCTCCGCTTTTATAATTTTAAACTAGTCTAAGCGAACACTTCATTAAGTTGCTAACTTTTCCAACGTCTCAGGCCATTAGTAAAGTATTTTATTGTTTTTTTTTTCTGGCTAAAGTGTATACAAAATTCAATGCAGTAAGTCAGGCTGCAGCTTAGTTATGACCATTGTTGTTCCAATTGTTGTAACTGTTGTGTCGGCTGTGTGCACATGAATTCTTAGTTTATGAAGTTCTGCAGCAATTGAGTGCCTCCTGCCTTCCCTGCCGTCCCCCTCAGCCTGCCGCCGGCCACCAGGCAGTTGATGTTTGTCTGGCACGTTACCTGAATCTCTGCATGTCGGCTCCCCTGGTCGGACAATAAAAATTGTGACAAATTGCCATCAGCAGGCACAAATGGGGCTTTTATTTAGTGATGACTTTTATGTGGTGCACACGGCGTATGCGTAATGCCAAAGAGTGAGCAGCTGAGCAGCTGACTGAGCCGGCAGCTGGAGCACTTTTAAACTATGCCATTGTCTGAGAACTGACATCGGCATTAACAGCTTGATGCGCCAATTCAATTAATTAACATTAACCAACTGTCGAAAGTTTTGTTGGCTTAGCTCCCACCAACGCACAGCAACTAACTTGGCATTAATCAAATTTTGTTTATTTACAGGATGCGGACAACAATTACTCACGCAACTACATTGGCAAGTTGACCCGCCAGAAGGTCGAGCAGCTGGGCACACAGGAAGCGGTGCTTAAGTCCCGTCGTCAGCACGAGCAGAATTCTGGTAAGCAACCGATTAGAGATGGGGAGTTGGGAGTGGTGGAAGTAGAGATGGAAAACAATCGATGATACTATCGATACACTGCGAATAAGTTAGCCAGAACGGGAGCAGAGCAGCTAATGGTAGACTTGGAGGATAGAGAAGGACAATATGAGCTGAGGGATGTCAAGAGGTCCCAGTACACCGTAATAATATTAATAACTATCGATAGTATCGATAACTGTTTTGAGGCATTATCGAATGCTTTTTTACTATCGATGGTATCAAACTGAGTTGGCCTTTTTGCTATTTTTATTATCAGATTGATCTGAATCTTCAAAGCTCAACTGACAGATCTTCTTCAGCGTTCTTATTATAAAAGTATAAAACTGAGTTGGCCAATTAATTAAAAAGTAGTTAAAACCATTCCTGATTTAAAGCCTTTTGGCTTTAATTTGATATCCTTTGAATTAATTGATCTGTTTATGAATATAAATATTGTATTTACTGCAAAAATGGGACATAATAACTTGTTCTATACGACAAAATAGGCCAATTTTTATAGTATTCAATCATTTTCCCATAAAAGTATATATCCTTTGCTTAAATTTACAATTGATTTCTATTAAAGAATTATTTATTTATTATTATTTATTATTTTTGACCTTTGGGGTGAACTTTTATATGCCGCTTTTCTGAAATCTATGGCATTTATATTTCTGAGTGTATCGATAGTTTTATTGAGGGCTGTCTAGTTATAGTTGGGAGTGTCTTACAAATTCCCAATCTCTTGCAGCTCTGGCAAAGGCTCATTGGAACCATGTGATGAAGGAGGCAACCTGCCATGTGCCGCAAATGCGCTGCGTGAGCATCCAGCGTGATCCCTCGAAGATCTACACTCCGCACTGCACCATCCTGCACCGCTGCAGCGAGGACAGTGGTTGCTGCCACAGCCGTAGGGAGATCTGTGCACCGAAACGAACCCGCAACGTCGATCTGTATTTCTTTGTAAGTATACAAATTTAAATAAAAGAATATAACATTTTTTTAAGGAATGTGATACATTTTTAAAGAAACCTAGACAAAGTTAGTTAGGTTTGTAAAAACTATTATTTAATATGGGAAAATAAAAACGCTTCAGGTTAAAGATGAAGAGTTTTTAAGTAAAATAATGATATTTATCAGAGTTTCCACTTTTTTACTATTTTTCCAACAACAATAACATAACAAAAGTTATGAAATTTTTCGCTTGGATTTCCTAATTTAATTTTTTAATATAAATGTTTGATTTCCGCTGACTGTAATAATTAGAGCCTAATTGGTAATTAAATACTTTAATCATGTCAAAGCACAGTCAGCAGATACAATTTCAAGCACACACCTTTAGAAACATAAATTCAGCACACAATGCATAATTACATTCTCGATTTCAACATATTGAATGCTCGTTACATCACAAAAAATGTAACAAAGACAACAACAATATCATGCAGCATAAATCACCAACAAATTGAATTATCATTGCGTCATTAAAAACTCATTTCTGAGCAGAGCCAAAGAGCACAAACAAACAAAAAATAGATATATAAAAAAATAAAATACAAAAAAGGTGAAACGATATAATTATGTTGCAATATGGCGCCCTCAAGCATGACCTACGCCCACCTACCAACAACAAACGCGACAACGACAACAATCAGAGCAATTACAGCAACAACCAGTGGGTGAGAGCGGTATAGGAAGAGGGGGGCAGGCGAAGCTAGACAGCGGCAAATAGAAGTCGCCGCACAATGAGGCACCGACTCTTGACAAATGGTTAAAACTTTAGAGGCCCAGCAGCCATTTGGGGGCAGGCATGTGTACATACATATAATAACATATTAAGCGATTGTGTATGAATCTGTTGTGTTTGGACCTAGGCTTCAAATTCAAATACATATATATACATATAGGTGTTCCTCTAGAGGCTGTTGTCGCTGTAGCCGAGCGAGACGATCGGAAATTGACTGCACAGTTTTCAATAAAAAAGGGCGTCATTATCTTTCTCATAGAGTACACTTAGGTCTATATACAATGTGTATTAGAAAGTTGATCCTATTTGTTTGTATAGACTATTAATTATAATTGTATTATTAAGCATACACAAGCCAAAATATTCAAACTGAAACCCAAGAGTTTTTATCACTTTATTATATAATATTTTAATACAATCTTATTTATGCCATGATTATTACTATATTTACCAAGCACTTACTAATATTTTTCTGTAATTTTCTAAAGACTGTCACATTAACTTGTTAAGGAAATATTAAGAACTTACTATTTGTATATAACAAGAATAATTGTTTGGTGCATATTACAATATATACGCTGTGACTATATATTATAGAAATACTTCTATGTACTCGTACTTTGCAAAAATAGAAAAGAAATTCCATCTATTTACTACAAGTCCATATTGTACTTATTTGAGTTGATTGAACTACATTAACTACATTAACTACATTAATTATTAACTGACAAATAATCTTCTTAACTTAAATGAAATTTAAGTTTATTTAAAACTTATAATCTTTCATAATTTTAAAACTCTTCGGCTTACTCAATCCTATTTCCTAACATCAACTTTTACATCCTGCTGTTATTATCTTTAATTTAAATTAGTTATAAGTTTGATATTCAAGCTGAGCTCAGCTATTTTGTAAATAACTTCTGCAAAAGTTAAACTCTAAAACATTCAAGTGACCTGTGGCCAAATCCAGCAATTGACACATTGCCTTTTATAAATGAAATGTGAGAATGTCCTTAAAACCTGTTGGAATTTAGTTTTGGCAGTTTGGCAAAGTGGTTGCCTAGCATGGTAACCCCAGCTGTTACCCTTCATTTATAACTTCTATGTATATCTAACTTAGACACAAAATTAGTTGAGCTTAGAACCAAGCTGACTGCATTTACCTAGCTGCCCGCCTGTCCCTACTGTCCCTTCTCCCAGCTCCAGCTGTCGAATGTGGCCAACTGAATGCTGAATAAATTCAAAACATGCAACTGTCGTCGAGTATTTGGCATAAAGTTGGCTCTGAAAGTTTTTGGAGAAGCATTTGCCCATTTTCATTGCTCATAACACGCATGCCAACAACTAGGCATTAGGGAGCATACTGCAGCGGATGCTGCTCCTGTTCCTGCCTCTCCTGCTCCTGTTCTTCCACACCCACTCGCCCTCTTGTTACCTGTTTACGTGCTGGCAATTTGCATTTAGCTGCCGCTGGTGCCGCACATGCTGGCTGCTGGGATTTAAGCTGGCGAAATTGCATTACGCAGCGGATGTGTCACGAACGAGCATCTGGTGGCTGCTCCACCTACTGTACCTCCTTCTGACCCTCCCTCGCCGCCTGCTGTGCTCCGCCTCCTAAATGCTTTCAAAACTACTGCTGCCAAAAAGCGGCTCGCTCATTGTTTAATAAGCAAAATTAATGTTTGCTCTGCGGCATCGGCCTGTGACAGGCTCTGTCAATGATGCAGCTCCTCCCACAGCAGCTCTGGCCACAACAGAGCTGATTATGCATGCGCCTTGGTGGCCCCCAGCAGTGCATGAATCGGGCAACATTTTGTGGCAAATTAATTAAACGCTCGCTCTGGATTATCGTGGCCCAGGACAACGGACATGGACATGGCCTACGATTTGCCTGTCAGCCAATTGACTTTTACTTTGCATGCCATGTGGGCGACATGGACATGGCGCTCCATGTGGAGGCGGAGGCAGAGAGACAGAGAGGCAGAGAGGCAGAGGCGTTGGCTTTCACGTTCAGTCGCTGGCGCTTTTCTAGCAGCAACTTCTTTCTTAGCCTGGGTGAAAGTAACGACATCTCTGGGTGCATTGAACCCAGAACCGAGGCAAGGCGTCATAAATCTCGCAACGCTTACAACATGTGCCTGGCCCGGGCTGGCCCGGCCTGGCCTGGCCTGGTATGGAGTGCATTGCCCTCTTACCGACCAACAATGCAGAGTGCAGTTCCAGTTCCCAACTCCCTTCCCCAGTCTACCTACCGGCTTCAGCAAAATTTGCGCAACATAAATTATGTTTTGTAAGAATGTTTTTTTGATGCTGCTCGCCGGGATGCAACTCAGTCTCCATCTCTTTTCCTCATTTGTCTTTCTCTTTCTCGCTGTTTGGCTCTCAAGCTGTTTGCCTGGCACTTGACACCTCACAATGACAGCCGCTGAGCTGCCTCGTGGCTCGTGTGTGCTAACTTTAACTGTCGCCTCCTGCTTCGGCTCCTGCTCCTGCTCCTGTTCCTGTTCCTGGCCACATATTTTTGTGCTTTATGGAGACAAGCAGCAAAGGGTTTTTTGTATGTTTAAGCTGGCAGATAACATTTCCACACACTTGCAATTTTAGCTATCCACAACAGTAGCGATAAAGTCATGAATAAAGTGACCATTATCGGAAAAAGGATACAGACATTCACAGTATTCTTATACATGTCTACGATAGTTTCAAAGAGTAGAATATATTTTGTCTATATAAATATCAGAATGTTAAACATGAAAACACTTTTGTGTTGATTATTCTTAAAGTCAAGCGAAATCTATTGTATAAATAACGATTCCCTAACAAATATGATCTAAGTAGTAAAATGTAAAATAATACTTATTATAAGAATATGAATTGATGGTGTAATCTTTATTTTTTAACAGTATAGCCTTACTTGTTTTGTTAATTATTTATGAAATAACTTATTATATAGTTTTTAAGCATAAATGTATATACAGATGTAATAGTTTTCTTTTACACAATTAATATTTATATATTTTAATTTATACCTTACAATTGCAAGATATTGTTAAGGTTACTGGAGTCTGATCCAAAAAAGAATCGAAATTGTTAGAATAGGTTATATATATAGCATATTAGAACCCTGCAGTTAAAGCAAACTCAAATACGTATTTTCTAGAGTATAAAAGCTTCGTCTGACTAGAAAACATTTCACCTTTCCCCTCTATCGCGTCGCAATGACAAAATATGTGGGGTAATTTTATTGAAGCCATCGCCCTGAAATTATTTCTGTGGTTTTGTCTAACTTTTATTGGATAATTAAGCGCTTTCCTCCTTGGAGTGTGCCTCCCAGCTCATGTGTGTGCATAAATCTTCAAGTCGAAACTTTTTGCTGGCATGCACAGCACAAATATTTTCAAATTAAAAGCCATCCTTTTTCGTGGTGTAGGGCAGAGGTTTGGTTGCCTGCTTATCACCGCTCCATTGTAAGCTGAAAATACGCAGCGAAAAATATTTACGAAACTGTAGAAAGGAATCTGCACTCATAATTAAATCCATTGCAGGAGCACAAAGTTGCAAAAGTGCTAAAGTTTCTCATATGAGGCAAAAAGTCCTGTTTACATTGCTTACCTTAGCAGGATCTTGTTGGCATATGCAGATTGCCAGATTGAGGGAATGGAAAAACATTTGATTGTGAATTTGTTTTCAACTGCGAGTGCTTGACTAAAGTTCCTGAAAACTTATTAGCATAGACGAAATCAGCTAAGTAAATTTCAGCTCTGTTGTTTTGTAGTAAGTTTTGGAAAACAAAATGTGTGAAAACAGTAAATAATTTAAATGTTTACGTAAGTCACCGAATGAGGTAGCCCCGGACCTACTTATATAGTAGTATTGTACTTTTGATCAGCATAGACAGCGAGAAAATGCAACGCCAATATACCATTTATTGTATTGTTTATTTATTGTTTATAATTTATTTTATTGCTCATTTAAACAATTGTAATCCAAAATTAATAAATATAGTACACCCACAAATTAATTGTATTTTTAATAATTTCGCTTGGCAGTATCAATTTAAGAATTCGTCTTCGGCAACTCCTATTTGTGTGTTACTCAAACTAGCAAAAACACCAGGCGAACAGAAATTGTAGAAGGTCGCCGGATTCAGTTTTGCAAAATGTTGCAGCATACTTTTAGGGGCACCTGAACTTTTCCAAAACTGCAAAAATGGCCAAAAATACCAGGCGAACAGAAACCAGCAGAACGTCGCTAATTAATATAACAGTTTTTGATTAATATAACACTCGCAGCGCAGTATAACAGTTTCTGAGCCGTAGACCAGCCGCTGAACTTAACAGTACTATGTTAATAACAGCAAGTTAACAGCAAGTTAACAGAGCGTTAACAGAGCGTTAACAGAACGTTAACAGAGCGTTAACAGAATGTTAACAGAATGTTAACAGAGCGTTAACAGAGCGTTAACAGAGCGTTAACAGAATGTTAACAGAAAGTTAACAGAATGTTAACAGAAAGTTAACAGAATGTTAACAGAAAATTAAGTTTTTTTTAACAGCAGGTTCACAGAATGTAAACGGCAATTGTCTGTTAACATAAAGCTATCATGCTGTTATCTTCATTAATAAAAGATTGTCGTTTAATAGTTATATGAATATTTATTTAAAGTTTATGAAATCAAAATAAATATAATATTATAAAACATGTCAAATTTTACTTAAATCATTAGCAGAGATTATATCTAAGAACGAATAATTACACATGATTATTTGTACAACATAGTAAATATTACAAGTAAAGAGGACCAATTTTTCGGGATGCGTGGGTGGACAGATACCGCATAGAATGAAAAGGCGCTAATCCTTGAATCCCTCCATCAACTGATGGCGACAAGAAAGACAGTTCTGATGCCGGCGATCCTACAATGAATGAAAAAAAACATCAGATATTAAACACATAAATTGTTTTGATTAGTAACTGTTTTATGCATAAGAAGGGAGCAGTAAAAATGTCAATTACATAAGAATGTTATTTTCATATAGAGGCACTCGCATTCAGCTGTTGTACAATGTATCTTTATAGAATTTATATAGAATATATAAGTTCTTCAAGAATCTTTGTATCTTAAGTAAGTTCCCTTGTGAATTTTATTATCCAAATATTTTCCTAGCCAGTGCTGCTCCAAATTACTATCAGACCTAACACAATCGGCCACTTACCCGCTCCCAAGTGCTATAAATAGTGTAAGCGCCCTTTACAATACCAAAAAATTCTACTAAGTGCATTTTATGTGCTTGGGTTGAGTCCTTGGTTCACTTGGTGGGGACTTGAGTGCACAGGGCGCCTCCTACAAAGCAATAACTGACTAATTGCTTGAGTCCAAAGTGCGCACTTCTCGCACACACGAGGAGAGAGTTAAGTATTTGCATATACAACCTAACCTCAATTAGGGTGGGGGTTTGGGCGCCATCTTGAAAGGCGACCCACCCCCCCCTTAAACACGGGCAAACAACTTATATTTATGGTATATATGGCATATATCATGCTATGGACATGAGACTAAACCACTTTACTGCAATTTTAGATGTGGTGGCAACAGCAACAAAAACAACAAGCAACAACAGCAGTCAACAGAAAAAGTAGAAGAAGAATGCAGAAAGTAACAGCAGCACTTTGCACTTCCGTTTCCGGCAATTATTGTGCTGAAACTCTTGAAGCGACCTCAGCAGGATTCCTGCCTCTTTTGCCTGCTGCAATTTTCTTGATTTTATGTTTTTCAAACACACACACATAGTTTAACTGAAAACTTGCGTGCCTAAGGAAGAAGCAGAGCACACATATGTGCTGGCGGTGGGTGCGGTTTGACGGGGGGGATATGGGTATGTGAGCGACATGTCGAGCATGAAAAACTTTTTCAATTCGTTGCATTCAAAAATTTGCATAAACATTTTTAACCCCGCCCACCACGTCAACCGGCGAAAAATACTAAAACTCAATTTGTGCTTCTTGTTTTCAAGTTTGATATATAAAATAGAAATGTGTGTGCGTATCATAGCGGAAAATGCTTAAAAGGTTTCTCGATTCGTTTTTGCTTTTTGTTATTTTCTTTTTTTTTTTTTTTTTGATCGAGTGTCAGTTTTCTGCCTTGTTGCGTCCAATCAAAATTCAATGCTCGAAAGCATCCACCAACCAGCCTGGATGTTGTTTTGCCTTTAATTTTGGCCAAAAACTTGCAATACTTTCGTTATTTGTCTGCTTGTTAAAAGCCCCACAAGTTGCCACGTTTGCGGGCTGACTGGCTGGTTGGCTGACTGTTTACTTAGTTTGATTAATAACCGGCCTGTAATTTTAATTAAACGAATCCAACTTAATTTATGCAATTCATACGCATTTCATCATTTTACACTTGTCATGCAGCACAAACTCAGACTCAAACGCTTCGCCAGCCAACCAGCCAGTCAGCCAACGACAACGACAACCAAGCAAAACAGAAGCTGCTGGAGTTGTCTGCTAATGGGCTTGGGCAGGGGCTTAGTTCAGGGGGGTTTCCAAATGGGTAACTGGGCTAGCTATGCGCAACATAGAATCTGTCTGGCGTTGTGATTTCATTGAAAATAAAGGACTTGATATGAATTCGCATTGGCTTATATAGTTTAAATAGAAAGGAAGAACTAGACGTGAATCAGCAGTTTTAATATTAAGAGTTATTCAGGAATTCATTAGCCCTCAAAAATGATAAAATCACAACATTCCTCAAAGAAAACACATTTTAGAAACTAATAGAAATAGAAATTAGACTAATATAATCGTATAAACAACTCCACTTTAAGTATCTAAATATCATCTAAGTTTGAAAATAAATGTTTCTCAGTAAGGACCTAAAATTTTAGTATAATACCGAGCATATATGCATTTCCATTATTTAAAATCATTCATTTATTTACAACTAGTTTAAGCTGCCAAAAAAGATAGCAGTACAACCAGATAAATAAATATGCAAATTTTTATAATAAAACATAATCACTTATTTAGAGAAGATCATTTTTGATAGATTACTTTAAAATTAGAGGACAAAATTGTATAACATTTTACATTGATGGTAATCAAATTATAAAGATTTATTAAAACTTTCTTAGAAATATAGTTTATGTCAATTAAAAATGTCTCCGTTCCATATGGGAATTGAGCTCAATCTAAGCTGGTTTATGACAAAACCCTCTTGAATGAAAACTCTCTACGCCAGTGGCGCCCACAACTGGCAACTGGCAACTGACAGCTGACAACTCATTTAGAATTACAAGAGCTATAGAAACAAGTACAACAATGACGACAAGTTTGATGAGCAGTCAGCTTAAGGAGCATTCAACACACAAATATAAACACACACTTGCAGACAAGCTCGAGCCCGTAGAAACTTTGCAATATGAAATTGTCGTCGGAATAATTAACAGGGTCAGGTTGTCATTGGGGGAACTATGTGGATATATATATATGTACACTTCTAAGTGGAACACTTGCATATCGAAATGCAATTAGCTGCAGTACTAAGCAAACACTAACTTGGCCAATTGCTGATTTTACTTACAGGTCAAGACCGCTAAACATCGCCGTTCCATTACCGAAAAGTTGACCTTTGTGAACCACACCGAATGCCATTGCATCGAGCGCAGCAGCTACGAGGCGGAGGGGGTGGCCAGCACATCCCTGGTCAAGGCCACCATTCAGGGATGCAATTGTCCACCACTCTTCGAGAAGATACTACAGAATGATGGGCAGTGCCGTTGCGATTGCTCCTCGAGCAACTATCACTGCGATTTCTTGAAGGCCGGCAGCGAACACTTCTCGATGATCGATCGCAAGTGAGTAGAGCGAAACAATAGTGATATTCCCCCCGACCATCTATAATTGAAAACTTCTCCCCACAGATGCATACAGCAGGGACGCTGCAAGCCGCCAACCTGCCACTTTGGCATCTACATGGAGAAGCACGGACGCTGCCCCAACCAGTATGAGCAGGTGCCACATCAGTCCAGTAACAATGCTCTCAACATGTCGTAAATGATGGTGCTTAGATACGGAACCGGCATAAGTATTAGTATAAGATCTGTTATACAACAAGAAGGAGTATAGAGCAGCCGGGGGGAGCCGATTTTTGAACCAAACCATTTGAGAAAACCAAAGTGAGTTTTAAGTTTTGGGTTCGGAAACGGTGCCAATGCCGGGCAATGAGTAAAAGAAGTGAATTTAGTTTGCATATCCTATAAAATACGAGATCATATATCCGCTGATCGAAACTAATTAGCTATTTTACAAAACATTTTTTGCCCCGTAATTCAAACAGATCATCTTAAATAGCTGTAAAGATAAACGACTACAATAAACGAAATATCGAAGGAAATATAACGACTTTAAATTAGCATTGTTCATTATTGCAGTTAAAAAAAAAAAACAAGAAAACAAAAATAAATAAAAATTAAAAAAAAAATACGAAAACATATATAAATTATACATATTATAATATTAAAACTCAATAATTATGTGTTGTATGTAAGCAAAATATTCCAAAATATAAATTGACTGCGTTTTAGTTTAAATTGACTAATGTTATGTTATTTAATTATAAAATATAAACATAAAATTAATAGCAATTTTAATCATATTACTTATATACAAATATTATTAAAGTTATACATACAGCGACAGAAACAACAACAACAACAACAAACTCGAAACTGCTCACAAAAACATTAAAAACAAAAAAAAACAAGAACAAATGTTACAGGCATTTGGTATTAATATAAATTTAATATTTAATTTCTAGTCAAACTTTTTGTACATGATTTGTTTGCAATTCTTGTAACTTTTCGCACTACTCTCGTTTGCTTGAGTTGGCGAAAACTGAGTAAACTGTCAGGCCAGCATATAAGCATTTAAATAAAAGTACATATTACATTAACATATACATAAATACATATATATATAGCGAACTACCTTATACACAAGTAAAGCATACTATATATCCGACTGTCCTAACTCTCTCATTCTCTCTACCAACAAAAACCAAACATGATATATAACAAATTTGATATTAATTCTAAAGCCATTTAAAACCCACCAGTAAAAACAACAACAATTATCAGAACACGATTAAACAACAACAAAGACAACAATTATCAAAACTCAAAACGCTTTCGCACCCAATTCGCCAAGTTGCATAATATTCTACGCCTAAAAGTATGCAATATGTAACTTTTCGAAAATGGTCAGAAATTTACATAAGCCTGTTCCGAATTTCACTTTCGAATTCATTTCACAGAAAAACGCCATTCTTGGGAACACTATGGAAATGAAAAGCTCAGTTTTCGTGTAGAATGTTCCCTCATTTCAGTGAAAGTTATTCGAAAGTGGAATTCGGAACAGTGTGCTATTAGTTTTGTAATTTTTCAATTTTCAACTTAGTTTTTATGTTAGTTCCAGCCTTATATATATATTAGAGTTATCCAGCACTGAAGTTTTGTTTAAGCGTCGAGCTAAATCAAAAAAAAACGAGTTCTTTGCAAATTCTGTTAGCCGTAGTTGAGTTGTGAAAATTTGAAAAAATAGCATTGGCAATAAATAAACATTTGATAGAAAATAAAAATAAGTATTTAGTTATAAATAATGCTGTATATTAAGTTAACTGCTAACAAATTTAACACTTAAAACTGTCTATCCCAAAAAATAAATGAGAAATTGTTTGACCGCACACACACTCATTAAAATCTAATGGATTTTTCAATTTATGCACAGTCTAGTTTTAAATTCCACTCAAATACCAATTAATTTGAAATTATTGACATTTTATTGCAGAACAATGTGCCGTTAATATTTTTGTGCTTAACTTGCTTTAGCATTTATTTTTGCCATTATTTATGAGCACTTAATATGCTCAAATTTTCAATATTTATTAAATTCCACACACACACACAAACACACACATTTAAACGCGCAAATTGACTCATAAATATTTAAAAATATATTTAATTGTTTATAGATGTTATTAAAGTAAAAATGCAAACCGCAAAACAATAAGCGACATATGTATGAATTATACAACAAAAAGAAAAGAAAAAAACGAAAAAAAACCAAGCATTTCATCATGATTTTAACTCTAACTTTAGCATAAATTTTAATGTATAAAAATCAAACAACCACACTGAATACGAATGAACAAAAAACATTTAAGAACATAATGCAAAAACCATAAATGAAAAATTATCATTACTATGCAAAAATCCAAAAAATAAATATGATAATAAAAAAAAACAAACAAACAAAAAAAAATAGAAAACAAATGTAGTTTTATTTCTCAATGGGCTGGGACACTAAAGGCCTCCTAATGGCTTCGGGTGGTGCAGGAAAGGTACAGGATAATAGATACAGATGATGCCACAAGAGAGAGAGAGAGAGAGAGGGAACTTCTATGTCCGGACTGACCATAGAGATTTATTAATACCTATTTAAAAATAGTTATCTTCATCACAGTCAAGCTTTAATAAAAAGGAACTTTATACTTTATATATCGTTTTTCTTGCAACGCTACAGCTTTGTTATATTCCTCCAAAATGTTATTATATACCTCGAAATTGAGATTAAGATTGGATTCAACATTTCTTAAACACAATAGCTTTGCAAATCAAAAGCATTAAATCAAATTTTATAGATGTACCAGACTTCATATTATGGTATACTAATACCATCCACACTAACTCAAACAACTGCTAAAGTATCGATAATATATACTATTCTGTCAGTGTTTAGTTTAGTGACCTTAGGTTAGGTTAGGTAGAACCACATGGTGGTCCCACATAGACCGAGCAGGTCCTTAGTGTCGCCGGATACTGAAGGACGTCAGGAGGTTTGTTGATCCTGTAGGATTCGTGTGCGCTTGGCAAACGCCAGCAGCGCATTGGGAGTGTGTCTAGCCGCTTCTTCTAGTGATGCGAGCCAGTGTTTGTTGACCTTAAAGTCGGTCTAAAATATAATTATTTTACTTTATTGAATGTAACTAAAAGTTATATATCCATATAATAGTGAACAATTGATATGTTCTAAGCACTTTCACTTATTTTATGCTTTTACTGCTTTACTTAAATAACAGAACTATGGATAGCTTTCAAATCAATTTGGCTTATAGTTCTACCACATTTTTACCACCCTCAGTAGCTAGTTTTACAATAAGAGTCTGAAACTGGCTTGCTCAAACCTAAAGCCGTAATGCTTTCAGTTAATTCTTATATGCAAACATACACGTACAATCAAGGACTAGACCACCTGTGAGCATAACAATAAATATTAAGGATGCCGTAATCTTAGGAACCCATCTCTCGGCACTCTCGGCCATGCTAATGATAATGACCGAGCACCTTGGCAAACTCCTAATGAAAATGCATAACAAATAGCTTAGCTGCTAACCCATTTGAACTCACACAAGAACCGCAAGGACTCAAACAAGGCACGCAACTCACGTAATTTCCAAGCACACTACGATGTGGTTTCAGCATTATGATCTAAAATTTATAGAATTTATAAACAGGCGGCGCCCGAAAGGGTTAACGATGATTATGCCCGTTTCACCACCCCCCACCATGGCGGGGAAGAGGCCAAGGCAACAATCACTAGATAAAGTGGGAAATGAAATGGAGACAGAAAAGGACACAGACAGACACAGACAGCGAAAGCGAGATAGAAATAGACAACAACAAAATCAATTAAAGTGGCAATGAAGGTCTCTCTAGTCCTGCGAGCTACGCAGGACCCATCGAATTGGCAAGTGAAATCACGCGGATGATATGCAAACAAAGCAAAAACTGGCAAAGCAAACAGGACAACAGCAACTGCAACAACAGCAGCAGCATCCGAGAGCTGTGGGCGTTAATTCGGGGGGGGGGGGTGGGGGCGGGGGCGTGGCAGCTTGCAGCTGCAATTAAGCAACAACGAAAAGGATCAGTGCAACGGTTGCAGCCCGCTCACAAATTAAAACCGCACACGCACAGAGCCAGGCTGGCTGGAGGCGTGGCAAGGATATATGAATGGAACAGATATCGCTGGGTTGGGGCGGCATGATGTTTGCCATGATACGCCTGCATAATTAATTCCCACACACACACACACCCATGGGGAGGGCGGGGTAATACAGGTGGGTGACGTGGAAATGCCGACAAACGGCAAATGCCGCAGCGCTTAAATTGAAACTCGCTCACACACGCACACACACACACAGAGGGGCAGGCAGACAGAAATTTGCATAAAGGAGCAGCGCACACCCACAAACACTCACTCACACACACACACACAAATACACATACAGAAGTAACCCCCCCACGCCCACAGCTCCTGCTCTTGCGTTTGAGTTCACGCTAAATGCGCTTAATTTCCCGTTCGCAACTTTCTGTATACCTTGGCTAAGAATGGATAATATGACACCTTTCATCAGCTTGGCTACACACACAAGGAGCACCAATTTCTATAGGCATTAGTAATAATTAACCCTAGCAGGCATTCTATAGGCATTGCTGATAATTAACCCTGTGCAGCTGTGCTCCTTAAACTAATATTAGGTTTCGTATTTAATACTAGTTTTAATTTCATAGGTAAATAAGTGCTTATATCCTGATTAGCCTAGCTGCATTGCTTTGTTTCGATGAGAAGTATATTGTACTTTCAATTTTCTAATAAATAAATAAATCTTACTATTCAAAACTGTTTGAAATTGTTTTAACCACAAGCAGAGCCTTGATCCATCTGGTGAACAACTTGGAACAGCTTAAGATATTTTTAAATGATTTTTTTGAACCAGCTTGAACCAGCTTGAACCAGCTTGAACCAGTTTTAACCATAAGAGGAGCTTTAATCTATCTGGTGAAAAACTTTGAATAGTTTAAGATATTTTTTAAATGATTTTTTTGAACGAGTTTTAACCACAAGAGAAGCTTTAATCCATCTGATCAAAAACTTGGAACAGCTTAAGATATTTTTAAGTGATTTTTTTGAACCAGTTCGAACTAGCTTGAACCAGTTTTTACTATAAGAGGAGCCTTAACTCATCTGGTGAAAAACTTGGAACAGCTTAAGATATATATTCATTAATCAGTTTTTAATTTATAAATGATATATAATGTTAGTTAAGAAAAAATAACTTATTTCTTTAGACTCCTCATTTTAGTTCCTACCTTAAAACTAACCAGTTTGAGAAGTTTTTCATACAAATTTAAATATTTCTTGAACCGAAGTTAATCAAATTTTAAACCAGACTTCAAACAGCTTTAAATTAACCAGAAAGTCGAATGACATTGGTTTAACAATAAATAAATAACTAAACAAAACCAGGACATGACCATATTTCATCTTACATTCAAGTATCATAATCGTAGCCTAAAATTTAGTTCCGAGCCCAATTTAAAACATTTTCAAGTAACTTTCTAACTCTTTCATAGAGTTGAATGATAGGCTGAGCCATATATATAATTCGCAATATATTTTCATAAGAATCGTTTCAGTTTACTCGCTCAGAGATTAATAAACTTGAATAACAAAGTAGTCCAAAAAGAAACAAAAAACACACAAAGTTTGCCATTTGTGAGGAGGGTATCAAATATTCTACTCGCCTTAACCATTTCAGAATTGTAATGGGCCATTTGGAAAACCCTTTTGTGGGCAGGAGCTGAAAATACACCTAGATTGTTCAGTAGGTGAGTGTATTAAAGCTTCGTGGTTGGCCTTCAGACATATTTTTTCTGCTATTGTTGCCATTACAACGTGGCATTTTTATGAGCCTCATATGTGTGTGTTTTTGTGTGTGTTTTTTGTGTGTGAGTTTTGTGTGTGAGTTTTGTGTGTGTGTGTGTGTTTGCTAGTTTTTGCCGCTGCTTGCATTTGGCAAACGAAAATTGCAAACATTTATAAAGAATTAAGCATTAACACAATTCGCCAGAACAATTTGCATTTATGCGCCGCCGCGGCGCAAAATTTTAATTGCATGGAAAATCTATGCAAACGAACACACACAAAAATGCAATAACAATAATTTGTTGTTATATAATAGTATTTGCAACAATTTAATTACCAACTATTATGAGGTGATTCCCCCAGCATATGGTGAGACTAAGGCCAGATAAAGCCCATGAAATATTATAATGTTGTGATTTTATATTGATATTTCCTGGAAAACTAAACTAGTTTTTAATAGTTTTTCAATTATATTTGAATTGTGGTAAGGCGAGAACAGCAAATGCATTCCTCAACCCTCAGCAAAGACGCCGTTTGGCCATTTCACTTTAGACGCTTTAGAAATCATCAAGATTAAGATATTTTCATTTATCGAACTAAAATGTGGAAATTTAACGTATTTTGTTTAAATTAGAGAACAAATTTTGTATTCCCTGAGGCAACGCTTTAGCTGAAAATTGAGCAAACTTATTTGAAAAGTATGTATAAATATATAGGTCGCAGAAAACTCGCTTAATAAAATTATATAGAAAGATGTTCTGCGCCTGCTGTAAGAATACGAGTAGCAAAAATGAGAAAACTAAAAAGAAACCACCCTCAGGACTTGACAACGTAATGTCATCTAATTGTAATTTCCACAAATCTAAATGCGTATAAAATAATAACAATAACCCTATATTCGTCCATCTCGTAGCTATATAGAATATTATATAGCTTATATAAGTAGTCTAAAAAGATGTACTTCAGTTCTGCTGGTATGGATACATATTTTTCCGAGGTGAATTCATGACTTACCATTCACGTACGCATTACTTCGACAAGCGACGCTGCATTACCATTCACCTGTGAATTCATAGCTGAATGGTAATGCATGAATTCACTTATCCCAAAAATCCAGTAGTGCCCAAGTTAAATAAATATGCAAAATTTAAATATAAAACACATAAAAAAAATAAAAGAAATAAAAAATAATAAAATAAAGACTATAATCATGTTTCAATATTCTGTTCTGCTACCCTCAAATTTCACAAAAATAACTAAATTCTTATCCAGTTATCTCTGTTCTAGCATATTTCTCACAAATATTAAAGACACAAGAAATGTTAATTTTGTATATTGTATGATTGCCTATTGTTTGATTTTCTGTTCGCAAATCTCTTGCCACATATCATATAGCATACTTTTCGTTACTGGCGGTTGGGGGGATTGAAGGGGGCTTACCAAATCCGCTAACAAATACTTTGACAAGGGTCCTTGCTTGACTGCTTTCAGCGGGACTTCATCAAGTTTGAGGGCTTGGAGTAAAGGAATGCTTGCCACATTCATAACGACCTTGACTCATGTGAAATGTTAAGTGGTTATGCAGTTCAGATCGTGCCGGCTTTAGCTGGCACTCGCCATTGACCTTTGGACCCACATGTAAGAACGACCCCAGTGACCAGGCACGCACCGCAGATTCCAGGCGCGGCTGCCGCTGCCGCTCCCCCTGCCGCTCCCTCTCCTGAAATGTTGAAACACTCGCAGCATTCATAAAAGTGCGCGATTATCCTCGCCGACGCATCGGAATGGGATTGGGAACGGCAAAGGGAACGGGAACGGGAGCAGGTACGGTTGGGGGAACTGGTTGGGGTTCCCAAGAACCCATGCCTCTGTGTGTAACATTGATATATGATATGGTTGTGCCCGGGCCCGGCTTCCTGCCCGCTTCCTTTTGCCAACGAGCCAACGAGCGGCGCGTGAACAAAAAGCTAATAAAAAATATTTACACATGTGCGCTTTTTGTTCGTGTGTGAGTTGAAGATACAAATGTATCTTGATATGAAACGATACGCATGTGGCACACAGCAGAGCAATATATAGTAAGGTAGGACTCCTGCTAAGTGCGGACCAACTGGGGGGAGGGACGATAAAGGAGCATTGAAAATTTGATTAGATGAGAGATGTTTACAGCGGAGCAAAACTGTTCGTTGGCATTAATGTAATGAGTCTTATACCGATTATATTTATAGCCAGGCATTTAAGATTACTGATTTATCAACTGAAGAACTTCAATTAAGTTTTTCTTAAGCCTTACATATAAAAATAACTGGTAGAAAGGAAGCCAAGTGACTGTGGAAGCAGGAGCTTAAATCGATACATATATGTCTTGATAGAGGACATGGGAGCATTGAATTGAAAAAGAAAGACAATTTAATATTAAAGTGACTCGTAATCAAGTAACCATGGTTATAAATAAATGTAGAATGAATAAAAGGATATGTTTAAAAAGCTAGAGTCTGTGAAATTTCAAGTGAATTGAAAGTGTTATAAGCGCCCTTCAGCTATTTTCTTATTTATTTATAAAATTGCCTCACAGAACTAATTCAATTAATTACAATGTTATTATTTATAGCCAGAGCAATGAAGGACTCTTCATAAATATAAGAAAAATGATTGGAAAAACAACGTACTAACATCTTATAAAGATCTATTTAAAAACCCTCAGGAAACTTGCTTTCATATTTATTTATTTATTTATTTGGCTGACAAACAATGCTGTCCTAAAATATGAAACATATTAAGATAAGTCATTTTAAGAGAATAGAATAGCCTAATAGAAATTATATATATTATACTCATATACTAGAGTTCAGAAGTAGAGAGAGCCTGAGGTCTTCAGGCGTGACTTTCCAGGCATAAATATAAGACAAATTGAAAAAAATTAAGAAAAATGATTAGAAAAACAACCTGCCAACATCTTATATATGTCGATTTAAAAACCCTAAAGAAAATTGCTTTTCACTTACTCATAAACTAGAGTTCAGAAGTAGAGAGAGCATGAGAAGGTCTTCAGGCATGACTTTGTAGGCATAAAAATGATAAAAATTAAGAAAAATTATTAGAAAAACAACCTGTTAACATATTATATAGATCTATCTAAAAACCCCTAAGGAAACTTGCTTTTCACTTACAGTACTTATTCATATACTAGAGCTCGAGAGATACTTCAGGCTGACTTTGTAGGCATAAAAATGATAAAAATTAAGAAAACTGATTAGAAAAACAACCTGACGCCATCTTATATAGATCGATTTAAAAACCCTCAGTTAACTTGTTTTAAACTTACAGTACTTACTCATACACTAAAGTTCAAAAGTAATTTTTAATGTTTGCTCATCGACATAAAACTAGCGTCTGTCCGTGTCCGTGGTAAGAGCTTGTGCCAGTTCTGACCATTTAGTGCAATCATGGGCGTTGCACCACACACATTTAAGCCACATTTAAGGTTAACCAATGTAAGCCATTAAAAATCCCTTTATACACAATGTGTGCTAACATTTTAGCTATTGGATGTTGACTGCAAAAGTGCCAAGAGGAACGAAAGCTAGAGGGGGGCGAAACGAGCCAAAACAAACCCAGAGTTTTAACCCAAACAGGCGCCGTAACAGCAACCAACAACAGCAACAACAACCAGCAACAAACAACCAACAACAACAAGAACAACAAGAACAACAACAGCTGCTGCTGTGAAGCGTGTGCTAATCTTATTTTTATGGTCTCGACGGACTTGGACTTGTTTTTGGCGGCTCATATCGAGTGGCAGTGAGTGCCGGCCGGGTGCGTAAATGTTGCCAGCCAGCTTATGACATGTGTGTGTGAGTGTGTGTGTGTGTATGTGTGTGTGTGCGTGTGTGTGGTTGCATTTGAGCCAAGTTAAGTTATTGGCAAAGTTGTTGTTGCCGCTCGCTTGTTTGCATATTAGTCACAGCGTACGCAGAAAAGCCACAGCTATAACAACAGAACAAGTAAGAACGTTACACTTAGAACTACCCCGACTGTCAAATACTCTATGCACAAATGTAGTAACAAAGCCGAGTTATTTCTAAAACAAGCCTTGTAGTTTACGAATGCAGAAATGGCAGAGGACATTGCACAAACCCTAATATGCTCGGTTATCCTTTTGCGGAACAGCGTAAATGGATGACGCTGCGATGGTAGAGTTCGGGGGGAAGCCCCGAGAGGTATAGAGAACAACACTAAATTGAGTATTAAACGAAAGAAATGATGTTGAGGCTGCACATCTGAGGCTATTAGAATTAATCAAAAGGATTTGTTAGCGCTTTGTAGCCGCAGGCGGCTAGACTTTGAGAGAGCTGCAGTGCGGTGTGGCAAGGAGAGGACAGTGGAGGGCAGCAGGAGCCAACAAGTGTGGGCTGAGGTGTAGCCAGAGCCAGTCAAAGATGTGGCTCCTTTTGGCCATGCTGGGTGCTCTCCCCAGCTGGCCAGAACAAGATATCGTCGTCGTCGCCGTCGTCGTCGTCGTCTGGCAGGATGCGAGTTTTCGCATTTTGCGGTTAGTTTGGTAATAAATTTGTGCTGGCTTATTGATATTTATTATTAGCCCCGGAAATTGTGCTCATGTTTGGCCATATATCGTTGCGATAATGTGGCGTTTGGGAATCGGAGCGTAAGGCTCAGCTCGACTCGTCTCCTCAAGCGCCATTGAGGAGTGTCAAGTAGCATTTGATGTTTCGGCTTACGATTATAATTGATTGTATTTGTTGGGGCCTAACATTTATATCGGCTATATGGCCCAATTGACTGACATCGGGGATTAAACTGTTTGTGAATCCATAATTGAACATAAATAATGGTAATTGCATCAGACCGACCATATTAGCTGAAATTCAATAATAAGAAGGATTAAAATATCCTAAATAAACATAAACAAGATGACCTTTTTTGAGGGAGTTTTTAAACTTGATCACTTTAAATTAGCTATAGAATTTAAGCTTACATGTAACAGAACAGCGGTGTTAGGGAAAGGAGAGTTGTTTAAGACTTTCTTGAACATTTCAAGTTATCTGGACTTTCAGCGGGTTCAGAAGTGGATTGATGAAAGAGCGATGAAAAAGGTGGAATATGTCTGTAGAAAAAAGGATTTAGGATTAGGATTTTAAAGAAACTTGTGAATATATTATTCTTTTTAGAAACATTTTCTTGTACTACTTTTTATGAACCTAACTTGCTAAAATTATTTATCTTTGAATGTTCCAAATTATATGGACTTTCATCAGGTTAGAAGAGAGATGAAAAAAGGATTTAGGAAAGTGGTGAATATATATTACAAATTATTCTTTTAAGAAACATATTCCTATGCTACTTTTTATGTTCCACAACTGATCCCAACATGTAATTTATTTATCATTTAATATTTTAAGTTATATGAACTTTCATCGGGCTTGGAGGGGTTTAATGAAAGAGAGTTGATAAAAGTGAAATATTTATATCTGTAGCAGAACGATAAGTTAAAATCCCAAGTGGTGCATATACTATATTACACATAATTCTTCTAAGGATATTAATTAACAATACACTTAATGTCCCAAAACACGACCTTAATATGTTCTTTATGGCATTAAATTTAATTTTTATATATACAATATTTATTTATTTATCTTTGTGGCATTAAAGGCAAATAAGTTAAGTTTTTTTTGTATTTTTTTTTTGTTTGTTTTGTCATAGGTTAATTGAAATTTATATGTTAAACGAATATCAACCCAATTCTCAGGCATACGAAACCAAATAAATTAAAAAGCAAAGGTCTTGACCGACGTCTGGCTTTTGTAACATGCGATCCCCACTCCACGCCCCACCTACTGGCCCAAAGCAAACGATAAAAAAAAAACAAAAAAATACAAATTAAATGTGCAAAAAGCCGAATTTCAATTTCGCATTCGATTTTTCATCGTGTTATTTACCAGCTTTCAATTTCAAATGCGATAAACGACAACAACAACCAAAACAACAATAACAACAGCAACAACAACAACTGCCAATGGCTGTCACTATAAACGCAAGAGATTGCATCAGCCCCAGAGGGGGAACAGGGAGCGGGGAGCGGGGTAGAGCCTGCGATCATATTCATAGTCATATTCAAGACCAAATCGATTTCAACTTCGATTCAACGATCGACGACTTCGCATTGCCATTTTGGCCTTTGGCATCTTTGGGGCTATAACCTGGCTTGTTATTATTGTTGTTATTGCTGCTGTTGTTGTTGTTATTGCTGTTGTTGTTGTTGTTCGCCGGCAATTAAATTGGGAAATAATCATTTTTATTGGCCGACAAGATGGGCCGCAAACACAACACCCGCAAATGAAATGAAAATCAATGGCCGAGGATTTTTATTATTTTTATTTTTTAGTTGACAGCATGTTAATTTGCCGTTTATCCGACTCGCCGACGGGGCGTGAACAGTAGAGATGGAAGGCATTCGATAGGCACTGCTGATAGCTATCGATACCGCTTCATTGTGAACTTTAATCGAGCGTTAATGCGCTATCGATACTATCGAAATGCATGAAGAGGCAAATTAGTGAAGTAATGCTTATTATATTTGTGAATTGATTTGCAGACTTTTAATTTATTTATTTTCAATGAAGAATGCGTCTTCTTTCTTTGAATACAATAAATAATAATTGATTTCAAATAAGGTACACAATTTTCCTAAAAATGGAATATCGATATTATCGATACTAGCGATATTGTCGTTTATAATATATTTGGACTAATGGACCTATATGAGATCTTTCGTCAGAAAGCCTCCTCTTGTGAGGAATACAATAATCAGGAGAGACCTTAAAATACAGTTACTCGTATTGAGGTTATTAATAAAATTTTCCTGAAACCTTCTCTTACGATGTCAAGCCATAGCAATCCGCTAGCTAAAACTATTCACTATTCTGATTAAATGTCATACAAAAAAAAATAATAACAATGAACTAAAGTGAGTTTTACTAAAAGAGAATCAATGGGGACACACTGCAACCTGCAACAAATCCCTAAGGTCCTCCCTATAGAGAAAAGAATTGTTGCTCTACCAACCCTTTGAAATAGAACAGATCTCCTGTCAAGGTTTTTCCAAGCTGTATAGGCGTCCAGTCCTTAGTTTTGGTAAGAGAACTCAAAACTCCTTGCACTAAAAATGTGTCGAGTAGTCCCAACATCCTTCCTGCAAGCTCTACACTATGAGTTGGGTGGAAACTCACTTTATAAAGATGGGTACAGTACGTTGTGGTTGCACCCCAGAAAGATTAGATGTATTCCGACTAATAGAGAGGTTGACAAGCTCCTTAGCCTAGCCCTGGTCTACTATCGATGGTTGAAGCAATCACCATCGTAACTATCGAGAGTGGCGTCACTGTTGATACCACATGTTGTTGCTCTAGGGATCAGCTTGCAGTAATTGCCAATTGGCAATTGGCAACTGGCTTTCCCATAATACGATCTATAAAATCAACTGGCAGCGAAACCGTTCAACGACCAACGACCGACCGACCGACGGACCGACGGACCACCCCGTCGCGTGGGTGTTGGTTGTTTGAGCACCATTACAAGGCCCCATCAACCCACTAACTTAGGAAACTTTCGCAATACGTGATTCCATGGGATGGCATGCCACATGAGATTTACTTAACTGTTCATACTCGTATGCCCCATGAAAAGTAAAATGGGGCGAAAGGTTGTTAAATGATTAAGAGGCGTTGCATTAGCCAGTACCCTCCTACCTCCCACCTCCTACCTCCCACCTTCTACCCGGCTCCTTTGGCTCCTCAGCTGCTCGGTAGGTGCATTAGAAAGTTCGTGGGAAGTCTCTTCAAGTTGGTGCCGCCAGTCGAGGAGGAGGTGTAAATGCAGTCAAAAGTTTTTCCATTGCCAGTGTGGAAATGCTTTTCATAAAGGAAGCGAGACGCACACATTTGCAAAACCTAAGAGGTGGTAATGAAAAGCGCTAATACGACCAGGTAACACTGACTCCACACATATATATATGCATTTATATAGAAGTATATATATATATATATGTCTGGGAGTGCAACTTTTATGTTAATTGAGGCAATGCGTCAATGGCATTTGCTGCTCTTGTGCTGCAACTTTGGGTTATGTCAACTGTGAAAATCGCCTTGAAAAGGTGCCAAACAGTTGGAAAGAGCTCTGAGATGAAGTCGTCTGTGGGCTGCATCCCAACACGTGGGTTTTCTTTATGGGCCACAAGAAAACTATTAAAGTTTCGAGCAAGAAATTAAGAAAAGTTCCCTCAGGCAGAGCTGCTGCCTAGCTGCAACACTATAAAACTTTATGCAACTCTATAATTATGTTATTTAATTGTGTAAAATAAGTTAATCAATTTCAAATTATGCAACTAATTGCCGTGTACCAATAAAGTTGCTTAACCATATATAACTTTAAAAACTTAGCAGTAATTATATTTTTTATTGAATAACACACGAAACTACAGAAAAAAACGCCTTAAATGTTTTTTCTTAAATAACATATTGTGTGTAAGATAATCAACGATTTGCTTTTAGAGTTTAGTTAGTAAGCAAATTAATTACATTCCACAGGAGACATATACAACAGTACAAATTTGTCTTTTCTTTTTTACCTATTAGAACTATTCACCATCTTTACCAATCAAGAATCTACCAATTATCAAAAGCGCAACTAATCTACTACGTAACTAAACTATCTTGTAAGCATCCATGTCGTTTTATCAATAATAGAATTAATCACCATCTTCACCATTCAATTATAAAAAGCTCAACAAATTTATTCTTGTTAACATGTATGCCATACAAAAAGCATCATCAAAATTGTCAAATAAAAAGAAGAACTTGAAGTGTTATTTATTTGATCCTAGACAAAATATTTCTAAAAATTAAACACCCTAATAGTAATAAAAAAAAAAAATATAAATATATATATAATAAAATATATTAAAAAATATATAATAAAATATATAATAAAATATATAATAAAATATATAATAAAATATATAATAAAATATAATAATAAATATTTAAAAAAATAATAATAAAAAATAAAAAAAATATTCAAGTTCAAAAAAAAATTGTTTCACATTTCATCAAATTTGTACTATAAAACAAACCAATTAAGCCCAAAAAAAAAAAAAAAAAAAAATTGGAAAATATTTAAAAATAAATAAAAATAAAATATAAAACCACAAAATCAAATCATTTATTGCAAAATTTGGGTTACACTTACACTTACACTTTTGTAATGTTAACCCACTTCTTGTGTTTTCATATGTAGAATAGAATAGATTTAAAGGAAAACAGTTTCATTGATTGAGCGATTAGATCGAGATTTAGCGATAGAGATTGAGATTGAGCGAATGTTGAACATACAGATTTTCCCAACAATATTAGCACATCTATCCACACAAACTATAAAAATGCGTGTGTGCGTAAAAATGCCAGCTACAATATGCAAATGCAGTGAATATAAAATCAAAAACTGTGCTAATATTTTAGTTGGTTTTTTTCTGTTTAATGGCAATTTGTTGTGGGCACCATTGGTTGCCAATTTGGCGACAGCGAGTGCCACAGGAGGCAGGCAGCTGCAACAAGTGCGACATTTTGATGATTAATGCGGTTTATTTTTGGCAGGCGACAGTCGGCCAACCACAGAGAGTTGCAGCTGCCTGTGAAGGCGGCAAACAGCACTGGGAACAGTAGCCAACATGATTTGTAGCTGCAAATTGGGTCAAGCTATCCGCTGGGATCTTGAATCTCTGCTCCGCCGCTGTTACTCGCCCCACAAGTTCAAAGTTCTGCAGCGACCCGGATATAGTAGGCAGACAAATAGAAAAATGTCGTGCCACAGCAAAAAAAAAACCAAGCAAAAGGCAAATCCAAAACCAAACCAAACCAAAGCCAAAGGCAACCCAAACCCAAGAGATCCCATCAAAGGCGCGCCCTTGTCCGCCTGGGCTTGGGACTGTGCCTGGGTCTGGGTGGGTCTGGGTCTGAGACTGGGACTGGGCCTGACTTGCTCTGGAGCAATCGACGCCGCGGCGTCGTCTTTGGGAAGCGCTCGTTTCCCTTTGAGCAGCTCTCGGCGATCTTGTGGGTTGCAATTTAGAGAGGGAAGCGTGATTAGGTTTTATGTCACGCCAATCAAGACAGGGGAAGCCCCACGACAGCTCTTAACTAACACTTAGAGTACATATTCGAAGTAAAGCAATTAGATTTGAAATAATAAACATTTTTCTTCCTCAAATACTTTACAATTTCTATTAAATAATTAAACAATTCGCTTTGTACTGTGAGGTTTCACAAAGTTATAGCTGTCGGAAGATTAGTAAGATGACAAAGCACTTTAGTAAGTAACTTTCCAACTGTAACTAAGTTTTCAAAACGTATACTATTTTGAGTTGGATTTCCAATCAATCTAGAGAATAAAACCATTGCCAAAAGTCAATCCGCATTGAGATTATTAGTAGTTCAACAATACTGAGACAGGAAAGCCTATGATACTATTTTCACATTCATTTAATAGATAATATATATAATTAATTTAGACAAGAGTTACCATACTTTAAGCAACATTATATTATTTATTTTATTTTCTCATAAAAACCATTTCAAATATTCTTCATTTCATTACTCATCTTAACTTCATTATTGGTTTGATGAATAATCCTTTTTACTCCCTGTACCCATAAAATGGGTAAAAAGGGGGTATTGGATTTGTGCAAAAGTATGTAACAGGCAGAAGGAGACATCTCCGACCCTATAAAGTATATATATTCTTGATCAGTATTAAAAGAGATTTCGATTTGGCCATGTCCGTCTGTCTGTCCGTCTGTCCGTCTGTCTGTCTGTCCGGATGAACGCGTCGATCTCAGCAACTATAAGAGCTAGAGACACCAAATTTGGAATGTAGCTTCCTGTATACCATACGCAGATCAAGTTTGTTTCCGATCTTAGATATCTCCCCCCGTTCCCCCGAAAATCGATCAAATCGTTTTACAGCCACAGTTTTAAAGATATCGCTTTGGGATTTGGCATGTAAACTACTTCGGTCACTCTTAATCTAGTGTGCAAATTTCAAGTCGATCGGATAAGAAACACGGAAGTTATTCAACGAACAATATTCAGTACTGGAGCGAGGGGGGAAGAAGAAGCACAGCCACGACTTAAAATGCCTTGCGTACGCTGTGGCTGGCGTGTGTGCGGCTTTGTGTATGTGTGCGTGCATGTGTAAGAGACGAACATATGATTGGAAGTTTTAGACCTGGGTACGGGGAGTTTCGTAGTCGGGTATACTCGACTAGAGCATTCTTACTTGTTGTTTATACTTATGTTGATTTCTTTAAGGCATTTCTTCGACATGTGAGTCAGGTGTGATAAATGTGTCTCAGAAGCATTAAGAAATTGTTAGATAAGTTTTTTATAATCGATTAAAAAAGTTTTTTAAAAAGTAAATTGGGTTTGTGAAATGTCCATCCGCCCGTGTGAACGGAATGTTTTTCCACACCCTTAAAGTTAGAGCAACCAAACTTGGTACACATGTTGCTGGTACCCTCGATTTATAGTGTCAAGATGAAAATTTATAAAAAAAAAAAAAACATGAATAATTTTAAAATAAAAATCAAAAAATAAATTCAAAAATACAATATAAGAAAAAAATAAATAAAATATTTAAACAAAGAAAATATATATATAAATTAAAACAAGTAAGAATGTTTTAGTCGAGTACACTCGACTACGAGACTCCCTGTACCCAGAGTTGTAATCGGCAGCCCCTTAGCTGCAGTGCTAAATTTATGGCTAACCGTGCAGCATGTATTTTAATAATTATATTAATACGAAAAACTTAATTAATATCGACAACCCAAGGAATGGGAAAATCAAGTTAAAGCTAGAAATTTCCATAATAGGGTTATTTTAAAGAGTTGTCTTCTCTTCGCCCGACTACCATTAGTCAGCACCCTTGGCAAGCACATGGTCGTGCCAAGGGACTGCTTCCAGCCGCCCTCACGTGGAGAGTATAGTCGCACTTCCAAACAGTGCGTACAGATATACCGCGTATTACCATATAAAATACAAGATATTTCTTTTGTACACCTGATGGCTGACGGCCAACTACATACTAATCTATTTTATAAAATAGCATACACATATAATAATTTATTATATAATTCATTATTAGCGAGTAATACAAAATATTAATATATACATTTAAACATATTTATAGATATTTAATAATAATATTTTAATAAAATTATATACATAAATATATACACACAACTATCTACTAATACGAAACTATCTAACACTCAACACAAATCTAGAATTTCCTGAACACTAACGGATATACCACTGTGGTAGCTATACACTGTCTCAAAGGTCCTAGCACTTATATTCTCACTGGAAATATTTGAAAACGCCCAGTCAATGTGAGAGTCACAATTGGTAGTAGACGTTTTCAAATCTAACAAACACCTAAATCCTCTTCTTACTAACTCATTGTAAATACTTCTACATCTATCGAATTTGCTTAAACATAAATTGAAATCTCCTAATATAATTGAACTATCCCCTAAAAATTGATATTGCAGAAATAGATCCTCAAATTGTGATTTAAACATAGCTACCGGATAAGACGGACTTTTATAAACAACTATAAATCCTATTGACTTGTATCTAAATATGCCATACTCAAACACGACTGAACCAGATAATTTTCTACCGCTTACACAATTTGAAATGCTAGAAAATAATTCGCTTCTAATATAAACAATGATACCCCTTTTAGGTCGGACTGAATTGGGAATTACCTCGCAATCTAGACGGACAACAATTGTAAACCCTGGAATGTCCACATTTTCGTTGGAATAAGTGGATGCCTCAACGAAGCATAGAACGGACGACTGAAGCATTAACCTGTCTGATCGAATATCTTCAATATGACAGTGAATGCTTTCAGTATTATGATAGAAAATGTCTAAAGCGGAACTGTTAATTAAATGACCGTGATGTGTTTGAAGAAGTTTTTCTGTCCGCAATTTTTCCAATTGTTTTGTTACTATATCATTGTTCTCGGGAGGTCTAGGTGGAGTAAAATCTCCAATAATAAATAGTCCTGAGGCAGTAGTTGCTCTACTGCAAGCTACGTATATTTTAGCACGTTCGGTCATATGGACAGTGTGGACCACCACTTTGCTATACGTAGCTCCCTGACTCTTGTGAACGGTTATACTCTCTGCAGGTACCACTGGAAACTGCTTACGGTCAATAGTACATTGCTGATTCTTATATTGAAAACTTTTAACTATTTTGTGAATTGGGGTCCATGAAGGTTCTATACGATGTGTATACTTTGATCGAGCAAGTACTCCTACGCTTTCTTCTGAAAATTTCATCCATAAAATATTTGGAGTTTCGGATGTATCGAAATCTATTTGCATCAGTATGCCTGATGCACCATTAACTAACCCATCTCCTGTGTCTACATTGACCGTAATCATATATTTGGCAGTGGTTTTTAAAAGAATTGACTTGCACAATCCCTGAGTTTCTGATGTTTTAAAGCTACTAACAGATTCTAAAATCCTTTGCCTACGTGTTACATTTAAATGGCTACCTTTTATAAAATCTTCAGCGGTAGAAAAATGTTGGTTTGTCGGTATTCTGCCCAACTTCTCTGTGTTAAAAGACATTACATCTTTATTAAAACAGAAGAGATGTATTGCGTCATCGGGCACTTCCGATGGCTGACATATTCGAGAACGAATGAGACTAATATCATCGGCTGTCATGCAACCCGATGCCATATTATTTAAAGCAGAAGCAAATGATTGGTCCTCCCGTTGTCGCATTATTTCTGTGAGCTCAAAATACTTAAAAAGGTCCCACAGAGATGATCCATAAATGGCGTGGTAAGGATCATTTGAGTTGGAATTGAAAATCCAGCCCCCACCGACAGGCTGTAACTGTCATAGATCACCGAACATGATGAAGGAAATTTCACCAAAGGGAGAAGTATTTTTAAAAATTTGCTTCAAACGGGAGTCCAAGTGGGAAAACATTCTAAAACTAACCATGGAAATTTCATCTATTATGAGTAATTTGATGTCTAGGAGCTTTGAATGCAAAGTGTTGACTGAATCAGAGCTTAAGGCTCTCAAATTTGATCCTGATTGATTGACTGGGAGAGAAAACATGGAATGCAGAGTTGAACCTCCGATTCCGAAAGCTGCTTTTCCTGTGGGGGCACACAATAGAATTTTAGCAGTATTAGGATCATTTTCTGGCTTACTACTTATTATACATTGCGGACAGAGCTTGGTAAATTGCTAATATTAGTCGGCTCTTGCCGACACCAGCACCACCTCCAACAAATTCTGTATACACAGTTTTGTTTTTAGCATTGTGCAAAACATGGCTAAGGTAATTCTTCTGCTTTAAATTGAGTGATTTTACAATATCAGCTAACCTTTCTGGTGAAATTATGGCTGGAAGCTTAATAATTCGGACATTACTTGTATCTAAATCAGCATTTTCATTATCAGCTATGTTTAAAACATTTAACTGAGGATTTATTTCAGGCAATCCTAACACTCTATATCTATCATCTACCACTTCTTGATTTTCTAAATTATTTTCCTGCTCATTCTCCATAGCACTACTAAGTGCATCCTGAAGCTCGCTATCGTCTAAAATATTATACTTCCTACGATTGTTTTCAACTAACTCCTGATGCTCACTACAATACATCTCGCAATCCCTAGTGACTACTTCTAAGCTTTCATCCCTCCATGGCACATATAGCATAACTAATTCCCTAAAGTAGTTGCTTCTGTCTGTATTGACGTTAAACCTCCTATATCTGATTATGCGGGGACTATTTCTCTTTCTAACGAAGCCACTACTATCGCGAAGTTGATGAACTAATGACTCAGAAGCTATTGGTGTTTCGATTTCTATGTCAGCGCTATCTGTATTTTGGCGACTATTATGAGTCTTGCTAAAACTGTAAAAAGCTGCAAAATCAGCGAGACATAAACTATCTAGGGCATCTGGGCGCTGAACATAGTGATCTAAAAGTCCTAACTCGAAAATATCTGTCGACTCTGAGGTTTGATTTTGAAGTTGATTCCTAGATTTTAGAATTCTAACACGGTGCTGTGGTAATGCAGTGTTGATATAAACTTCTGCATTACTTGTTTCGGACAAACGCATACCCATACAGCAGTAAACTGCTTCCTGAGCGGATATCTCAGTACCCGAAATAAACTTGTGCCCTATGTGCTGCAACTTTTGTTTAATTGTTGCATTGCCCCTATTAATCTCACTAACTGCATCACGCATTAACTTGGAAATACCTCTCTGGGACTTGTTAATATAATTAACGACATAGCTGCAGCAAGCGTAGGGGTCTAGTATAAACTGAATATCTATATTTGCTCGCTGCATTGCAAGAAGGTGCTGATTGAAAGCGTTAAGCTTAATAGCTGCAAAAGACCGTTTCAAAAAAATTTTTGGTTTCTTTAAACTCGATCTAAGTGCATTAATGTAGCACTCATAGCTAAGGTTAAGTTGATCGTGGGACAAAAAGTTATTAAAATCGCTAAGAGAATCTACAGTTTCACGATCAACATTAGAGTTTAATAAGCTCTGTACTTTCTCAAAATTCCTACGGCAGATATTTATATTTTGCGTGTCCTCATCTAACGGAAACAAAATTTCTGTTTGGGGCATTGGAGGGTATGGAATACCGAATCTACAAATTTTGTTTCCCCTGACTTCACGCGTGCACGAATGCCCGTGATTATGCGTTTGATACTCCAATAGATATGGAGCTAAAGAAGGGATATTGGTATCAGTTGTGATAAACTGATCAATAAAAGACTTAACTGGACCTATACTAGCCTGATCACTTACATCGAATTTGGGGGCATTTTTCAGCCAAAACATACCGTGAATATGTGGAGAGCCTCTTTGTTGAAATTCTACTCGCCAATAATACTTAATAACACAATGACTACCGAAAACACCACCTTCTTCTCTCTTCATTAGTTTCAACAGTTGCCTATAGCGAAAATCGAAATACCTAGCGCAAGTAACTGGGTCTGCTCTAATAAGACGGGCTTTATCATTAAAACTTAAATTTGAAGCTAATTCTTCTGAAATTTCTACCTTATCTACATTTTTTGAAAGCAACACTAATAGCTCCGTCCACCTAGTTTCAGCTGCTGAAAATGTTATAAAAAAGGTCGGAAGACCAAACTGCCTAATCATTGCCATAACCTTCTTCTTTTCTGCTTCCCAATGAGCAGGAGACGTGCGAATACCTTTCAAAACCCTATAGCCCTCATCGTGGCGTATTAAATTATCTATATGATCCTCGTTAAGAGCGTTAGCAGCCGTAATGCCTTGAGTGGCGCTGTGCTTACGTAAGCAAATGGAAGTGTTACTTCTAATGTTAATCATTTCTAACTTTTTGTAGTTAAGAAATAATTTATCTGTTCTACAACCTCTTCTATCATAATTCCTAAGTTCTGATCTAACTATGGTTGTAAAACTTTCTTTACACTTTCTTTTAATGCCAGCAAAGATAGTTGGAAAAGACAGCTCTTCAGAATCACAATCTGCGATCATATCTAAAGGACGCTGACCTTCTCCAGGAGCTAAAACTATTCTCTGCATGGCAACATTTTCGATAGGGACATTTTCTAACAGAGTTTCCTGGCCTCCTGGGTTCAAAGTTTCTTCTTCTAAACTATTTTGCTCATTAACAGAGGCTTGAGCAGATCTTTCTAATAGTTCTCTAACTAACTCCCTATCGTCAGCTGATGCAATAAATGGAACACTGTCAGATGAAAAGGAAGACAGCCACTGTTCGTTAACAGTAATGTGGTGTTTCCTATAAAGCTCTGTATTTACTAAAAATCTGATTGCATCAGCAATTTTTGAGGGCCTAATGGTTTCAGCCATGAAATCATGGGAATATGCCATTCTACGTCTAAGGTGAATCTGAACTACTTCGGCTTCATTAAACGCCCTTGGAAGGGACGTTACTACATTGCCAACTGGAATTGGCACATTGACCACTGCTCCCTTAATGGCATTTTGACGGCCATATCCTAGAGATTTTATTATCATAAAAGGAAGGCGGGGAGAAATAAGCCGTTCCTCTAGAGGCGTTAAGCCTTTCAGGCATTCGGGAAGATCCGGAAATTCTAGGCCATTTGTTATTGAAGCCTTTGGTTTTTTGCCTAATTTAATACTGCGGCTACATGTCTTACAGAAACTATACTTATTATTTGGTGAGGGGAAAACAGAGGATAGGTATAGAATATCTGCACTAACTCGTTCACTACACTTGCTTTCAATAAGCTCTCTAGAAATTTTGTCCACTTGATGTGGAAACCACAAGCCCTTGCAACAAATGCAAACCTGATCGGGTCCCTGCTTGACTGTTCTATTAAATTTAGCTATCAGGGCTTGTAAACTGCTATTTGAACTCTGAGATTGCCTATCCTCTGGAAGGGTATTCGCACGTATCTGACTACTTTGGGTTGCATTTCTACTATTCTCTGCTATTATATTTTCGGGATTGCTTCTATACTGACTAACTCGCTGCGTCAAATTCCTATTGGCGTCAAGGGCTGCCTGTCGTGCTTGTATTCGAGCACTTCGCCTTGCACTTGTATTTCGTGCCTGCTCTATAATTCTACGTACAATATTGCTCCTAGCCTGTGATCTTTGACTTCTATCTCTTTCCCTTTCTAAGATGCGTCTTTCTAATTCTTGACGCTGGCTAGCGCGCCGAATAGTATCCTGACTCTGTTCGTTTGCCCTATAAACTAAGTTCTGTCTGCGCGTCGATCGACCCAAAGTATTAGCTGCCTGCTGTCGTTGTCTAGTTTCAGTATTGTCACGTTGAATAATGTGCCTAGCAGTATCGCGTTCTTGTTCGTCTGCCCGATATTCTTGGTCCTGTCTGCGCGTCGATCGACGCAAAGTATTAGCCGCCTGCTGTCGTTCTCTAGTTTGAGAATTTTCGCGTTGAATAGTGTGTCTAGCAGTATCGCGTTCTTGTTCGACTGCCCGATATTCTTGGTCCTGTCTGCGCGTCGATCGACGCAAAGTATTAGCCGCCTGCTGTCGTTCTCTAGTTTGAGAATTTTCGCGTTGAATAATGTGCCTAGCAGTATCGCGTTCTTGTTCGTCTGCCCGATAGTCTTGGTCCTGTCTTCGCGTCGATCGACGCAAAGTATTAACGTCTTGTTCTTCCTGTCTTGTAGGAGAATCTGCCCTTACTAGTGCGCGCCGTTCAGTGTCTTGACTTTGTTCGATAATCCTAAATCTACTATTATTCCTTCGGCTTTGGTGACGCTGGCTGTTCTCTATTCTCTCAACTTGAGTAAATTCGACATTGTCTCTACGCTGCCTATGCGACTCTATATTAGTCAATCTCTCCTGCTCAGCATAGTCAGCATTAGCCCTATTTAACTGATTTCTAGTTCTCTGCCTTTGAGACCTATTGGATGCAGATAATCTTTTTGCCCTGGGCATTTTGGTATATATGTGAATATAAAAGTTATTAAACTTTAATTATTTAACTTCTATTAAGTAATAAATAAGTAATTTAAATATTAATTCATATATATAAAAGAATTAAATATTTTATATTAAAATTTAATCAATGAAATATAAAATATTATTCAATAATGATATAATTTATATTTTAAATACATAGAAAATCTGAAAACTATAATATAATTCTCTAAAAGTCTTCACAAAGACTCTTTTATTTTATATAATATTTAAACCTGAAAATAATAATAACACAATATTCTATTTAAAATATAAACCTGAAAGTAATAATAATAAAATATTTTCTCTAATATATAAACCTGCAAACAATAATAATTAAATATTTTATAAATTTTAATAAGTGTTAACAAAGACTGTTGTAAAGAAATCGAATTAAACTTGCATTTATTTTGTTTTCCAATAAGAAAATGGAAGCGCGAAAACTGGCAGCTCAATCTAACAAATCCTAGGCACACACGTTCATTTATCGGGCAGGGAGGCGTTCATCACTAGCCACACGCACATATACATATATCCACGTAGAATATGCTAGAAGTTGCACAGGGGCGATGGTACGTTTATTCACTAACAGCAGGCAGTGTAACGGTTGTTATTTATCACTAACACTCGCGCACATATGTATGTAGTATTTATCGGCGAAACTAGCCGCCAAAAAAGTAAAACTGCTAATTGCAACTTTTCTTACTGTTGGGTTGTAACACGACGAGAATCGTTTTATATATCACTAAATTTCACTGTCTCGAAAAATGTTATAAGCAAGAATATATTGAACAATTGAAAATAGTTAAACAGCACAAATTGTACAAAATCGACAATCGATTGACGACGACGGACAGTTTGTTATGTATCACCAACACTCGCGCACATATGTATGTATGTATGTATGTATGAATTTATCGCGAAATTAGCCGCCAAAAATGTAAAAACTGCTAATTGCAACTTTTCTTATTGTTAAGTTGAAAACACGGCGAGAATCGTTTTATATATCACTAAATTTCACTGTCTCGAAAAATGTTATATGCAAATATATATTGAACAATTGAAAATAGTTAAAAGGCGCAAATTGTACAAAATCGACAATCGATTGACGACGACGAATGTTTGTTATGTATCACCAACACTCGCGCACATATGTATGTATGTATATATTTATCGAGAAATTAGCCGCCAAAAATGTAAAAACTGCTAATTGCAACTTTTCTTATTGTTAAGTTGCAAACACAACGAGAATATTTTAAATATTTCACAAAATGTCACTTTTGCAAATAGTATTATATGCAAATGTATATTAATTTGGATAATATAACTGGAAATCGTAAAAAATCGCAAATTTTTGGGAAATCGTCAATCGATTGATCACGGCGAAAGGCTTGTAGGTTGTGAGTAATCGCAGATGAAATGCTAGGGCTGTGCAAATATATCTATGTACCGATACTTATCGATACTTAAACAAAAATATCGGTATGATATTTCTTGCGCGCGACACCCAAAATTTGAAATTAATATATCATCAGCAGTTCTATGTAAAATAATTTGATAAAAAAAAACTATTATATATTAAAACTATTAATAAAAACTATCAGAATTGTTGTTTTCAATTTAGATCGGTTTGGTTTTCTCTTTTCCGAGACCGGGTTCGCAATAGCATTAAGATATCGATGGTATGCTGTTATACAAAAAACAATATACGTAGGCAATTCCTTTATTAAAATTGGAAAAAAAAATGGAAAATAAACATTACAATAATCCAAGAGAATATTCTTTTCTTCTGTGCTGCCCTGTTTACCCCTTTTATTGCATATAATTGTGTCCAAATAGACATGTTACTTTTAAGCAACACAAGCACATATCGTTTCTTTAGTTTGTTATCGATAAGAAACCATATATCAATTAAGACCGCTCATTTACTTATCTGTTTGACGATTTCGTTTTTGATGGTGAAGACAGGTACAGGCAGTTTCTTAATTAAATATTAGACTTGTAATATGACTAAAGATATTAATGAAATGTACCCACATTTGTTTAAATACAATAAAATAATATGTGAACGTATATTCCAGCGGTCTACGTTCATAATAATATGTAATAAATGTGATATATTTGCACATAAGAAATTGGCCGTGATGTTAGTACATACATACGTTTGGGTACGCACTTCGCAAAACGAACACTGCAATGGGATCAATTAACTCTTCTGTTAAATACTTAAACAATTTATATAATATAATGGATAATTATATTTAAAATGTTATATATAATAAAAATAAATATTTCCTTATATACTATTTTCATTTTTTACGTTTAATCATTATAATTTATAATAAATATTGTAATCTTTTATGTTATGTAAGTACTTAACAGAAAATGTTTATGGGATCCCCACTGCAGTGTTTGTTTTGTGAAATATCTACAAGGGCCGATATATTACATATTAGTGCCTATGCACCCTACGTTTGTCTTTTGATACGAAATAATAGGTATCCGACAAATAAATTAAAATATTATTGGAATAAAAACAATTTTTAGAAATACTTTCTTCAAACGTATGTATATGTATGTAAATACACACATAATATTATTACTTTACAGAAAACGCAGAAGTAAATTGAAGAGTATCAGACATATTTACTACCATAATAATTATTACAATTTATTATTTTTATTATATGTATTATGTATATTAAGTAGAATTACGTAAATATGTATAGTCACGTGAAAAGTAAATGAAAATCAAAATGTACGGGGTACTGTTAGATATACGACTATTTTGTATGTATGGATATAATAATATGTTAATGCTACTGTTCTGTTAAGTTTGTGCTGATACATGTAAACATATGTATGTATGTACATATAAAGAATGTTGAGCTATGCGCATCGCGCTCGCTCGCACACGTGCTTTGTCGCTGCTGCTGCTGCGCTCTACTATATTGAATATTGTTTCTTGAATAACTTCCGTGTTTATTATCCGATTGATTTGAAATTTGAACAGAAGATTAAGAGTGACTTAAGTAATATACATGCCAAATCCCAAAGCTTTATCTTAAAATTTGTGTCTGTAAAACGTTTTTATCGAATTGCGGGGGAACGGGTGGAGATATTTGAAATTGGAAACAAACTTGATCTGCGTATGGTATACAGGACCTACATTCCAAATTTGGTGTCTCTAGCTTTTATAGTTGCTGAGATCGACGCGTTCATCCGGACAGACGGACAGACGGACAGACGGACAGACAGACGGACATGGCAAATCGAAATCTCTTTTGTCTGTCAAGAATATATATACTTTATAGGGTCGGAGATGTCTCCTTCTGCCTGTTACATACTTTTGCACAAATCCAATACCCCCTTTTTACCCATTTTATGGGTACAGGGAGTAAAAATAAATGAAATATTTAAACAAAGAAAATATATATATAAATTATAAAAGAAATTTATAAAAAAACATAAATAATTTTAAAATAAAAATCAAAAAATAAATTCAAAACAAGTAAGAACGTTCTAGTCGAGTATACCCGACTACGAAACTCCCTGTACCCAAGTCTAAAACTTCCAATCATATGTTCGTCTCTTACACATGCACGCACACATACATACACAAAGCCGCACACACGCGAGCCACAGCGTCCGCGAGGCGTTTTAAGTCGTAGCTGTGCTTCTTCTTCCCCCTCGCTCCAGTACTGAATCTTGTTCGTTGAATATCTTCCGTGTTTATTATCCGATGACTTGAAATTAGCACAGTATATTAAGAGTGACCGAAGTAGTGTACATGCCAAATCCCAAAACGATATCTTTAAAACTGTGGCTGTAAAACGTTTTGATCGATTTGCGGGGGAACGGGGGGAGATATCTGAGATCGGAAACAAACTTGATCTGCGTATGGTATACAGGAAGCTACATTCCAAATTTGGTGTCTCTAGCTCTTATAGTTGCTGAGATCGACGCGTTCATCCGGACAGACAGACAGACGGACAGACGGACAGACAGACGGACATGGCCAAATCGAAATCTCTTTTGATACTGATCAAGAATATATATACTTTATAGGGTCGGAGATGTCTCCTTCTGCCTGTTACATACTTTTGCACAAATCCAATACCCCCTTTTTACCCATTTTATGGGTACAGGGAGTAAAAAATACAATATAAGAAAAAACAAGTAAGAACGTTGCAGTCGGCGGTGGCGTCCGACGGCGGACGCACCCGACTTCAGAATACTATGTTCCCAGTCCTATGTATATAATATGGTTATTTGTGAGTTCAGAAAGAAACGCGATTTTGCTCCTTTGGGTGCGAGGGGGTGGGGGGGTCCAAAAATTTTTGATGCAGTTTTATCCAGGGGGTCAACATTAGTCTGTCTGCCAAATTTGGTGACTCTAGCTCTACTGGTGTGGGAGATATAGGTTTTGCTCCATTGGGGGGGTGGGGGTGGTGGGGTCCAAAAATTTTTGATGCAGATCTGTCAGGAATCTCAACTTTGGTGTGTATGCCAAATTTGGTAACTCTAGCTTTAAAAATGTGGAAGATACAGGTTTTCCCCAAATTTTGGGGGAGGGGGTGGGGGTGGGGGGCTGATCTTGACACTTTATAAACTGACGATATACACCAACATGTGTGCCAAATTTGGTTGCTCTAGCTCAAAGATAAAGGCAAAAAAATTGCGTTCATACGGACAGACGGACAGACGGACGGACGGACAGACGGACAGACGGACATTGCGCAAACCCAATATACTTTTTTCCCTTCGGGAACATAGTATAAAAATAAAATATTTAAACAAAGAAAATATATATATAAATTAAAAAAATAAATAAAATATTTAAACAAAGAAAATATAAATATATAAATTAAAAAATATAGAATAAATGCTATAAATGAAAATTATTCATGCGTTTAAGCTCATTGCTTTACTTAAAAGAATATTCAAATTTCTTTGCTAATATAGTATTAAGCTGATTTTATTCCTTTTTTGATGAAATAATATTCATTAAATGTGCTAGCGCTCATAAATTCTGCTCTATATTCAAATAGTTTCATTATGTTCATCCTTTGCTTTCTATACATGATTAATCGATATCATTTGACACCCTCACGCGCCCATCTCTAGGTCGTATCTTGCGTGGGGCATCTCCGCTGCATTCGCCTGCGACTCAGCCCATTGTGTGTACAATGTTGAGTTGTTATTGTTGTTGTTGCTGTTGTTGTTGTTGTTTCGGTGCTGTTTTCATGTTAGCCACATTGTTATTGTTATTGTTTGGCAAACAGGCCGGCCGGCCAGCTGGCTGGCTAGAGGAGGCCTTCGACAACGTGTAGTTCAGTAATTATCTTTTATCAGCGCAACGCCTTGAGTTATGCTGCGCTTTTTGTCGGCTAACTTATCGCCGGCGAATCTCCACACAGAGTTCAAGTTCAACCAAGCGGCAGCATGCGTGGGGGGTCCAGTTTCAGTTTCGGTATACCTCATACCTGCCCCCTCGCTGTTACCTGTGCCCGCAGTTATGCTCAGCTTGTTGTATAATTAAAAGCCGTAACGCTCTGCACGTGAGTCAAACAATGAACCCGCGCCGCTTGCATTTCAGAACTGGCACCCATTTCAGTTTCAGTTGAAAATGTTGTCAGGGGATCAGTCAGTATGTCAGATTCGTTAGTGTGTGTTAGAGTGTGTGTGCGAGTGTGTGTGAGTGTGTGTATTTGTGTGCTGTTGTCAGTGCTGATAAGCACGTGGCCAAGTCACACAGGTAGCTGGCAACGTGTCGCCCAGCTCGTTTGTACTATGTCTACTACCAGACCAGTTCAGGTAGCCACAGAAACCTCGACGAGGTCACCGTTTGATTGATTAAACACACACATGACAGTTGATGCACTTAGTCCCCGACCCCCCTAACGCCGCCCCTCTAGCCAAGCCAATTAGTGTTGCTTGTTGAATTTTTGGATTTTGGGAATTTTTGGCTTGTTGTTGTCAGGCAACGCGCGAACCCCTAGCCGTACCCGAACCTATAGCCGTACCGGAGTCAGAGTCGGAGTTGGAGTCGGAGTTGGAGTCGGAATCGTAGCCCGTCTTAATGCCGCTTTACGATTACCCAAGCAAAGTCAATTTTGTGTGTCAAACAGCCAAAAATTGTCGTGTCTGTGGCTTTGGTGTTTTGCTTAATTGCCAGAGGCCATTGAGGATTATTACCGGTTGACCTTAGCGTTTAACATTTGTTGCCTCATCTGCATATGTGATTGCCAGGGGAGGGAGGGGCATTGGTGTGTGCGGGTAGGGGTACAGTTTCGATTATGAAATCCAACAGTTGAGCATGTTTGTTTGCATTTTTTGCACATAAATTGTTTCGACTTTGACTATTTCAAATGTTTCGACTCTTATTTTTTTCGCATTTTCAATTTTTTTCTTCAGTTTTTCCTTTTATTTTTTTTTTTGGAGCGCCCAGAGCATCGTCTGTCTGGCAAAAGCAGGAAAAATAAAAAATATATGGAAAAAAATATGAGACAAAGTCTAGAGGTACGGCTCGGGAAAATATGACTTTTATGCAAATTGCTTTGTGAATTTGCGATATTTGTTGTCTGCGAGCGGTTTTTCCTGCTCCCTGTTGTTATTTGACTCGTTTTGCAGTTATTGTAAGCCAATTTGGCAGCGTGATTTGTCTTTTGTCTTTCTGCCCAGTTACTTCTTGGGCCATTTTGGCACCGTTTATTAGCCAGCGCCAGTGCCAGTGGGTGTTTTTGGCCCGATTAATGGCCCTGGCCTGTTGTCGGAAGTGTGAAGAGAGCTCAGCCTCTCCTCTGACATTTGGCTTATGTAATTTTCAAATTTATTCACTCCATAAAAGTGTTAATTCCATTTAATTATTGCCCGCTGACAAAACCAATTACATTTTTATTCTTTTATATAAAATGAGAACTGGGAATCATAGAAGATTTTCATATGCATATATTCAGTACATATAATTAGTCGAATGTTAAGTCGGTTTTGAAGCCTTAAAGATTAATGAATTTACTACATTTTACAAAAGACTGGATCGCATCAAAGTAGCATTATATAGCTCTCATTTGTTGATTTATGTTGGATTTTTACATTTAAAGACAACTTTACCCATTGATTTAAATTAGTATCATCAAATTTCTTCAACAGTCTGATTTGAAACTTATATATATTTACTATGTTACGTGGTACTTGAACCACTTTCATAATGTAAATGTTGTTACAGAGCAGGGGACGGGAGAAACTAACAGTAGACAGTAGAGTTAGTATCCTTTACCCTTTGCCAGTGGGTACAAATATTAGCTAAGGTTTAATAGCCTTCCTGCGTCCTGCCATAAATACAGTTAACCGAAGGATGAAATCGGACAAGTTTTTTGCTTCTAAAAGGCCTTGGCAGAGAAGTAGCCAAGGAGTTGGTTTAAATATATCCTTCAGTTAGTTAACTGCTAGCTTTTTTAATATAAAATATAACAACTTTTGGCATTTTCTTTTGCGAACTCGTTAGTTAACTGAATTGTCACCAGCCGGATTTCCAACTCTAATGAACTTTGGTAAATTTGTTACTCAGCTTAAGATGAAATATGTATAATTTTCAAAACAGGTAAAACTTATGTGGATGCAAGGCCAAAACATCAATAACTAGTCTGGTAGTGAAGGGAAAACTATTGAAATGAAATAAAAATAAGACAGTAAGGGAAGTACCCTGTCTGTATAAATACAGAGGGAGGAAAAATTAAAAAAATATATTAAAAAAAATATTGAAAAAAATTTATAAAAAAAATTATAAGAAAAAAAATATATTAAAAAATATAAAAAAAATATAAAAAAATACAGAAAAAAATATAAAAAAAAAAAATATAAAAAAAAAATATTAAAAAATATAAAAATATAAAAAAAAATATATAAAAAATACACAAAGTAAATTTTCTGTGTTCTAAATTTCAGTCACTGAAATTTATCCCCAACTGCATTCTTTTCTGTGAAAACTGAGTCAAATCTGGCAACGAAAATAAACTACTTCGTACAAATTGTGTTCATTCATGTTCATTATTCGAAAAACACCTATTAATAATATTATAATATACTTCTGAATACGCATGAGATTTATAATTGTATTCTAGGAAAATTTCGTTTAAAGTTCAATTGTATTTATTGTATAATAAGAAATGATATTACAGCATTTTGAAATTTGCATATCATTTTCATTTTACTCAAAGAAAAGTTTCAAACAATCTTAAAAATTTTAATTTCCTAAAATATATTATGTTCTCCAATGAAGTAATCTTTAGAGGTCTACTGTATTTGTTGTATAACATAGAATGATATCTGAGCATTTTTAAATATTGATTGATTTCATTTTACTTAATGCCAAAAAATAAAGAAAAGTGCCAGCAATCTTAAGAACCTAAAATCTGTAATTCCCTGTAAAGTATATAGTACTCCAAAGTAAAGTAATCTTTCTACATTCAGTTTCCGAAAAAAGTCAAACCAATTAACGCAACTGCCACAACTCACTCTATTAAGAACACATCTAGTTTTCCCGAGTCGAAACTGTAATATACTTAAACTCGGATACATCATAATATTGACCAAGTTGGCTTAATGACCCATTTGTGTCAAACAGGCAGCCAAGAAAAAACTTTGATCATAAAACAAATTAACACTTGCGCTTAGTGCCAAAAATAAAGCAATTCATTTGATTTGATTTCATTTCATTTCATTTCAGTTGAATGTGGCCCACGCAAACCGCAGAATTGGTCAACGCTTTTGGCTGAAATCAAAAACTGGCGCAGACATTAAATAGACGGCAACGACGACATAAAGTCTCGAAATGCGCTGCCAGACGCCGCTGCACCCCTGCACCCCTGTACACCCCACAGCCCCAGCCCCAGCCCCAGCCCCGCCCCGCAGAAACCCCCCACATATCACACGCCTCATTGCAGTGTTGCCAACTTGTTACGCACTGTCTCATACGAGCAGACCCAATTGAAAGACGGCCTAGGCCCGGACCCGGTCCGGCCCCGTCATGCATCATCATTAACAATCGTTGTTGTTGTTCTAGTTGTCGTTGTCGTTGTTGTTGTCGTTGTTGTTGTCGTTGTCGCCAATGTTGTCTTTAATGTTGCGGTCGCCGGCATGTCTATGCCTCCAATTTTTTGCATTTATTTTGCCAAAACTATTCATTTACTGGCGTTTTACATATCATTTGATCGGGGTATATAAACTATGCTATAAAGCTGTATACAAGATATTTCCGAACGTTATTTTCTCTTCTTTAGTAAGGCGGCAAATGACTTCCATATCAAGATCGCCCGTTTTCATAACTAACAACCAGCCACAAACTTTTTCTCCTTTAAAAATATCCTCCCTTCACATACTCCACTAATATAGATATATTAGATATATTATTTAGAAAGGAATGATAAATTATTGAAATATCTATCCAATAACATAACCTAACATTGGAAAGTCCAGTGAAATACGTGATTTATATGTTAACGTATTTCGTATTTATCGGAAATATCGGAGATACAAATAAACAGCGTCCCTAAATTCATAATCTCCACGGACTGGTTTAAAGGGGAATAATCTGCTTAAATCACAAAGGACCAATCCTGGCCTAAGTGTGGATCAGAAAACAAAGTTTTCTCATCAAGCCACTGCAACCTAACATAACCTAACATAACCTAACATAACCTAACATAACCTAACATAACCTAACATAACCTAACACAACCTAACCTAACCTACATATGTTAACGAAGTTCAGGAAGGAAATTACGCTTCTGGTCAGCTAATAGAAATTGCAGGAACAGATAAGATATGTATTTATGTGTCAATAATTAATAAATAAATATTCTTTAAAATGGCAACAAAAGCCACTTATAGTTAAAGTCAAATAACTTTATAGTAAAATAGAACCACATGGAAAATACAGGTATTAAGATATCACATAGAAAAGTTTCTCAGTCATATATAAAAAATTTCAGCTGTTTTCCAAATTCATAATCAGGCTTATTCGCATTTGAAATACAATACTTATTATTTCGAATCGTTTTTGATTTTATGTTACGGTTTAAAAAAATATATCCCATTTTCCTGTTTTAAAGTTATATTCGAAATTCGAATAGTTTTGAGGAGAAACTTAAATATTCAATTGATTATTCGGAATTCAGAACAGCTTACAAATTCAAATCCGAATTATTTTTGATCGGAATCAGGAACGAAAATGGAAACATGCCTGAATATTTATTTATTAACTGAAGACTTCAACAAAGTAAAGTTATTAATTATGAATTAAGCTTAGATTTGAGCAATGTTAAACACAAAAGGGAAAAAATTAAAATTTCAAGCAAACTTTTGTATTAATTTTTTGTTTGAAAGCTAGAGTTTGTGGCAGATGAAACCAATTTATCTTTAAGATAAATGTAATATCTGAATTTTCTAATAAATTTTTAAGTATGTTTATATTAGAGTGTATAAACTTCGATATAGTTATTAACACTATTTGCATTTTGTTTACTTTGGTGCCAGTTTTTGCACTCGCTGCTCGTCTATTTCTGGCCAACATTTCTTGGCACAGTTTCTGGGTTGGTTTCTATTTGGGCCCAGCTGTTTACCGGCTGTTGGTTTGTTGGTTTGTTGTTGTCGATTGTTGGTTATAGCCTGCTGGTTTGTGTGTTTGCAACCGTATCTCAATTTAGCCTTACCTTTTGTGCATGGCAATTTGTCTTGGCCATGTTTTAATCCTGGGTCGCTTATCGGCCAATGTGACCAATGTGGCCAATAAATTTGGGCTTCTTTAGTGTCTTGGCGTCGATAATTTGTTTATTGTTTACACATTGGCAAATTTAATGGCCAGATTGTGGCTTTCCGCTAGTTATTCCCGCCTAAGTATTTTATTTTGCATTTCTTTTCTTAGAAAAGTGAAAAGCGAGACGAGGCGAAGTGCAAATCATGGCACTTACAATTTTCACACGTCTCGCAGGCGGCTACAAAGATCGCTGCCAGCTAGAAATGCAATAGATCCATGACAGCATTTAGTTTGTAGAAACAAATACACAACCAGAGGGACAGGCAGAGGGGCAGGGGCAGGGGCACAGACAGTGACACTTCCACTTTCACTAATTGACAATTCTGTAGCTCAATCGGAAAAACAAAAAAAAACCGCAGACAACAAGCAGACAAACAACATAACAACAACACTGAACGTGTTCCCAGTGCAACACTAAGAAGCACAAAAGAGCATTAGATAAACGAGTAGATAGATGGAAGAGAGAAGAGAGCGAGAAGTCGACCAAACAAATATCGTTACACTTGACGCCCCCTCAAAGTAAGCACAACAAATGGGTTAAGCGTCTCTCCTTATCGATATTGCTGTATTGTCCAACAGATTATGGACAGAATTGAGTCTTGATGTGATCCATAATGCTTTGAGTTAAGTGATCAATAAAGTGAGCACTGCTTTGAGAGCAGCATTGAGCTGTAGATCATAGAGATCTGGCCATACTTCTCCATACTTTTCCATACTCAATACTTCCCTATAATCTATGATCGTTAAGATCAACATCTGATCTAATCTAATTTTCCAATTTCAACGATCAATATTTTGATCTTATACCCGATTACAGATGAGCTAGTTTCTTAAAACAAGCATATCTTTTAAAAATGAATTGAGATTAAAGAACTTTCCTAAAAGTATTCCATATAATTACAATTTAAAGTAATATATCTAAGTTAATAATTCATTTTGTGTTCACTTCTATCAATCTATAGTATATCAATTTATTCTCCAGATTCCCGCGTTCCCACGCAACTGATCTGATTCTGGAGCCAGCCCCTAATTGAGCATACGAAAACTTTACCAAAACTCCAGACCTGTTATAAATTCCTCCGCATACAACAAGTTGTAACATTCCGAAAGCCAATGGCGCTTGGGTATTTACAAAGAGTCACTTTCGGAGCACTCTGGCCAATGATCGGGCCCAGTTGATCTCGAAGCTTGTGGCGTGACTAATACATAAAAGCATGTCAAACAATTAGGAGAAACGCATTAATCAATGTAAGCCGGAGATCGTACAAAACGCCCAATAAACAGAGATATGAGCTGTCAAAGCGAGATAGTCTTCCGAAAGATCCCCCCCGCAACAATGAGATGAGTAAAAAACAAATCAGAACAAAACTGGGGGGAACTGCTCAATGAAGCGCATATTCTCAACATGGTAATATATAGAAAAATGCAAGCAGATAAGGGCATGCAGCAAAAACAATTCAATAAAAATGCTCGAGACGAGAGTATGCGGCTAGATAATACCCTATACTAGGGAGGGAAGTTCTGTGGGCATTGATTTCTATAAAAACCTGTAACAAACTTGTTTATTGTGCTATTGTATTCAAATTTGCAGAAAACAAAGATAAGATGCTATATTCTACGTGTACCAAACTTCAAGACTTTTGTTTTATACATAGGGTTATAATAATGGATTTAAAAATGCAAGTTTAAATAATTATGATCTCTGCATGTTGTTTAAGATCCCAAGTACATACACTTAGTGTATAAGGCTTGTATAATAATTTCTGATCTAGAATATAGATATTCCAATGTATTATGATCTCTGCATGTTGTTTAAGATCCCAAGTACATACACTTAGTGTATAAGGCTTGTATAATAATTTCTGATCTAGAATATAGATATTCCAAAGTGCTCCCCTTCTGCCGTCTATAATTATACTTATTCTTACCAAATATACATACAATATAGTACATTTATAAACCTCAAAGGGTATACAAAACTCTGGACAAATATGACGGCTAAAATGTGTTCAAAATTGAGTTGTACTTTGTGGCAGGGGGCAGGGGGCAACTAGTCGGCTAAGTAATGGCGACATTTGCAAAAAATTTGCGGCGTGGGTGTTGCTGCCGCCGAGCTGCGGTTAACGGGTGCAGGGGAAGTGAGGTGTGGGGGGGTGACATTTTAGTACTGCATTTCTGGTCTGGCCAAAAGATTGCAGACTGAAAGCATTATGGATGATTGGCTTGGTTCGAGCAACCGACACGCCCACAGTCATTACTGGGAGCAGGGGCAAGGGCGGCGGCAGGGGGGCGGTCAGTGTGACGCAACAAAGTGTCAGAATTTGTTGCCTGATCGTTTCAAAAGGGTTAACATTGTCTGCTTGACAGATTGACTGGTAGCGTTGAGAGCTGTTGTCCATCAGCACACGACTCGGCTGAAGTCTGCCAAACTGTCGAGCTGACAGACTGGCATTTGGATATGTTATATATGTATGCATGGGTATTAGTTGGGGCCTCACAGCCACTTGACAAGATCATTAACAAGATTTATGCGCTATTAGCAAAAGCAGGCAAAGGCCATAAATAAATTACGAGAAGAACTTGCCGAGAACAGCTTCAAGAACGCGGCACAGCTGCCAAGAACGAGGCGACAACAAACCCGTTGACAGACGCACGCCCCACTAACTGGCTCCCATCTGGCTGGAGCTCCAATGCAGCTCCATCCAGGCACTGTGCCAAAATAATGACACCTAACATTATGCATAATAATGCGGATGAAGGGTAAGACCATTTTCACGATCCTTTGCGAGCGAGTTTCCAAGTAAGTGATTTCCCAAGAACTATGACAGAGATCAAGAAAATGTTCATTTTCAACAGAGAATTTTTAAGAACCAAGCAGCTAATTGTATTTAGTTTGTTTTTGTTATCGTTGGTAAATGGTATTCAAATAGTAAATGGGGTGAAATTTTAAAAAAGAATTTTACATATACTTACTTACCCTATGGCTTATGTCAGAGCGTTTCCATTGAATCCTGTACACTGAAAAAATATGAGAAATTTGTGCTTATTTTATGTTTAATCAAATACAGAAATATTTTCTAAAACTAAAACTTATAGGATTTGAAAAAAATGAATTTTCGCATAAAGTCGAATAGGCCCCTCTAGGAATTTGACAACTAAAAATTTAACGGGTAGTATTTGTCTTAAGTATTTATAAAATGGCGATTATGAGAATCGTTTTGAGGATGTTATTTGTGTATATCATATTGTGTGGAAAACTTTATTTGAATAATAGTAATAATAAAGGATAACAAGTGTAGTACTTTTTTTTCTATTATTTTAAAAATAATAAATAAAAAAATAAAAATAATAAACAAAAAAAAATTTAAAAAATAATAATACAAAAATAATAAAAAAAATAAAAAATATACATAAAAAAATAATAATAAAAAATATTAAAAAAATTTTAAAAAAAAATATAAAAAAAATATAAAAAAATATAAAAATATAATAAAAAAAAATATAAAAAAAAAAAATTAAAAAAATATTAAATAAAAAATATAAAAAAATATAAAAAATAATTTAAAAAAAATATATAAGAAAATTCATATTTTTGAAACTTTGTCTTACCTATATATCTTACCTATCTTAACTATTTAAATCTGAAATTTGTGCAAATGTTTTGACATTTTCTTGCGGTGTATTAAAGCAAACAGAGAGTTTTATCATATACTACAATTATTGATGTTCCATGCCATAAATTTAAAAGCGGTGATGAGAGAATCGGAAGCTTATCACCAACACTTGTAATTAGTCTTTAAATTTCCGCTGCCTTAAAAAAATAATTCTACACTTGATTCACACAGAATTGCATGTGGATATTTTTAGAACTGATAAAAGAACAAAAACCATGGAAAACCCCAAAATTATTATTTGAAGCGTTGCAGTAACGATGAATCATTTAAATATTTCATCATATTAGCAAATAAATTGGATCATCGTTATGGTTTTATGGTTTATTTTTTGAAGCAGAATTGCTGCTAAAAATATCTAATTGCTTACAAAGTGCAATTGAATATTTGTCAAACAAAAGCTCAAAAAAGACTCATATAGTAAAAGTAATTAAAATCAATTTTATGATTGTTAATCTTACTTCAATCATTAGAAAATGTAAAAATATTTAGACGTCTATAGATTCTTTATAATACCTAAGAAAATATCAATAAAATATTATGATCTATAAATCAGCTTCTAAAACTCATTCATAAAAGTCAAAAATATGTTATAGTTCAATTAAATATTTGATATATTTGAATTTGACATGAATGGATTCTTGAGCTTTCAACTTACTCAATGAACTTGTGCGGCAGCTTACAAATGGCAGAGAGAGAGAAGCGCAAGACAGAGAGAGATATTTAGAAGCACATGTCAAACAACGAAGGCTGCTCATAAGCTTGCAGAGCGAATTTCTAGCCAAGCAAGATCATTGAATGTTGTTGCTGCCGCCGCTGTCTCTCCCCACCCTACCAAGTTCTTCAACGTGCTAATCAAATTGCACAAATACAAAGCACACAGCTGTATGTAAATACAAGCATACATACATCTGTATGTATGTATGTATGTTTGCATGGCTGTATGTATGTATGTATGTATGTATGTTGTGCCTTGCAAGCTTCAAGTCGCCGGCGTTGTGACTTTGCGTTGCATATTTGCATAGCAAAATGCTTGGAAGTCTTAATAAATCACTTTAATCGTCGCCTTTAGATAACGGCTGCAGTGCGTGCACTTTTATTAGGTGAAACTAACACACACACAACACACACACACACGATGAGATCAGCACTGTCGCCTCATATCGAATGCACTACTGAGAAAACATGCAACTATAAATAAATATGATATGATATGTACCACCGCATATAATTCGGACGCGTGAGTCACAAGCAAAGCTGCTGCTGCTGCTGCTGCATTGAGCGCCATTGTGTGCATTTGCATACATTTCAAACAAAGTAAAGCAAAGCCCAAACAGTAGCAACAATTAACTCAAAAATGATTCACGCACAAGCGAAAAAGAGCGCAAAAAAACGAGTGCGAGAGCGAGAGAGCGTATGCAAAGCAAGTCCTCAATTCATTGACACCCACTCACACACGCATGCTGTGCAGCCTTTAAAAAAAAAAGCACATGCACGGCCACTTGCACAAGCATGCTTGCGCTCGCTCACACACTCAGGCCCCCCCACGCACACTAGCAACGCTACGATCACTCCATGCAGAGAGAGCGAAGCTTTTTTGCTGCCAAGACTTTACGACGGCAACTGCGACTGCGACTGCGGCAGCGACTGTTGCTGCTGCTGCGGCTGCTGTTTGCCCTCAGATAGAAGAGAACACTCGACGCGTTCACATCGCTGAAGCTCAACGCGCGCGTATCTTTCAAATTCAAAAACCACACGCGACAATAAGAAAATAATTCAAGTAATTGAAATTGAAATTGAATTTCAAAAAGTGTAAAAGTGATCGCCAAATACAAAAAGTGACTAAAATCCATATTTGTGCTGGGGAAACCTTGAATCCAGGCACTTCAAAAACCGCATGGATAATAAAATATTTTTTAGTTGCGTTTAACACGATTCCATTTGAAATCGCAACAAATTTGACAGCTGCCGTCGCCGGTTTTCTTTTTTTTTTGTTGTTGTATGTTTATTTAAAACAGCATTTCAAAAATTACGTATACCAATTGACAGCATTTTAAGAGCAGACAGACACCACAGACAAATTTCAGCGTTTTTTGCGTGAGTGGCAAAGAAATATATGTAAAAAATAAATTTAAAAAAAACCACTTGAAATTGCAAGTTCTGACAAATTGGTTGAGTCTGGGCAGCTGTTGAATCGAGACGTGTGCCAATAAAAAAAAAACAAAAACAAAAAAAAAACTGAGATGCCAAAACATATTTAGCAATGTCTTGAAATTAAAGAAATATTTGTGTGACAAGTAGAGCCTGCCTAAATAAATCAATTATACTCACGAAAAGAGACATTAAATGTTATAGGAGCGCAACAGCCGCGATAAATAACATTCGAGTCCTTAACATAGAATTCACACCAGAAATGTTAAGTATGTGGCGTAATTTGATGCTGCTGCTGTTAATTAACAGCATGCTGATCGCGAACGGTAAAACTGTGGAACATAATCAGGCTGTGGTCACCAGTCATCCAGGCCGATTGAGCCTGGCAGCGTCCAACGAGCTGCGCAACGATGACGGCGACAATGATGACGACTACTATAGCGATAACGATAACGATAATGAGCAGAGCGACTCTGTTAGCATAGACATCGACATTGATGCCTCGCTGAAGCGCAGCAACTGGATAAGGCTATCCCCATCCCAAGCTACACCCCCCTCAGCGTCACCCTTGTACCAGCGTCTTAAGCGCGTGCCACGCCATCCACATCATTTGTTGAACGATAATCGCTTGGATGGCGACGCCGCCTTTGATGAGGTAGGTTTTTATTCTACACCGGGTGGCCGGCAAATGCTTCGTGGAACTCATAAAAACTCATCCTTATCTTTGTGTGCCTCTTTCTACAAACGCCTATCGCGCTCTCTCTTTCTATCTGTGTGTGTGTGTGTGTGCGTGAGGCTAAATATTTGCTCAAGTGCAGCATACGGCGCGTGGGTGGCTCAAATTCTTTTGATTGCACTTGAAATGAATGTTAACGACTTGCACCGTAAATCGGAGAACTATATGTGCATGTGTGCGAATTTAATGACTTTGTCTATAGTATATTTATAGAAGTGTTGTGATAATCCATGAGGGAACCGACTTTGTGCTCAGCGCAATCATAAAACCAGAAATATAATGATCTGCGTCAATTTACATTAAGTTATCGCAGAGAATTGGGATTTTATTCAATTTTTCAACATTCATTAACGAAGGAAGAGTATTGGAATTTCATTCAATTTTTCACCATTCATTAATTTCGAATTTGCTTTTTTGCGCAAATAAAATGCTTTTGAGTCACGCTATTATTTTGGTTATAAAAGAGTTTTAGTTAGATTTGTATATCAAAGATACTCTTTTAAAAAAAAGTGAAAACTAATTATCATTTTCATTTGTACACTCGAAATAATTTCATTATATTCTGTAATTGAAATTTATAGTGCGTTCATTTTCGAGTCTATTAAAGCTGTAGTCTTTAAATCACATATTAGATTTATAGCCCAATCTACAAATTACTAATAGAAAATCTGATAAAAAAAAAATCAATACAAAATTCTAAAATTGAATCCTAACACATTTAAAAATGTAAAACTATCTGATTCTAAGTAATCAGTTTTAATTATTCAAAATAGAAATATTTTGCAGCCCGCTTGAAAATCTTTTGACTACAAGGTGATCCGCAAATCAAGAAACATTCAAGTTGATTTACAAAATTGTACTTATATCAAACTATTATTGAGACAAACTCACTACAATTCATAAACATACCCAGTCCCTTGCATGGCATTCCATCAATTTATTGAGCAACCCACACATGGTCAGGTTTCTCCGATTGTACATTAGAAGTGAATGGCTCACCTTGAACCTCAAAACTTGCATGAATGAGCGAATGAGTCGAAACGACTGAGCATTGTGAATGAGAGAGACTGCCTAACCCTGAGCCTGAATCGCGTTGATTCCGGGCTGATTCCCAGTTGGGAGCTGGCTGAGAGAGGACCACCCGGCAGCAGCAGTTACTCAATGCAGGAACGCCTGGCAATTATGAAACGTGTTGCGGCAGCAGCAGCAGCCAATTTGGTTAACAAGCCAATTTCGCACAATGCTTCCCATAAATTGCACGGTCGTAAAATGCTCTGGACTCCGCTGAGATCCTGGCAGCAAGATCTCGCCTCTCGATCAGTTTCACTTTCTGGCCTGTAATTGGGCCAAGCGTGCCGACAAAGTGTGAGAGAGAACACGAACCTGAACCTGAACCTGAAACTGAACATGAACCTGACTTGCGGGACTGAACCTGTCTCTTTTGTATTGCCTGGACCGCATATTTATGGTGCTCACTGTGCCAGTTCGACAGCTGAACAACTGAACAGCTGGACAACTGGACAGTTAAACAACTGGTCAGCGGTCAAGTTAAGTGATAAGCGGCGATCAGCAGCCATTTAAGGCACTCTCTGAAAGGGGACTTCACTTTCCGTTATGGTGGCCCCTTATAATTGCCTTAATTGACTTGCGGAGAGACCAATTGGTCGACATGTTGTAACCGTTGTCGCCTTAATATGCAAATGAGCTCCAATTGCTGAGCTCTCTCGAGATTACTTAGGCTGGCTCCCCTCGCTCATGCTGGCTCCACTGTCCCCACAGCAACAATCATTACAATTGATTAACCGATAGCCGACTCCCCTCCTCCTTGATCATCAGCTGATTCATCTTCTGATACATATTTATGCATTATAAAGTGACTTTGTTTTTTAATACCATCCTGACTTTAGGAATTTTAAAAATGATTCATCTCCACAAATTACACAGTGACTTAAGAGTTCTAGTTTAGTCACCAAAGTCGATCAAAGGTTGATCACATGTTTAAACTTTATATTGACAAAAGCAAACACTCTAAACTGAAATTATCAGTAATATTTAAGCATGTAAATTCTTCAATCAAAAATAACAAATACGATTCATTAATAGATGAAAAGAGATGAATAAAACTTGTAAGTGCAATAAATGAGTAACCTCGATTAGTTTTATTTTCATGTGTTTACTGATTAAGTTATTGAGACTCATTTCTTATGTTTAATAAAGCAAACTCTGCATTAAACGCAATTTAATCAAAAGCTCAATCTTTTAAGGGGATTTCCAGAGAATATATTGTGTACAAAGCTCAAATTGGTATACAGCTTAGTGAAAGATTAAAAATCAAGTAAATAATGTTGATTATTGCGGATGTGTGTGTGTGTGTGTGTTGCAATCACTTGCAGCTTATCACTTGATTCGCAGGCATCCCTAAAAGTGGATACCAGCAACCACCACACCACCGCCCTGCCCCCTCTCAGGCCCCTTACTTTTACCAAGGCCTCGTCAAGTACTTTAATAAGCTGAAGCATGGAATCGGGTGCACTCAGGCGGTATAAAACGCTTATGGTTATGGACCTACCTGTTTGCCAGCTTCACTCCCGCCGCCCCGTTCCGTTCCTCGACAGATGACCTTTGGCAGGAATTTAATATCGTTGTCGCTGTCGTTGGCTGTTGCAATGTCCTGTGCACTCCTGTTGGCATTCAATCCCTGCACTTGTTTTATGCTGACATCTTTATTATTGCTGTTGACTTTGCACGCATTCCATTTGCATAACTTCCAGGGGAATAAATATGAAAAAAAATGCAAAAATAAATTATATTGAAGTCTTGTTGAAATATTTCTCATATTTCTAAATATAGTTTGCATATTTCTTTGGATAATACAAATAATTCTAGGCTCATATTAGTCACATTGTATTAGTATCTTTGCCGGTTCCACAGGTCAGCTGGGTTATCTTTGAGCTTGTTGTAGCTTTGGCTGTTAATTCATAGCCTTTCAATGCCAGAGAACCAACGAACCAACGAACCGACGTTATCATCAGCTTGTCTCAGACCTCGAGGCCCGGGGGCCTCTGGAGTGACTGGTATAAACATTTTGTATACATATATAATACAATATAATCTAATTTTATTCTCGCGTGCCGCGAGTGGGTCAATAAAAAACCGCCACCATAGTTGTAAACTTCATTTATAATTAAATATTCTTAATTAATCAACTGGCAAACTGTTGCTCTATGAAAAAAAGGCATTAAATGTGCATTTTATTTGCAGCAATTATTTATCATATAAATGGAGAATAATACGATCGAGTTATATAGAACAAATTTAAATTTAAAATCAATTGAGGACTGCATTCAATCTACAACTGCAATATAATTCATCAGGATAATTTATCATCCGAAAGTCAGTAAAGTAAACTGTAGTAAAAATAGGAAGTAAATCCCGTAGGGATGAAAAGGAATATTTAGTTGATTTGAGCGAGATTTCGATATTATTGGAGCATTTTAAATTGCATGTTGATAAAGTTAACCAGAGTGATAGCTCCTATTATTAATCGCAGTCCTTGATTCAAATCAAAGAAGGATAATTACGAATTAAGCCTTCGTTGTCAATGCCTACATAAAAGTATACAATCTGCGTTCTTTTTCAATTTTCATCAAACTATTTGGAATCGGAAATGTTTTAATGAATTCCAAAAAGAAACAATTAAATATTCGACTTAAAAAGTTGTTAAATACAGTTGAAGGAAAACGAAAACAAAATCAAGTACTTAAATATGTAAACCTGCATTATAACTGAAAAGAAATCCTAAGAAAACTCGTAACAACGAATGGCAAAGAAATGAGATAGAAGGAGAGAGAGCAGATGAAAACACTCAAACCACCAGGAACACTTATTATAATAGATCTATCCATTAAAAACCGTTAATCCCTTCCCACTTACACAATCTCCAGACTTCAATTTCTTTCCCATTTCCCATTCTTGAAGTTCTTAACTTTGAGCTGCACTCTGGAAATGGCTGCGATTTGTGATCAGCCTGCCCAATTCATAGCTGCCGAGCGATTCCCACACTAATTGTAAGCTCCAAAGCCGCCACATTTCAATGTCCACATACCAGAACTGAACAGAGAGCCACTTGCTCCGCCAGTGAAGTCAGTCCGTCCATCGATTGGCACACAAATCCTGCCCTGCAAATATTGCGACAGTGGATGGGAAAAAAAAACAGAGTTTTTCTTGCCACATCGCTGGCAAGTGGCAACCAAAAATCTTTATATTGTAGTAATATTGATTTATTGGCATTATTTATTTATTATTGGGACGCCCGTGCTGTCATAACTCGCACTAATGACAGGCAAATCGGCTTATGACATAATAGCCAACACGGCAAACATATCGCCCATATAGTATAAATATCTATGTATTTTTTTTTTTTTTTTTTGTTTTTCGTTTTTGGTGTATGCGATCCGGGCGTGATTTATAGGCCAGCCGAAAATGCGGAAGCTGAAAATTTATATGGCAAATCTATAAAGTTTTATATGTATTATTAATAAATGCACGTCTTGTTTTTGCCTTAATGAACGAGGAAAACTGAAATTTCGAAAATTAACAACGGACGCGGGAACGGGAACTGTCACCCCAAAAAGAAAAACTGTCACCAGCACAATAAATTAAAACTATAGCTTTAAAGTTAGTTGTTGGCATTTGGTAAAAACTATTTGGCTGCTGTACATAATTTACTGCCCCGGAGTGTTTGTTGGCCGCGTTTTGATTGATCGTCGACTTGTTGGCCATTAAACTGGCGCGCCAAGAGTCGCGCAATTAAAACCAGAGAAGCAAATGAAAATCTCTTGCCAGGCAAACTTTGCACACTCTTCACTCTTCAGTCTTCTGCTCATTTAATAAAATACTTTTCCATTGGAAATGTTAAGAAATATTTAAGCTGTAAGAAGCTTTAATGAAATAATATTATAGAACAATGGCCTAGAAACCTTATTAGCCAAAAGAAACTCTCGATTAATGTTTAGAAAAGCTAGCAAGTTTTTATTTAGACATCAAATTTGTATGCATAACTTAGAAATGCCATAAAAGATGTGTTTTATACGGAGCTGCTCTAGTTAATGCTGCAGTTCTCAAGGTTGTAAATATTCCAAAACGATAAAGTATTCAATTTATGTTGTTTCCTAATTATCTATTGCAATAGTAGCTTTAAGGTCAGACAGACTAAGTGTTTATGCATTCATAAACCGGGCTTAAAGTGCCAAGCAAGGTAATAAATAATATGCATTTTAATAAAAATAAAGACCTAGGTTAACTTTTAAAATAACAATCTTAAATCTTTAAGAATTTCAGGTTAGATATAAAAAACAAATATGAAAGATGTTTCATCTTTAAGAACTTCTCAAAAATCATCCATTTTATAAGATGAGATTGTTGTGATGAAGGTTAATATATGTTTTTAATAAAACTGAGAAATTAAAAACATATATTTATGTTTAAATCCCTATGAAATAGGGAAATGATCATATATTTTCAGCATCATAAGATGAGAAATCCTTAAGATGAGAAATTTATCAATATTTTAATAAAACTAACAAAAAAAAAGAACTAAATAATTTAAATAATGATATCATTGTGATGAGAAATTGATCAATAATTTGGGTAACATTAGGATGAGATAGTGATCAATATTTGAATAAAACTAAAAAAAAATAGTAATAATAATAATAATTAAAATGGTGAGATCATTGGGATGAAAAATTGATCAATATTTTAATAAAACCAACATTAAGATGAGAAACTGAACAATATTTTTTATCATTGTGATGAAAATTTGATCAATATTTTGATAAAACTAAAAACTATCTTGACTAATGAGATCACTCTGATGAAAAATGAATCAAGATGGTAACAAAAGTAAAAGATATATTTAATAATTAAATAAAACTATGACATCATGGAGATAACAAATTGATCAATATGGTAATAAACTTAAGTTTTCATTAAAGTAAAGTGTTGTTCTTTTTAGTTCTTGGAATATAATCATTAAAATAAAATGTTCTTTTTTAAGCTCTTCGAACATAGTATATAACACTCTTTCTTCAGCGTGTTACAAGCTTCATCTGTTTGCTAATATGCTCTCTCTCAAATGCTAAACAGAACAAATTGAAGCAAATTGCAAAAGTCAATCTGTGCGGAGACCGTTTCCCAACACAATCTCTTATGCAATCTCAATCTGAATCTGAGTGTGTTGCGTGTTGTGTGGGCGTTGCAATTAGAAGAGCGGCGTCTTGTTCTTCTCGTTCAGTTCGACGTCTCGTCGGGCAATCAGTCAATGCGATCGCAAAATGTAACTATATAGAAGTATGTATATATATGTATATATACATCAGTGTTTGTATCATTTTCATCAGCTGTGCTGGGGCCACATTTCCGGCATATTTATAATGTTGCGGGTCTATTCCTTTTGGTTGGCAACATGTTGCAGCAACTTTTATGCGCTGGCTTAATTGGATGCGGCTCGAGCGGTTCTCAGGCAGCAGGCAGCAAGCAGCATGCAACTTGCAACATTCAGCATGCATCATTATCATCATCATCCTCGTCATTAGCTGTCATTGACATTGGATGATGATGATGCCTTTTATGGCCCACAGGCGGCGCTTTTGTGCCAACGCTCGCTTTCTTCTCTTTCTCTCTCGGGCGTCTGCGTCTGCTTTCGTTTTCGCATTCGCCAAAGCAAACAAATAAAATTGTCATAATAAACGGGTGAACGGAGGCACAGGACGGTACGGGACAGGACAGGACAGGACAGGACGGGTCGGGTCGGACCGGGTACGGGTACGGGTCGGGACGAACGGACAGACGACATCCATTTCCATTCGCTCGTTAAAATTAAAAAGCATTTTACGCACTCGCCCAAAAGCCGCTCACATTTAAAAAGTTGCCTCGTGGAGAGCAAAACTGTGTACAAATGTTGAAAACGCTCAAAATGTAATGTGTTTTAATGCGCATAGTTTCAATTAAGTTATAAAAAGATATGCAAAAGCGTTGCCTTTTTCTTTAATTACTTAAGTTTATGGCCAACAAGTCAGCCAGCCAACCAAGTCAAGAGTCTGCCTAATTGGCACTTTTATGTCAAAATGTAAATTGAAACAGAAACCGAAAGAAAAAAAACATATATATATGTATATATATAAAAAATTAACAACAAAAATTTGTATGGCATTTCACATTACGCATTCGCCATGTGGCACGAACAGTGCGCCTTGTGTCTGCTCTGGTCTGGTCTGGGCCATGTTTACAATTTCTAAATGAAAATATTGAGGCGAAACGTTTTCCAAAACGCTGCGCTTTTCTATGACCAGCTTTTAGACAAATTGCAACATTTGCAGTTGGCACAAAGAAGTCAAAACAGAAAAAGTTCAACACAAATGAAGAAAACAACCTCGAAAACAAGCTGTCTCAAATTTTAATGAATTGCAACGAAATTTGCATACTCTAAGGGGAAGGCTATAAACATCAAGTTACTTTCCATTTAATTAACTGATTTTCATTTAATTAATGATTTTTTAATAAAAAAAATTAAGTTTAGATAACAATTATGCTCAAATACGTTAGAACTGATTGAGAATTATAAGCTCAAATTCTAAATTTGTGTATTATGACGAAAACATTTGACTTTATACTCCTTATTTCATTATATCTATCATATTTCTCTACATTTATTGTATTATCAGAATTTAATTTAATTTAGAAGCTTACTTAAAAATTTTCGTTTTCTTTTCAATATTTAGTTTAATATTTACAATCTGTTTCATCTAGAGGACAATCAATAAATTATTTTAGTAAGCAGTATTTCTTATTTTAAGTATTTTTCAATATTGTAATGATATTTGAATAAGCGTTAACCTAATTTCAGGACTGTTCTATGGTATAGATCAAATTTTCAACTGAATTAGTTTCTTTTAAGCAAAGGATTGTTTACTTTGTATACTCTAAAGAACTCTCACAGTTTGTACTAAGGAAAGTCTTACCTAATATCTTCCCAAGAAACAGAAATATGATTATAGCCTTTCAAAACTCTTAAGTTTTTAACCTAAAAATCATTTCTAGATTCCAACAACCCTATTTAAAAGTTCTCCTCCCTGTGTCACAAGCTTCCTGCTAAAGTCAGCGCTACTTTTTGACAAGTCTCGTAATTAGGAAACACTGTGATGAGTTCTGGATCGGGATCTGCCCTGAATGTGTTCAACAACATAAATACATCCATATACACATGTATTCCCATTCTGTTGGCCCGCTTGTTGTGCCCCTTCCTTGCCCCTGGGCAAATATTGGGCCGACTATTGTGTTTATTTGCACAGTTGGCGGCGAATTTGCCGCGTTACTGACTGTCGGCTGTACAAGGGGCTGCAGGGGGATTAGTTTTGTTTTCTTCTTGCGTACCTTGCGCCCCTTGCTACTGTTTTGACTGGACTTATTCAGTGGGCATGCCCCTCTAGTTGACCACAGGCGAACTCCTGACTGGGAGGATCATAAAAATGAAAACAGTTCGGGGCCGCGCTATTTGCATTTGGCTCATAACTCTTTTGATTGCAAATAAAACCTGGACGGGTTTCATTTAGCTGTTGTTGTTGTTATTGTTGGTGTTAGCAACACAGGCCGTGCTCGTAAAACGCCAGACGAGAGTCACACCCACGCCAGGAATCCAACAGAGGTATCCAGAGCCCGTCCCGGGCATCCTTCAAAGCGGGCACCCAGAGCTGAGCTGAGCAGAACTGAGGGTACAAGGCATATGCAAATGAAGTTTGTTTTTATTGTTTGGTCCCAACAACTGTTTTCGAATACTGTCAACCGGCAGACACTTAATGGGTTTTTTCATCTGCTCTCCAGCTCCGTGGCTCCCTGGCTCCCCGGCTCCCCAGCTCCTCAGCTCCGACCATTGCGGGGCCACTCGAACGTCACTGGGTCTCGGAATGGGCCTGTCATGGCTGAGCATGCGTAATGAAGCTTAAGTAGAACTGGTTATAAAAACTGCCGAAGCGCAAGAAAAAGCATCAAAAAGGTGTTGTACGATGAGCTCAGACGGCGGTAGCTTAACGAACTGATGGAGTAGCCACCAATCTGATGCTCAGAGGGGGATGAGCTAAGTGCCCAGGTGCAGGGAGTGTTACCAAGAAGCCGACACTAAAGGGGTAGCCCCCGCCTGTTTCAAATTAAGACCTAGACAATGCAGGTCATTACGATTGATACACTACTTTTGAGAATTGCAGCGAATGGCGTCAAATCAATTTCAATTTCAACAATACACAAAATGTAGAAATTAAACTTAAATGAGCACAAAAGCAAATGTTTTTTATGCGCACATGAAAATAATGAATGCCAATTCTCAATCAGAGCAAGAAATGTTCCATAAAATTTTCGCACAGATTATTATTATAAGAGATAAATAACTTCTTCTATAAAATTTCCTAATATTTGTGCGTCATATATAATAATTTTTATTTACAATAAACAGACAACAGACTAAAATATACGTATACCAAATTTCACAACTATAAACTTGAATTTCTGTTCAAAATTCAGTCAATCACATGAAAATAATGAATGCTAATTCTTAATCAGAGCAAGAAATGTTCCATAAAATATTAACAACTTCTTCTATAGAATTTCCTCATTTTTGTGCGATATATATAATTATTTTTATTTACAATAAACAGACAACAGACTAAAATATACGTATACTAAATTTCACAACTATAAACTTGAATTTCTGTTCAAAATTCAGTCAATCAAAAATGATGAAGTGCACTCAACCAATTAAAAATCTAAATGTATACCTCAGGGGTTCATTGTTAGGTGCAAAGGACTTAAAACGTACATATATGTAGAAAAATCAAGCATTTATATTGTTTATTTATTTATTCTTGCAAAAGAATTGCTTGAAAGTTTTATTCACACTTGACGGTTGAGTAAATTGCTGCAGCTCAGCTGCGATCGAAAAACACAAAGCCCAAACAATTCCATTTAAACATTTTACAAATATTTAAGTATTTTAAATGAGTTTCAGCTGTCCCCCGCAAGCACTTGTCCTGCGATTGACACGCCCCTCACAGTAGGCAACAATATTTTCAACAACATGGCCAATATTTGTGTGCATGTGTGTGTGAATTGAAAAATTTAATTGATTTTATGCGTCTGATTTATGGCATGTGTGGGTGTGCGTGCGTGTGTGTGTGTGTGTGTGTGTGTGTGCGGCTTGTTTTACTCGACAATTTGGGATTTAACAGATTTTCAACACGCGTAGGAAATTACATGGCAGGCCGCAACAAAAAAAACGAGCAAGAACAACAGCTGCCACACCTGAGTTTAACTGCAACACCTGAGGGCAGGCGAAATACTATCACTTACAGCTCAAAGAGCAGCGCAAGTGAATGAACAACAAAAAAAAAAGAAATATTAAAAAAACCTTTAACACTTTTGCGTGCCACATATAATATTCAGATATCGATTTCCAACAAAGGACTCGCTCCTTGCACTGGACCCGAATGTCATGAAAACTAACGACATGCATATAACTGACACATAATGCCATACGCAACCAAAGGATAGGGTGGACGGGGTGGGTAATAAATGAAGTGTGCATGTAAGAAAAATGGCGCTCGTCGCCATTTTGTTTGTGGGGCAAGGACATGTATCGCATGTAACCCAGTCAGCAACGCGTTAAGTGAAATGGTCAACGTCCTGGGAGCGGTAATGCGGTTATGCAGGTTGTGGTGCATGCGAAAGGAGTTTGCGGCTTTGTCTGTGTCCTTAACCAGCAATTTCTACTTGGCAATGCATGCTGCGTAAAAAGGAGTCGTTTAAACGACCACAGGTTTCAAAAAAGTACAGAAACTTAAGAACTATATGTCAGAGATGAGAACAAAACATCTTTTCTATCATTTCTAATAGAAAACTTAAGAATTTGTTAACTTAAGCTAAACTTAACACACTTAATGCCTTTTTTGGCTTTAATATTTGGAATTGCAAGTGTTTTTAGTTTATTTTAAAATACCAACAGAGCACATTCTGATTGGGTTCACTGAATAATGCACACAAGTCTCTTTTTTTATAAGCAACTGAATGGAATGATCTATTAAATAACCAAACATTCGAATATGTATCGGATGTGGTTGCATTTTATTCGCTTTTCTTTAGCATTATACAATTCACTTTACATTTACAGGTTTGTTTTATTTCTTTTAATAAATATCCGCAAAGTTGTAAATATTTCATGATGATTTCATGCTCCGAAACATATTGAAATAGTGCAATAATAATGAAAGCCGCGGCAAAAGTTGTAATAAAAAATACATCAACAATAGCTGATGTGAATCGACTAGCAGTTACCCTACAAACATTTGCATAATAATTATAATATATCAATAAGAATGTTAAGATCTATTATAAATAGGTTTAGTTAAGAACCATTTGGAAGCGTTTAATCTTAACATATTTGCTTGATTTATGTTTTGTTGGAAAGGTTTTAGCGAGAAGCAGTGCAGAATGCACTTCTTTCAGTAATGTGTTGTATGTAAGGCAGGTAAAAACCAGGTAGCACACAGAAAGCTAAGAATATAATAGAAATCAGTTGAATAAGTCTACCACAAGTCATTTCCTAGGGTCATATAGGTCGGAATAGGCAAGATAAGGTGCAGAGCATAATATAACAGGGTATATTTGTATACAAATATATTAGTGAAATATAAAATTGATTAGCTTACAAGAGATGAATTCATTGTAGACTTGTAGAAGCATTTTGAGACATTTATAGCACACCTAACGCACTTTTTATTATGCCCCTAACCACACGCTCTGTGCAGGGTATAACTTTATGGGCACATATGAATGTACATGCTATATGACTTTACGTGGTCAGGCCATGGAAATTGCAAAAAAAAAAAAAAAGAAGAAAAATTACAGAAAAAAAAGAAGGCAAAAAAAAATTGTGAGAGAACACAAAGTGGCATATGCAACATTTTCATTCCACTTTGCTGAAGTCACATTTCAATTTCATTTTCATATATATTCTCAATTCTTCTCCTCCGCACCCTTTTGCAGGATGGTTTTCAATCGGATCAGGCGGTCGGCACGTTGACCGCCCAGAAGCACAAGGAACTGGGCACCCCGGATGCGGTACAAACCAGTCGACGTCAATATCTTCAATTGAGTAAGTACACATGTTTTATAGGGGGAGGCAGGGTGGGGCAGTGACCGGTGGCAGTGGCGCCATTAAACGCCACCGTTATGCCAATATACAGTGGCCTAGTTAGGGTCTAGAACTGTTCGGTGCTGGGTCTAATTCTTGCCGCTCTGGTAATTGCACTGTAAATAGCCAAGGCGCCCCCCACATGAACATCACGTTCTGGCCATAAAAAATGTGCTAAACAAATGCAAACTTTGTTGGCATTCCGTCCGGGTTAAAGACAGAGTCGGAATCAGCGTCTTCTTGTTGTTATTTATGTCTGCATTGTCGGCCTGAATGGGGTGCTGGCTGGGTAGCTGGAGTCTGTCTAATGCCTTGGCACGTGACTGGAAGCTGGAAGATGATGAAAACATTGCCAGCCAAAACTGCCAAAGGGCGGAAGACTAAACTGAAATCCAGTTAAGGCCAAATACCGAGACACTTTCTAAATGGCTGAGGAACGCACCAAAGATGCCACCAAACTTGCTTCCATGCCCCGCCCAAAACTCAACCAAATGCCAGACATTTTCTCTGCATCGCCGTTTCATCAGCAAAACTCTTCTCTCTCTGCACTTTCGTTGCAATTAAAACGAGTTAACTTGTCAACGTTGTTGCTGTTGTTTTTTTGTTACTATACTTTTTTTCTACTCTATTGCTCTAACTCTTACCTCAGGCACAGTCACTTTATTGTCGAGTGTGTAGTGTTCGAAATAATCCATTTATTACTTTACTCAATACATTAATTCTTAAGTCAATCAAACTGTCTGAAACTGAAGCTGACTATCAATCCTTCTTAGAAATTGAGAAACAATCCCAGGCTGAACTATGGTTCAGAGTTATGGCTACTTTTAATGTAATTGAATATATTTCTAATACAGAATTCTACAACTCTATATTCAACGATTTAATTCCTGCTCGAGGGTATACTTTTAATGCCATTAAATATAGTATCTAATTAAGAATTTTGCAAGTTTCTATTTACCACATTATTTCCTGGTTGAGCCAACTGTCAGAGAGTGTCAATAGAAATTGAAATAAGTCTCCAATGTTGAACTATTTTAGGGTTAATTGTAGTACCCCAAATTAAGTAAACTTTATCTATAACAAGGTGCTTTAAAATACAGATCTCATGCTCTCTAAAATTCTTGAAACTGTTTGTTAACTTTACTGCTATTAATCACATTAATTTGATATAAATAATTGATTGCAAATAATCTAGAATGAATTTTATACGGACTTTAATAGCAAACCCTTTTTGTTTAGACACTTGTTTATTTCTAGAGCTCATTTGAAACCCATTTTAGCCTGATATTAGAACTTTTTAAAGTAGTTATATATTTGACAACACAATACCAGCCAACATACCAAATTTCAACAATATAGCAGAAATACTTTCCGAGTTATGATCGTAAACCTTATAGGCAATTTTTTCACAATTCAGTTAAAATATAAACCCATTGAAATTTGCTGATCAAAATGAATATGCTATATGAATAAGTCTTTCTGGTTTCGAAACCTTTATCGAAACTTGTTTCAAATGTACACAAAAATAGTTATGGGTACTTACCCGTACGTATATTCAATCCTTTTAGACTCCAGTTAGTGTATCCGAACTTCGTTGCGCTGAAAAAGAATTTTGTAGTGCTTGTTGTTGTTATTACTGTGGTATTTTAGTCTTGTGCTGATCTTACCAATTACTTCATTAAAAGCCAGCGACTATCGGCCAACGGCAGCTACAAACGGCATTTACCGAGCCCAGGCATTGACAATGAAATGTGAGCTCATCGCGTGTATCTTTTTCGTTGCCACTTCCATTCGGCTGGAAAATTGCCGTTTAAAGCGCGTGAAAATCGCTTCTTGTTTGTATTTCTTTTTTTTCGGATTTTTCTTTTTATTTTGTTGTTGTTGTTGTAAACCGTTAAGAGCGTGTGGACAGAGCAACGACGTCACCGCAAATGAAAGTGTGTCACTAAGCCTGGGAAATTGTTAACTGATATGCCTCAATGCGGCTGTTGTTGTTGTTGCTGTTGTATCGCTTTAAATGCGTAATGATGCAACAATTTTCTTATCACATTTTTGTTGTCATTGGCAGCCAATAAGTTGAAAATATCTTGGAACCGACTGAGCCTTTTTGCTGCAATCAATTCTTGGGTATTGGGGCTCCTGTTTATTGGCATTTTGCCAAGCGACATGCTTGTTTATTAACCGTTATCTCCAATGTTTGCTCAATGTTGCTGATGTTGTTGGTTGCTGATTCAATTGTCGCGCATGCAATTTCCTTATACTTCTCCATTGCCGTAGCATGCGATGTCTGGGATTCCATGGCGCTTTGTTTGCCTGCCATTCAGCGAGTACTTTAAAGTTTTATTTATAGTAATGGCATTCGTGGGCTCTCCTTGGTATACCTCTATTATCTAGTTACTTATTTAGTGTATCGCCAGCTGCTTAAGTACCACGATGAATCATTCAGACATACCATTCAAGTCAATCCCAAGCACTTGAAAAGTGCCTAAAGTTGTTCGAAATCAAAGCTCAGGATATATTTCAATGGTGCTGCTGAAATTTGGTATGAGAACACATAATATGGAGTTAGATATATTTGCATAACATCGTTTAAAAAATAATCAACTTAAACATCGAAACTTTAATTTATAATTTTATTTTTTTTAATATATCTTATATTTGATCAAAGGAAAAAAATCAAATTTTTATTGATTAAAAATATACTCAAGTCTGGGAAAGTTGTTTAGAATATAGGAAATTATAGTCTACAAATTATGAAGACCATAATAAAATAAAGATCTAAAAAATGATGCCAAAGTCATTATGTAAAATACAAATCTTAACGGGTTTATTAATGTTACTCATATGCTATTAGTTTTATATCGATTTATTGAAATGTCCGCTTAAAATCGTTAAAAAAAACAGTAAATAAATGTGTAAAATGCGAGTAAATTTGCATATAAATACAGATAGGTTTTTAAAGAACAGCTTGCAATAAATAATTGCATGTAAGCCGAGAATGTCACAGCCTTCAGCGGTATCAATAAATATTTATCATACTCGAAATGTAATAAAAACAAAAAAGTTGCCCAGTAGTTTTTAATATACTTACTGTGCGCGTTTCTCGCGCGTTTTTGGTCGCAGTTCAGTAAACCTAATTACAGCCAGCGAATATACCGTTTTCAATGCCACTTCCCGTGCATCGCGTAATCCAATTAATTAATCAGCAGCGATTCGCAACGCTAGCGTTTCGCGTGCGTTTTTTGTCGCACGCGGTTTTTTGCTCGCGGCGACTGCGATTTGGTTGCTGCTTGTATATTTTTACTCCCTGTACCCATAAAATGGGTAAAAAGGGGGTATTGGATTTGTGCAAAAGTATGTAATAGGTAGAAGGAGACATCTCCGACCCTATAAAGTATATATATTCTTGATCAGCATCAAAAGAGATTTCGATTTGGCTATGTCCGTCTGAGGAACGCGTCGATCTCAGCAACTATAAGAGCTAGAGACACCAAATTTGGAAAGTAGGTTCCTGTATATCATACGCAGATCAAGTTTGTTTCTGATCTCAGATATCTCCCCCCGTTCCCCCGCAATTCGATCAAAACGTTTTACCGCCACACTTTTAAAGATATAGCGTTGGGATTTGGCATGTACAATACTTCAGTTACTCTTAATCTACTGTCCAAATTTCAAGTCGATCGGATAATAAAGAAGTAAGTTATTCAACAGACAAGATTCAGTACTGCAGCGCAGGGGGAAGAAGCAGCACAGCCGCCACTTTAAATGCCTCGCATGCGCTGTCGCTTGTGTGAGTGCGTCTTTGTGTAAGTGTACGAAGATGCGATCGGAAATTTTTGACCTGGGTACAGGGAGTTTTGTAGTTGGGTATGCTCAACTATAGCATTCTTACTTGTTTTTTTTTTAGTATTTTCATTTTTTATTTGGTCAGCAGCAGTGTGCACCTTTATTGTGTGTACCTTGTTTACATTAAACTGTTGTTGCCGCGAGAAGCAATAAAAAATATCGCAGAAATATTTGCGTATACGCAGTTTTTTATGCTGCTGTCGTTATCAGCCCCGTTGCTGTTGTTGTTGTCGCTGCTGTCTGTCGCAGATGCCGACAAACTGCACCCAATAAAGTCATAAAGTTGCAAATGCAAACAAAGCAACAGTTGCAAACACAAATTGACTCTCGAGCATCCCCCAGTCCGAACCACTCCGGTATCGGTTCAACCAAACCACTCCACCGCCCAGCTGTAAATTGTCAAAGGCACACTTAAAGCAATCCCCGTAAAACAACGTACTACAATCTGTAAGTACTTTTAAGTGCCAGAGGTGAATAATAATCATTATGGTAATTTCGATAGTGCTTAGTCTGATTGATCACTTCAACTTAAGTAAGTATCGTTAAATTAGCACAAACCGCAGATGGATAAACGATCGATAGAATAATTTTGACAGTGTTTAATGTGATAACTTAAGTTATCGATACTTCCGATAAAGTCTTGAAATTGAAAGCAGGATGGAAATAAGATGAAAATATTCTATACAAATGTAAGCAATTCGATAGTGTCTTATAAGATAGTCTTTTAGAAGAATTGAAAGCAGGATGAAAATAAGATGAAAATTTTATTATACAAATGTAAGCTATCGATACTTCCGATAAATAGTCTTTTAGAAATTGAAAGCAGGATGGAAATAAGATGAAAATATTCTATACAAATGTAAGCTATCGATACTTCCGATAAATAGTCTTTTAGAAATTGAAAGCAGGATGGAAATAAGATGAAAATATTCTATACAAATGTAAGCATCGATAGAAGAATAAGAGATGAAAAGGAAAAAATATTCTATAAAAATGTAAGCTATCGATACTTCCGATAAATAGTCTTTAAGAACTTTAAAGCACGATGGAAATAGGATGAAAATATTCTATACAAATGTAAGCTATCGATACTTCCGATAAATAGTCTTTTAGAAATTGAAAGCAGGATGGAAATAAGATGAAAATATTCTATACAAATGTAAGCAATCGATACTTCTGATAAAGTCTTTAAGAACTTTAAAGCACGACGGAAATAGGATGAAAATATTCTATTAAAATGTAAGCTATCGATACTTCCGATAAATAGTCTTTTAGAAATTGAAAGCACGATGGAAATAGAATAAAAATATTCTATAAAAATGTAAGCAATCGATACTTCCGATAAAGAGTCTTTAAGAACTTTAAAAATGTAAGCTACTTGTACAGCTCTGACTTGGACACATACGCTGAGAAATAAGATAGTTCTAAATAGAACAAATTATTTTATCATTGTCTCTTAGACCAATTAACTACCGAGGACGACAATTGTACTCAGCCTAGAATTGCATATACATGATATAAAACCAGAATCAAGGATAAATTTGCCCAAACTTATAAAGGAAAATTAAAGAACAAAATGGTATATAATGGAGATAGCTGGTAATGTTTTTCGGAATATGAAATGAATATGTTTATATTTGTAAAAAGAACTCAATTTACCCAAAAAATAACAAAATCAAGATAAGGAGGGACTCCTAATCAAATTATAGAATTAGCAGCAAAGCATAAATTTCTTGATTCGACAGTATCGATAGTAGAAAAACCACTCAAATGAATCGATATTATCGATATCATTATTTTGCAGCTCTATTGTGTGCATACTTATGTATGCATGCATATAATTTTCATAAGAGCCACACAATAGAATCATCAACTCGGCAGACGACACGGCGACAGCTTCAACGCAGCCCCATCAAAAGACCGCACTCAGCCCCATGAATTATTCAGGGCGCCCAATTTGTTATTGCCCCACAAGCCTACAGAATGTGGCTGCAGCTGCCGCTGCTGCTGCTACTGCTGCTGTCTTTGAACTTGCCCCCTGTGGGTGAAGTCACTTGCAAATTGCAGCAGTTAGCCGTGGCCATGGCGTTGCATGCAACGCCCACTAGCCCATAAAGTCATTAGTCTGCTGTAAAATGCTACTGCCACTGGATTTGTACGCCTCAAGCGGCAACTGCTCGTCTAGGAAATCGTATTGAAAGTTCCAATTAGAAAATGCCTTATTACATAATGCCCCAAAGAAATAAACTGCTTTTATGTGCCAGACAAAGGCAAAGAGCCAAACATTAAAATTGGAATTCCTTTCGAGTATGTGAATGCAAAAAACGTTACAAAATTCAGTTTTTTACTAGCCAGGGTGTGTTATGTTTTTATAATTTTATTTTTTTACACGTTAGGTGAGCATTCAGTTATATAACAAATTTGCCTTCAGCTTAAATAAGACCACAAAAATCCAAGCCTGGCATTTGAAAAAGTGAAACTTTCTATAATAACTTTAATAACTCGGTCACTCGAGTTCGGAATTGAATTATTTTTGCAACAGTTTAATAATTACTTCTACTCGGAAAGGTGCTAGGAATATCTCAATTATTACGATATTTAAAAAGAAATCTAAATTAGTCCTATTTTTTTAAACGTTACAATCACTATATTATAGAATCAAATACCTAAGGTTAAAAGGCTTTTTAATCAGGCAAGTAAATATCTTTCGAGTTATAACTTGAAATTTTATGAGAAACCGGAGCAAAGTACAGGGCTAATAAAAATAAGGATACCTGTTCCCATTTCCGACTACTTTTTTTCATTTCAAATCGGACTTATTTTGATATTCCCGTTTTCTTTAGTGAAAAAGATTCGAATAACTTTACAAGCGGACTATTTAAACGCTTTACGAACAAAATTCTAGATCAGCTATTATTTTAAAATGCAAATGATTTGATCAGAATTGCAAATGGAACAAGACCTGTATACTAAATAAAAATAGTTACCTTTGGTAAATTTGGTGCACAGCTTTTAATATTTTTGCAACTTGGTTAATCCTTTTGCAGGAGACATGGCCAATGCTCACAAGGCACGCATTGACATGGAGGCCGTCTGCAGATGGCCCCAGGCACGCGTCGTCTATATAAACAACGAGACATCGAAACAATACTTTCCACGTGCCACAATTCTACATCGGTGCGATGGGGCCACCGGTTGCTGCCCCGGCTACAATGTGTGCTCGGTGAAGAACATGACGACCGTGGAGCTGCCATTCTGGGTGAAGACGGCGACCAGCAACCGGTCGCTGCCCCAATGGGTGGCGCTGACCAATCACACCGAGTGCGAGTGCGTCAGCCTGCCCGCCCAGCGGCGCAAGCGCAGCTCCCAGTGCCAGTGCCCCAAGCACTTCAACAACTTCAGCAACCTCAGCAGCACCGTCAGCTGGCAAAGGGGCAGTCCCGCGACGAGTTGCCGCTGCGATTGCCACCTGAGCGATGTGACGTGTCAGCGCATGAAGAACGGCGAGGAGGGATTCGCCATGTCGGAGCGCAGGTAAGCGGTGATCATTGAGTTAACTCCGCACAACTTTTACCCCTAACACCTGTCAACTCCTTGCAGATGCATCCTGCGAAACGAGTGCAGCCAGCCCATCTGCAACTACGGCCTCTACAGTCCACACAGCGGACGCTGTCCGCGTCCTTCGCAGCAGCAACAACATCAGCGCCAGCTGGGATTCGGTTAAGCTACTTCCATCCGGTTCCATGTGGAAACTGCTGCCATTCACAACATAGCAATCCAGAACTGTGTATACATTTAACTATTACATACATACATATACTACCTAGAAGCACGCATTAAAGAAGAACCATTAACCACTGTGCGGTACAGTGGGCAGTTCATGTGATTAGAAGCAATCGCATTTCATATAATACGTAATATGATAGCAACAAATCTCGAATGCTTACTTTAAATATATCAAATAAACCATATTTATAGCTTAAGCGAGCGTAACTGCCTAACACTAAATACTTAATACACTTAAGATTAAAGACACCTTTCTCAATGTCCCAGTAAACTTTATCAAATAATAATAGATTAAAAAGTGTACTTAAAAGTTAAAACCCTACAAGCTGAATAGAACTTTGCTGACAGCTTGTTAAGCTCAAAAAATACAAAAAATATGTCATTTAAAAACTGTTTCAACACTTCATAGAGCCAATACTGAGTTTTTGAACATGAAAAAAATAAAATAATGAAATGAAACTCACTATTATTAACAGTTTCTTTATAAACATATGAACTTTAAGGTTAAGTTTGTCTGAAATTATGAAAACCCAGAAAACCATTTATAAAACGTTGTCTAACTCAGTTCTTAAGTAATTATTTGTAATTTTCATAACATGTCATGCCTTCATTTTATCAACAAATCAACATTTTTAAATATATAAGTCCTACTATAACATTGCTTCTAAAGAACATGAACTGCTATTGTATCAGATTCATTAGAGAACAAGACCTGTACAGGGCCCACACACAATGTGAACATTTAGGAATCGGATTTGAGTGCCGAGCAAAAAGTATTGAACCAACTAACATTCAATTGTACTTAAGTTTCGTGTTTAAGTTCAACTATAAACTACATTTATATATATACTACGATTAAACGATACAGCTAGTCAGCGATCGCAGAAATGTTTATTTAATGAGAATTCCGAACCAGATCCCTATCCCTATTAAGTCGTACATTCAGTGCGAAATATTGCCAGAAATTTAGCTCCCTGGTGGTAATATATACCTGCCTTAACCCATATTAACTAACATTTAAAGGACTATTCTGATATAGTAACGAATACGGATGTTATGATACTATGCTTAAAGGGTTTTACATACATCATGTAGAATCCCGGATGAAACCCCTTGGCTTGCATTCCCAACAGCGTAAAATCCAGCAGGTTTATTCCATGATGCAGTGCCGCACTTGATCTTCCTCCATGCGTGGAGAGAAGCCATCAGGTTAACTACCGAAAACCTGCGCCAGTAATTCCAAGGCTTGGGGTCAAGCGAAGATGAACGAAGCCTGATGTTCAAAGCTCGGTTATATAAACTAAAAGGTTCACTGAACATTTTTTCACAATAGACATTGATCTTATGATTTCACAGCACCAAACATTATTAACCACAATCATTATTAGGGGAGAACACCTTTAAACATATTATTTTAAACCACACAAAAAAAAAAAAACACAATTTGCATAAAATGATTGGCAAACATGTGCCACTTCATTATAAAAATGTTTAAACCATTTGGGAATTATAAGCACAAAACAAACAAAAAACAAATTTCAATAAAATATATGGTCAAACATCAGGCACTTCATTATAAAAATGCTTAAACCATTTGAGGAATTATAGGCACAAAACGAAATAAAAACAAATTCAATGAAAATAAGTGACAATTATCTGGCACTTCATTATGTACAAGCTTAAACCACTTGGGAATCATACGCTACAAGAAAATAAAAAATAATCTTAATAAAATTAAATGACTTTTCAGTTTATAAATATGACGGAAATTATAAGTTAATTTCTTCAATTAATTATTATATTAAAATGTTTTCAAAATTATTGTAAAAACGCTGTTAAAAAGCGTATTTGTGTAAATTGATGCAAGTTCTCATGAAATGGATAAAAAATTTAATAATATTTATTTTGTGCCCAAGGATTTGAATATTCAAGTGAATATTTCTAAAAATTTTCGTATGAGATATTATTTTTTAGGCAACTTTGAGAAAAAGTCTTCGTGAAACTCTTTCAGGATCAGCTTAAACTTATCGGCCTGCTGAGCCAACATAATCTTATATTCATCATCTTCGTTATCAAGCATTTCGTCCGCCTCGCCCAAAGTTTGCAGGTACTGCAGCCAATTGGCCTCCAGCTCAAGGACCTGCTGACGCGTGGCCTGCGGCATTGTGACGCGGTATTTGTGCAGCAGCACAAACAATTCCATCATGGGCGTAAACCTAGCCTGTTTCAGGGATAAAGCCTTGACGAGGCGATCGAAAAGCTGCTTGGCAATGGCAGATTCTCTCAGTGTACGTGGTACTCGCATCACTTTGCGCTCATTGCGTTCCATATAGCGATAGACAGCTGTAGAATAGATGCTATTTGAAAGGATCTTTAGGTATACCTAGGACTTACACTGTATTAAAGCCGTTGCATGATCTAGCAATATTTTAATGTTAAGCGCCTGCCATTTCTCAATCCAGTCCAGGAGGGTGCTCTTAATGGGATTCTGATTGATGAGCACAAAGTAGACATGAGCAATGGCATCCACAAAGGATATGTCATCCGCCAGAGCGCTGTAGTGCTCAATGCCGCCCTCAAATACGCCCGCCGTCTTGGCGCTGCTCATCAGCCGCTGGGTGAATGCCTCATCCGTCATCTCCCAGAGCGCATGATGCTGCTGCCAAAGTGCCACATAGTTCGCAATGTGTTCTTGTTGCCTGGCAATCTCTGCTTCAATGCTGCGCACCAGCTCCGCGCAATCAGGATCATCGCGAAACACTCTGGCAAATCCTGGACGTCGCTGCTCCTTGGGCAGTTTCAGCCTATGGCCCAGTCGGGGAAACTGATCAACCTGAGTGTGCACACGATCGATAATCCCACGCAGCGCTGTGGCAATCGTTTGCATGTCGGGTGTGAACACAATCTGAGAGTCCCTGACATCAGATTCTATGACCAATATGGGAGCGGGCGCCATATCCTCATCACAATGCAGCGCTTCTTGCAGCAATTCTAAGGAACTGCGAGCGCAACTTAAGAAGGCGCTGGCCAGCATATCATCCAGGACATTCACATATTGAGACCACTCGCTGGGCAGCTACAAGTGGGAAAGGATATTATTAAAACTGTTTTTAGAACAGCTTTAGCAATTCTTACCTCATCCTTAACATCTTCAAACTCCCGAGACACGGCCAGCATTAGCTCGACGATGTTGTTGTAGTATTTCCAGAGCGTGTTGTTGCCGCGGCTCAGCGAGCTGCTCAGCTGCTGCTCAAAGACGGAGATGTCCACGGCGCCGCTGAAGTTCAGGCGCAGCATTAACGTGTCGCAAATCTTCTCGCAACTGCGCACAACTTGGCGATTGGCGCGCTTGTAGAGCTGGACAGTCTGACGCAGCTGGTCAACATGCTGGACACAATCCTCCAGCCACTGGTCATAGTCCTCGTTGGGCTCGGCGAGAGCGCCGTAGGTCAGCTTGAAAATGCCCGGCGCCAGCTTGCGATCACAGTAGAGTATCATTGGGCGAAACAGTTTGCGTTCCCGCTCCGTCAAGGAGTTCATGATGCGATTGTAGTCCAGGCACAGCTGCAACACGCTCTTGTACGCAAATCTCAGCATATCGTGGCGCTCGTAGATCTTACGCATGGGACCCGGCACTGCAAAGGCCAGGCGCTCGAAATGCTCCGCCTGCGTGCTGATCTCAAGGACGCTGGCATCAATGTTGCACTGCAGCAATGGCTTGGACTGCTTGCTGCGCACCAGCAGATAGCGCTCAAGTTTCTGGCAGAGATTTGTGCCGCATCTGGCATACAACTGCTGCCAGTCCTCATAGGAAAGACGCATTTCCCGCTCGAAATCTGTGCGCAGCAGCTGAAACTTGGCGAGCACCGCAGTCGCCTGGGGCACTGGGGGCAGCCATGCGGCGTTGCTTCTGGCCAGGCGATTGCACAGCCACGTCAAGCGCTCCAAATTAATGCGATAGGCCAGCGCACGAGAGACGTGCTGCGGCAGCCATGATTCATGCTGCTTGCGGCGCTCCTGCAGCAGCTGTCTGGTTGTGGCATCCATGTCCTCGCTGAAGAGCTGCCAAACGTGGCTGACCTGGCGCAGATAGCACTTGCGCAGCGTGGCGTGGTAGGAATAGTAGAGCATTACATTGAGCGCCTCCAATGCCTCCTCCACGTTGCATACACGCCGGAATACATTGGCGATGAGACGCTGCTGCGTCTCCTCCAAGCGCTGCACGCTGCGCCGATAACTGGCCACCTGATCGTACCACTCGCTACGATGCACATTCAACATGAGCTGCTGGGAGCCCGAACTTCTTAGTTGATTGAGCGACTGCAGAAACTGCTGCTCCACGCAGGCGGCAATCTTCTCCAGCTGCTCGCCGCTGGTGCCACTAAACTGTGCCCGCTCAATGCTCTCGCTCTCATCGAGACGTCCAAACACAATCATTGCTTCGCATATGTCCTTAAGATCTCCAAGACGCTCCATAAATGCGTTCACATGATTGAATATGATGCCCTCGTCCAGCTGCCAGCCAATGTCAATGTCCTGCAGCCGGGCCATGTGCTCCTTGTAGGCCTGACAGCATTCCAGCGATAGATTGCACATTTTGATGCCAAAACGCGGTCGTCCGGCAAGGATCTCCTCGAGCTTTATCTGCTCCGTGCAGTACTTAATGATCTGATTGCTCAGATTACGAAAGAGCACCGTGATCCGTTCACTGCTCTTGTAGTGCTCCGAATGCAGCCAAATAAAGCGCATCAGGTGGATAATACGGGGCAACAGTTGGGAAACGGCGGCCGGAGTCGCTGCCTCGTCTATTTTGGCGCAAGGCGTCACAAGCAAATGCAAGAACTTTAGATTGGACATGGTCAATTCCTGCTCCTGCTTGGCGGCCTCAATGAGTTGCTCAATTTGTGGTATGTGCACTGATTGCCACTGTCGCAGCACTTTGAAGATGCGCTGCACATCAAACTGGCCTAGCTGGGAATTGAGACCCTGCAACACCTCTACTGCAAGAGAAAGGGATATGTGAAAGGGAAGGGAATAAGTAAAGATTAAAAGGATATATGAAGGGGAGGGAATAAGTAAAGATTCTATGTATGTACTTTGTTAAGTGCGGTAAACATCTAGAGAAAATCTAAAAAAAATCAAAGTACTTTCATAAAAATAAGTTAGTTAATTAATGTAGAGCACAAAGCAAGATCATAAAGATAAGTATTTGGCGTTTAAATCGTTTAAGTTATGGGAGTTTAAAATCTAGAATGAAAACAACTCTAAATTTCGGCATGAACTTCAATCGAAACTACGTAAGAACAACTTTTGAGACAGCGTTTTATACTAATTTATAGTATAATCGATTAATAATGAAATTTCGAGACTATTTTAAAATATATTTCTCCTAAAATATGTACAGGAGGAACCCTTCTCAAATTTCGAAGAAAAAAAATTAAAAAAATAAAGGTATTTTTCAAATATAAATAAATTTTAAATGCAAAATTAATCTAGATGATAAAACAGTTCCAAAAAATGGAAATTTATGTGAGTTAGAAATATTGCGAATACTACTTTATACTAGAAAGTCTGATATCCATGATCAATATTAAAATAAATAATAATATAGAATAACCAACGATGTTATTTGTACATGCTCATAAACACTAATAGATATTATCTAGTTAAGTTTCTTGAGTGCTTACAGCGATACTCCCAGAACTCGAACTCATCGCGCACCGTGGCCAAATCATTGGGCACCATCAGGGTTCGATCGGTTAGCAATGTGCGGATCTGCGTTGTCCAGTAGACGGCAATGCTCTCCAGATTCTTGAAGAGCGGTCTGTCACAGACAATGTGCTCGCCACCAATCTGATGGAGCACAAAGGGCACATAGAGCACCGTTATGCCGCCAATCTTGGAGTTGATGGCACAAAGAAAAGCCAGCAGCTTGTCGAGGCTGGCACAGAAGCGTCCACGTACACTGGCGTTCCAATCATTATAGTTGCGAATAATGGGCGCATAGAAGCGCTCCAGCAAATGCATTAAACAACCCTCCACATCGCTGTGCAGGGTGCCAAAGTGTATCTCGTCGTGGAAGCCATCGACACTGAATATCTCGTTGGGTTCGCCGCGCAGAAAGTAGCTTATGTCATCCACGGGCTCCGTGGGAAAGCCCAGGCAGGCGCTGAGTCTGCTACCCTCATAGAAAATGGTCAGAAGTGGCTCATTTACCTCGAGTAACCAGCGGCGTATGATATCCAGCGGTTTCTCATGCCAATCCCCTTGATTCAGTGAATACAGTGTGGTCATACGTTGTATATACTCAACCAATTGATGCAGCTCCTCATCGCTATATGCAGGACGCGGCGTCTCAGGCCGAACCTCCTCCTGCTTCACCTCGACTTTGTGCTCTGTTATAATGGTCAATGTAAGCAAATAATAGTTACAAGTGTACTACAAGTATATACCCTCATCATCGGATAAATCCGAGTCGGTTAGCCGTTCATCTTCCACAGCGCTGGAGGACGTCATTTTATGGTTAAAAGACACAAACAATTCATCGTTCCTATGGCAGCTGCATTTTAAAAGCCGTTAATCTAGCTCCAGCTCCAGCTGATCTACAACACTGTTTTCTAACACTCAAAAGTTATCGAACGTGGCAATCGATATATAGACTAGGCAACATATGCGATTATTTTCATAACAAAGCGGGACGTTTGGCGTTCATATAATAATTCAGTTTATAGTCAAATTCAGTACAAAATATAAAACCGAAACATGAGTAATAACAATAACGAGGCAATGGAGCGCGTTTGCAACACGGCCAATTCACTGTTCCCGGGTCTGAACGTGAACTTATCTGAGCTATCACAGCCCACAGAGGCCTTTGTCACCCGGATACTCGTACACTATTTGCGTGCTTATGGCTTCCGTGTGGAGCCGCCGTACAACATCGAGAGCGAGGGCAACGATGCCTCAAAGGAGAAGCGCCAGTTCTTGGCGCTGCTGTGCCGCCAGGTGGAGCGCATATTGCAAATATCATTTCCGGCCAAGACCTACACTTACATTGATATTATTCAGCCAAGTATGAATGCATAAGTAACAAAAGATACATTTATAATAACCCATACATAAATTGCAGCTGCTAGAAAGACATCCAACACACTGGACGTGCTCCTAAATTACTATTGTTTCTGGAAGTTGCACAAGAAGGAAGTTATTCCACTTATCAATGAGAAGCTCAAGGATCGCCAGTCACAAGCCGCACTCATTATAGCCAAGAAGAGCGAGCTGGAAGAGCGAACAAAGAAGATAGCCCAGGCAAAGATTGATATTGCGAAATGCGATGCCAACATTAAATTAATGACTGAAGATTTGCCCAAAATACGAGCAGAGCTAGATGAACGCACTAAATACTTTAAGGATAAACAGGCCGAGTTAGAAGCGCAGGACGAGCTGCTGTCGCAAATGGCTATCCAATTGAACAATTTGAAGCAGAAGATTGTGAAGGATGGCGAAGTGGAGGCAGTTAAGGCGTAAGTATCCTTTAGAAAACATTTAGTCGCCATACTTCATCTTGTTAACAAAAACATCATCGCCTTTCGCATTGTTCTATTAACCATGTTTGTCTGTTGCCTTTAATTGTGATTGCAATGTCCCCAACAGAGAGAGGGAACAGACAGCTGATACAATTACCAGTCACAAAGTGGAAATGGAAAAACTGGAGAAAATCTTTCAGGAGCGACGCATTGAAATCGAAGACCTTTCGGATCAGAATGAAGAGATCGAGAAACTCATGAAAATACTGCCGCCAGAAGAGCTAAACGAATATAAGGATAAGATGAAGCTAACTGAACGCATGGAAAAGAAGCATTCTGCACTGGAGTCAAAGCATCAAAGTCTGCAGACCACAAAGGAGAAGAACAAACAGCACCTCAAGCAGTGCGAGGAGGAGCTTAAAACACTAAATCTGCAATACGAACAGGATGCCCAAAAGGAGCAGCAGCAGATCCTGGATCAGCAATCGTTGAACGAGCAGCTAGCCGGTAATATTGAAGAAATTACGTACGAAAATGGTACGTTGAAGGAGAAAATTGATGAGGAGCGTCTTGCGGCTGAACAGTTGAAAAACTTTGTATCAAAATTAATTGTTAAGCACGAAAATTAAGACTTAATATATCCAATTGTTTATTACTAAATGTAAACTGTTTACTACGCTCATTGTGGGGTTAGGTACGAACGCTGGCCAAATCATGTCTCCATTTTCTTGCTCTCCAAATGCGCCTTCAGCTGTTGACTGAAATCATCTTCCACATTATCGTCATCCCAGTTGTCCTCCCACACATTGGGCTCTTCTACATCATCAGCCACGCGAAAATCTGCAATTTTAAAATCAAACAATTGCCTTTACAAACAACAACAACAAAAGCAGTGAACAAATTGCTACCTTCAGCGGGAAACTCTTCGAACTCGTCATCCTCCTCGAGCAGACCCAAGTCCTCACTTTTCTGGTTGGACTCCTCCTTATCTTTCTCCTTTTCCTTGTCAGGCGCAGACATCTTTTTGTATATATGTATTGCTTAGAGCTGAATTTACAAATTGTTTAACAATTTTCAATGAATTTGACGCTTCGCCGAAATGATGCCGAGTCACTTGCTCATCTGATGTCAACTTATCGATAATTTAGTATGGAGAAACGATTATGGTAACAGATGTAAAACTTAACATTTTCTGAAATGTTATTAACAGCAACAGCGACTGTCATATGTTTTTATCGGCTTTTCTTATGTAAATAATAAAACGCTGTGTAGCTAAGTTTGAGGGAAAATATTGCGCGTCGTATTTAAATTTAACAAGCTGTTAGCTAGCTTCAAATCATTAAGAATCTAATAAGAAAGGCTAACAGCTCTTTAACAGGGAGGCACACGACGTACTGTCCAGCACTGGATGCAGTGCTGCCACACTGTTAAAATTAACACTTCGCGCCATTGTTGCTTTTGAAATATGCATTTTATTTATTTTTTTTTGTATAACATTTTGACTTTGTGACTATTTGACTTTCAAGCTAATAGGGTTATTGAGCAGTTGAAATGTACGTAACGTTAACATTTATAATAAATAGTTTTGCGGTATGCTTTTGATTTATTGCATGTTTTGTTTTGTTTTTTTTTTTGCTTTTTGTTGCAGTTGGATATTTTGCTTGCCAAAACTTTGTTTTTTTACGCTAACTGTAAAAATTTTGTATGCCAAAATATATCTAGGTATATATTAATAAAGATTTGTATCGTTTGTTTGTTTGTTTAAGTATGCTACTTTTATAAAGGAATAAAACACCATACATTTGATTAATTTATACCATTTTTGAACTTATTGTTCGATTTGTGTTTTTTGTTTACCGATTTTTTTGTTGTTTTCTTGTTTTGTTTTTGGGCTTAATCGCTCTCTTTCTCTTCTTGTTTCTGTTCTATACATTATTCATCACAGACGCACAACGCACAAATAAAAAATGCAATGCTTATTATCATCAATTAACAATTTGTTTTTTAAGCTCCATTTTGCTTGAATTCGACGCTGACCTCTTTAGAAAATGTCATAACCTCAAACTGCGTCCAACTGATTTACATTTTTATAATACTAATTCATTAATGCTGCTTCTCGAAAGTTTTATAAATACTAAACATAAAACTGTTATGATAACTGGCATTCAGCATTGCTATTTGGATCAAATATACTATTAAAAAAGTGCATGCCGCGTCCCCTCCCATTTAATAAAGGTGCGAACTCACTTCAATCTTGATAGCGATCCAGCATCATTGTATGCGTGGAGTTGAGCGAAAGTAAGATGAGCGCGATTACAGAAACTAAAGAACGCACTCCTCTCAACCGAAAGTTTCTTGCTCGGAGAGGAATATCAACATATGCCACGATTGAGAGACAGTAGGTTACGCCATGCGCATGTCCGTTAGTCGTCGTTATTTGGCGACCAAACCTGTGACGTCACAAATCATGAAATTCATCGCGCGCTTTTGAATTTGTTCGAAAATCACTAACTTTTTTTAGTATATCGTCTCGTGTGGCTGTATTTCCAGTCCGATTTTCAAAATCTTGCCAGCATATTGTAGGGAACTTCATACCGCGTCGATTAGGTTGGTGCTCTGTAGGTGCCATACATTTTAAATAATACGTAGTTAAACTGACGTTCATGCGCAGTGAGAGCCAAAAGTTGCAGTCGTCTTGTCATAACCTATGTATGAGCTCTCTCAATCGTGAACATATGCTTGATATTTAACTCCGATCATGAAGCTTTGTTGTTGCCAAATTACGCTCATTAGCATATTTGATGGTAGCTTTTTGCATGCACTTCATATGGAACGCGCTCAGAGTCGAAAGTGTTGTTGCTTTTCATATGGATCGCGATCATGATTGAAGTGAGTTCCCACCTTAAGTTGCACGGCCCTCTTTGTGTGTTACGTGTGTGTTATTTAAGTAAGTGTTTTGATAAATATGTTTGTTTATGTTGTAAGTGTATTATTACACATATATATATATAGTACATAGTATATGAAAGCTTTCTAGAAAAAACAGTTTATCACATATAGAGAGGAAGTGTTAAATATGTTTGTTGTCTGTTGCGTTAATAAATGTTCTATGTTGCGGTTGAGTTTTAGAATACTATTACTGTATGTATAGAAGTTTGAATAAAAAACTACATACACACGTGTATACATATTGTAAATTAAATTATAAACAGCTTAGCCTCATAAAATGCATAAAGTAGTAAGTAGTAGTAGTAAATACAAATACATAAAAACATTCAATCATATTTCAATCCATTTCAATTTTCAAGAAGAGCACCAATAAAGTTACACTTGAGCTTAAGCAAAAGCATACATACACATATACCAAGTTCGGGGGTATGGGGGGAAACAAGTTGCGGTAATAAATATGAAAAAAAATTAAATATGTTAACAGGCTACAATACAATTACAATACGTTAAGGTCCTTGCACACAATGCGTGTAAATTACGCGCTCATTTTCTCAACTCGCTCTCAAAAAACTGTGCGAAACTTGCGATCATGATGAAACTATAACAGGGTGGTCCATTCGCTCAATGTGCGTTCCACGATTGACAGTACGAAAGCAAGCTCTCAGTGCCCCGAAAGAGAGCGAATGGACCACCCTGATATAATTTCATCATGCTTACGATCAGGGCTCAAGAGAGCAGTGCTCTCTCTCTCTCTCTGTGAGCTTTTCACTCGCTATGTGCGCCAGCATCTTAATAAATAGTTGAAAGCTTTGTATGCTTTCATTTGTTTGTGTAGATTAGTGTGTGTGTGTGTGTGTGTGTTTGGATGTTTGTGTCTGTTTTTAAAACGCTAAGCGTTCTCTAACGGTTTTGTTTTCGCGCTTACAAACTACATAAATACACATCGAACATCAAAAATATTGATTGCATAATAATAAAGGATTAATGTAAATCGCAGGTGCTAATCATATGCCAACACACACAGATAAAAGCAGCTTACAGACAACGAGTAACGAGTAAAAAGCTCACCGTCAAAGCTCGAATAACTCTGCAACAGCGAGTAATTCAAAGCTGCGAGCATCGCAAGCGTTTTACACGTTATCGTCTGCTAGCCAACTTGTACGATATACGATATACATCTATATATATATAATTACAAACAACAAACTACTAGATGATTTCGAATCTTTTAACTTGTTTTACTCGCGTCTTGTACGCTTCGGTCGGGAGGCTGCAATCGAATCTCCTGCGGCCGACGATGCACTCGTTGCGGTACCTCCTCCAACGGCGCCCTCTGTCGAGGCAATAGCCGTTATGGTGGCCGATATGGTTGCCGGCTGTCGATTATCCGCCCCGCCACGCACTTTACGCGATGCCACCGACTGAGCGGTCACCTGGAGCGAGATAGCGTGCGTGTTGAGCTTCTCGGCCAGCAGCAGATCCTTCAGACCTTTCATTTTCTGGCTGTACAGGGTGATCACTGGCCGCTTGAGCATTATCTCAAAGGGATCGTAATCATCGACAACTGGAGTGCTGCTGGCCACTTGCTCGACGCCGCTGATGCTGCTGCTCTCCTCCAATTTAGCTTCTTTGTGCTGCTGTTGTTGCTGCTGCGCCTCGTTGACGCTGCTAGCCTCGATGGGCGGCGATTGGGCCAAAGTGCCCCCGTTGCTTGTTTTAGTAGCCTCCTTGTCGGCATTGCTGCTCCTGCTGCCGCTGTTATTGTTATTGCTGCTGCTGCTGTTGTTGTTCTGCGATGCATCGCCCGACGGCGTCTTCTCCGTACCACTTTGCTGCTTCTGCTCGGCAAATGGTTGACCGCCGCCTTGGAGCAAAAAATCTGGATTCAAAATCTTCTCGCCACATGCAGCTGTCAAATCCGCCAATGTAGTGGGCAGCTCCGACTTGAGTTTCTGTGAATATGTAAAAACAATGGCAAAATGAATTCTAGATAGGGCAAGTAAATGTCTAGTAAAATTGCAGCTTTTATTGTGAGATTTAGGGCTCAAGGGTCAGGATAATATCAAAGATCAGAGTCAGCAAAGTCAACTCACCTCATCCTTCTTAACAACAGTGTTGTTATTGTTGTTATTGCCCTCCAAATGCAGCGATGGCTCAACAGTTGCTGTCGCTGCCATTGCCTTTTTAGCCTCCAAGGCGGCCGCCTGTTCGGCCTCCAGATCCTCGGGCAGCTTGATGACCACCTGCGAGCGTATATCATAGTCAAACTTGGTAATGTTGGTCACCAGCGGCTTGGCCCAGCCAATATGCAGAATGGGCGTCAGGCTGTCCTCCTCCCACTGACAGATGCCATCATAGAAACGCAACAGATTGGCAAACACCTCCGCATCCCGTAGAATGCTGCGTGCCGAGTGTCCAGAGCTTTCCGTCTTCATTACATATGGTATCAGCTCGTTGGCAATGTCCAGCAGCTCCTTGTAGATCTCCTCATCGTCGCGGCATTGATAGGTGTAGAGTCGTATAACATCAGCAGCATTGGCCCAGGCGGCAAAAGCCTCGCGATACTTAAGCAGGCGATTGTAATAGTTGCCCTGAAAGATGTGCGGGTAAACATGATGGTTGTGGTAATGCGTGCGGGAAGATTCGATGGCCTCGCGAAACAGTTGCTCGCAGCTGATACTACGATGAGTACGATTGATCTCCTCCAGCTCGCCAAGCAGTCCCAGGGCCATTGGGTATCGCTTAAGATGGCCCAAATCGTAGAGCAGCCAGAGCAGCTGCTGTTGCAGCTCCGCAACCTCAACGCAATCGCTATTCGCACTGAGCGAGATGTTCAATGCCACACAAATGGCAGCCACTTCCATGCCACGCTCGCAGACGACAGCCAGGCCACCCAAGTATAGCCAGGAGCCGGACTCAATGCCAGCGCCAATGTCCTGACCGCGCTTATCCTCGCTGCCCTTGCCATGCCAGGTTACCTCGATGCTCTCCACATGCTTCTGGCCAAACACCACCCAGGCATGATCCTCCGAGATGGCCAGGCGCACATCCCGATAGCCCAGCAGCTGACAGCCGGCGGTGGTGGCCAGCGCCACTCCAAAGCAATCCAACTTATTGCCCGACAAATAGCTATACAGATTCTGCAGATGAGCCCGATCCTTGTAGCTGCTGCGTATGAGTGAATTCCATATGACATCCGACACCTTCTTGATGATATCCCGGGTCGCCTGGCGATGCGGCTTCGGCTTGTCCACCACCGACAAAATGGTCTGGAACTTCTTATACAGTCCGGCAATCAACTCGTGGGTGACCACAGGAAAGGGCACGCTGTTGCCCATGATGACATCGCTGCTGCTGGCTAATCGTGAAAATACAATCAAATTGATTAATAGGGAATCAAAAATGAAATCAAATAAATTATAGCAGACATGTTCTAAATTCCATATTCTTTTCACAATTTCACAATTTGGTGAATAAACCACATTTTCTGTCCTTCAATTATGTATATAAGATTCTGAAGATTCCTTTATCTGTCTTTAAAAAGGTTTTCCTGATTAGGTTTGTTTGCTAACAGTTTTATCATAAATTTTAAAAATCTATTACATATTTCTATTAAAATTGTATCTGCTCTCTATTTCTTAATATTCCCATGATTTTCCAAATCACGAGCTATTTATTTGAATACAAATATATATATTTTGAGTTCTGATGATCTTTTAACACGATTTATTATCAGTTTAAGTTTTAGTGTTTAATAACTTATTTATTTGATATTAATTTAATATTTATTTAATATTTAATTAATATCGACTAAAAATATCAAAGGTATTATTATTAAAATCAATAGTTTACTAATTTCTTAAAATTTTAATTACGCTTTTATCGTCATCTCTAGCCTTTTTAAAAGTCAAAAGTAGGAAATCGAGAAATTTTTAAATACATATATAGTTATATGTATCTAAATGGCTTTTATTCGTTTTTTATACTTTAGCGAGAGTATTATAATCTTGCCTCGAAATCTGTAATGAACAGAAGGAGATGTTTCCGACCCAACAAAGTATATATATTCGGTATCAGCATGAATAGCCGAGTCGATATGGCGATGTCCGCCTGTCCGTCTGTTTCTATGCCATTTAGTCTCTTAGTTTTAAAGCTATCGTAATGAAACTTTGCACAGATCCTTCTTTTTTGCTGCAGGCAGTACATATGTCGGAACCGGCCGGATCGGACCTCTATAACATTCAGCTGCCATAGGAATGATCGGTCGAAGACTTTGTTTTTGTATGAAAAACTTTTTTGTTTATAAAGATATTCTTCTCAAACTCAACCAAACCGAAACGCTGAAGAGTTTAGACAATCTGATTAAATTTGTTTAAAATCTGACCACTATCGGGATCGGGAGAAAAATGAGTTTTTGTATGAAACACTTTTTGTATTACATTCACACTAAGTGAGAGTTCTATTATACATCAAATAGTTTCCTATAATTTAAACAAAATCGGAACAATCAGACAAAAATTGAGTTTTGTATAAAAAACATTGCTGCTTGGGTTTATAGCTTCGGCACTCCAAAGATATTCATCCTTTCTTGTTCATATTCAAATTTTTAAGTCTGTGTATATATACCAATAAAATATCGAAATTGCATAAAAAATTGAAATAAAATCAGCTAAACGGCTCAATATTAAGGCACTCAGTTTTTCAAATAAAATCAATTTTTAAATAATAATCAAGCCACTTTGCGCTACCAAATGTACAATACTAGATGTTCCTGTTGACGAACAAATAGTTTCTTTCCTTTTAACTCCCTATAGCCATAAAATGGGTAAAAGGGGGTACCAAATCTTTGTTTATTTTGTATATATATACATATATATATTTATTATCACAATCAACATTTCAGTTAGTTTGTTTCCTAAAATAAATTAAAAACTACTTTTGATCCGAGCTAAATGGCAACACTTTAGAAATCGCAAAATTCCAAACTTTTTCGGAATTCAGAACCGCTAATAATTTCACTTTTGAATACCTTGTTGGAAATCGGAAATGTGAAATGGGAAAAGGGCGCAATTTTGAATATATTTGTAGAGAATTCGATTGGCTCTTAAGTATTAAGATATGTATGGAATTTGGAATACGATCTGAATCAGATTTGAGATATATGTATGTAAGGGGAGGGAATACGCACCTAGGGCCGCTTGAGCGGCCTGGGCCGCCTGAGCCGCCTCGCCAGTGGTCAGCGATAGCTCAATATAGCCAACGACAATGGAGAGTAGCGTTAGATCGGGCTCAATGGCGCTGGTGAGTGCACGGCGGAACAGGTTGACCACATCCGATGTTGATTTGAGCGGAAAGAGGCTGGCATCGATGATGCCATTGAGCGCCATACAGGGACTGGCGCTGGCGCTGCGTGTTACCGTTGACATGGCAAAAGGATTTATATGTTATGGGTAGTATACTATATATATGGAAATTGCAGTTCGTTTTCAATTGCCACAAGTTGTGGTGCCACAACTGCTTAGCACTGGCCGCAGGCGCTGTTGCATGCACACTGGACTTGCACTTCCACTTGGTAGCAGTAGCAGCAGTACAGCCAGACACTTTGTTGCTGCAACATTTGAGCAGCAGCCCGCCCTCCAGGCCGCTGCTGCTGCTGGCGGAGGGGTGTATGTGTGTGTGTATGTGTGCAATGGACGCCACAAGTTGACAAACAACTTTTTTACTTTCCACCTTGTTTGTGCGCACTGTTTGCCCTTTTTTCGTATTTTTTTCTTATTTTTATTTGTATTTTTTTTTATTGTAGGCCTCTCTTCTTGTTTTGCCTTGTCGCGTTTCTATGTGCGTTTGACTGTGTGTGTGTGCGTGTGTGTGTGTGTTCACTTATTCTTTAGCAGGATTTTTATGCAATCTGCTGCGCTGCTCTCGTTGGCGCTGCATTTTATATTGCTGCTGTTGTTGTTTTTTTTTTGTTTTTCGCGTTTCCTTTTTAACGAGGTGTGTGTGTGTATGCGTGCGTTGTGTCGTTCAATTGCACTGACACTTCGTTAATTTTGTCGTGCAGTTTGCTGCTGCTGTTGTTGTTGTTATTCTTGTTGTTGTTGTTGTTATATATCCTGTCGTCGCCTCGCACTCGTTTGCACACGTCAGCAGCAGCAGCAGCAGCAACGTTTCAAGTTTGGCAGGTGCGTAGGGCCAGCAGAGCCGCAGCAGAGCAGCGGCAGCAGCTGAAATTGCGTAGCTTGCGTTATTGCGTAGCATCCAAAGTAGCGCGCCTCACCTCCCCCGCCAATGCACGTGCCACGGAATTTGCGTCGTTATTTGTTTTCACACTTTATTTCGTTTTGTTTTGATTCTTTTGCTGCATTGTATATATTTAATATGTATTTGCTTGCCTATTATCACGCTTTCTGTTAGTTTCAATTCATTAATATTACATTTGTTTTGTGGGGAAAAAACTTTTTTGTTGCGTGTCGACTGTTTGTTGTTGCCGCTGCTTTATTATTGTTGGCATTTTGCTTTGGCTACTGCAACGCGTTATGGTATTTTAATGTGCAATTTGCTTTGACCTAAGCGCATTTGCCAACACTGACACAGCGTTGCCAGCTGGTGATGTTGTGATTTGAGTCACAGTTTCATCGTGAGAATTTTACAAAGAGTGACTGTATTCATATATATATTTTAGTTCAATAGAGCCTGCATTCTTAGGTTTGTTAAGTAAATATGCATTTTGCGGCCTATACTTATGTTATATTTGCTTTCAATTAACTTGTGACTAGCTTTTACCATCAAGTAAAGAACAAATAGAGTTCCCAGTCTTTGGGCAACTTTTGCACCTAAAGTTTTGAACGCGGCAGGTTCCGCAGCGCTGGCGGCAGGTCCCACCGAACAAATAGGAAACGTGTGGGACCTGCCGCGTAAAAATTTTCAGTGCTAAAGTTGCCCAAAGACTGGCAACTCTATTTGTTCTTTACTTGATGCTTTTACTCTGAAACTGTGACTCAGTCACAGTTACCCATTTAAGGCTCATCTCTAGATGTTTGAGCATTTGCCAAATATAAACAAATGCCGGAATTTCTTGATTTTAACTGCAGCAAAACTATAGACTGCAAGCAGGGGGCGGTGCGCGCAGTGCGTTATAATGGTAAGCCTGCCTTAAATAGAGTCCTTTTGGGCTTCAATTGATAAGTTCCTGCTGCTTTTAGTGGATGGCACTTACTGCATGAGTTGCGGCTCGGATAAGAAGGTAAAACTCTGGAATCCTGCCTCGGGCTTGCTGCTTAAGACCTATGGCGGTCATGCCGATGAGGTAACCGATGCAGCTGGCAGCTGTGATAGCAGCTATATCGTATCCGCCAGCCTGGACAAGAGCATTATCTACTGGGACGTCTCCACAGGTGAGTCAATTCGAGAATTTTGACTTATATATTTTCTTACTACCATTTGCTGCCCTCCTCAGGCACGCCGGTGCGTCGCCTGCGCAGCCACGCCGGCGGTGTGCGCTGCGTCTGTTTCAACGAAGACTCCTCCATAGCGATATCCGGCGGACGTGACAATACGGTCATGTGCTGGGACATAAGGACACGACGGCTGGACCCGGTGCAGGTGATGAAGGAGGCGCGGGATTGCATCACCACGGTGCTGACCAACGAGCACAAGATCTATGCCGCCTCGCTGGACGGCTGTGTGCGGCACTATGACATACGGGTGGGGGAGCTGACCTGCGATAAGATTGGCCAGCCGGTTACCTATCTGGCCCAGACGCGGGATGAACAGTGCCTGGTGGCTGGCTGCCAGGACAGTGTGGTGCGTTTGCTGGACTGCGAGACGGGTGGCCTGCTAGCCGAATACAAGGGCCACCAGGCCGATGACTATCACATCGAGTGTGGCATTTTGGCCAACGATGCGCACATTGTGACCGGCTCCAGTGACGGCACTGCGTACATCTGGGATCTGCTCGAGGCGAAGGTCCTGCAGCGTCTGCGCATAAGTAAGCCACAAATGCTTTTAATGCTTTGAGTTCTACAAATTACAATATTATCCTTGCTTTAGGTGACAATGGCGGCGTCGTACATTCTCTGGCCACACATCCCAAGCGACAGGAGCTGCTCTTCGCCAGGCGCAGAGACATGTATGTCTTCTCAACAGACGTTCAGATTGAAGAGGAGCAACTCTAGCCGTAGCAATATTTCGGTTATTTGTATACTTTAAATTTAGTTAAGATTTATAGCACATTTTATAGGACTTGTGATATTTTTGTAGTTATTTATATTCATTGAAACTACTACATGTATCTTGGACTGATCCTTGAGAGAAGCCTGAACTGGAAGCACACTAAATTGTAAAAATAAAATCAGCTAAGGATCATATCTAGAGAGATGTACTGGGCTACTCAGAAACAAGTTATAGCTCAACTCCCTACAAAAATATAAACAAATGTACATTAAGGATACATAATTATATGTGAATTTGAATAAATGTCAACTAAGAAAATAATCCTGAAATGGGTAAGGTTTATTTCCTTAAATGTTCCGTTTTTATTAAAAGTATATTAATTTCGCAATTGTATTAAGCTGCGGTCACTCGATGTGGCATTTTGTCTCTCAGTTTTGTAATGTCGTAATGAAACTTGGCACAGACCCTTCTTTATATTGTAGGCAATGCATATGTCGCCATGTGCCATGGGAATGATCGTTAAAAAGACTATGTTTTTGTATGAAAAACTTTTTTGTTTATAAAGATATTCTCCTCAAACTCAACCAAACCGAATCGCTGAAGAGCTTACACAATCTGACAAAATTTGGTCAAAATCGAACCCCCATATCACTATATCAAACTTTTTGATTATACAACTATTTTATCCAAACTAAGTGAGAGTATTACTATACTTCAAATAGTTTCCTTTAATTTTGTCAAATCAATCAGACAAAAATTAAGTTTTTTATAAAAATAAATTTCTGCTAATTTCTTTCCTGTTTTTTTGTTGCTTTTTGCTTGAAATTGCTTTCAAAATTTTGTTTACTATTTAGATGTTTGTAGATTGTTCACTTTTAAAAGTACTCCTTGTAGAAATTTGGGTGTTCACTATATCGAGGTGTTCACTATATAGGGTGTTCACTATATAGGGTGTTCAATATACCCAGACACGACTGTAATACAGTGACGTTTTCTCCAGTAGAAGTTCTTGTAGAAGTTTATCAGATCTGGTGCAATAATATATGTTCTATTTCTTTTACTAGATAGATTTAAAATCCTTAGTCTTCTGGTTCATTTTTAAGGCGTCCCAAAAGTAGGCTTCACATATTTCTAGTGAATTGATTCGGCTGTATTTTTTATTTTATTATTATTAAAGGTTTATTTGATATATAGCCTACTGTTACTATTCTTAATAACTTTTACTACAGTGAATTTCAATTTTAACAAAATATATACCATATGTATGTACATACTTAAACCTGGATAATAGGGTGAATTAGTAAGGTATAAACAGGATATCAAAATATATTAAATTGTTCGGTTTGGTAGGTCATTTGGGTGAATCCTCTGGAGAATCCTTCTCGCCCTCACTCCGTGAATTCGTCTCCTTCTCAGGAGCCTTTGTCGCCAGCTGGTTCGGATGGTTTGCGAGCTTGTACAGATATGCTTGGCTTGGCAGTTGATGACATCTCCGATTTTCGGTATATTGAGCTCTTTTTCGATGTCGCAATTCCGTTGTATAGTTCGGAACAAGATCGTATAACTTAACCCACAATTGCTCGTTATTACAAGCGACTGTCCAATAGTCTCAAATTTAACGTATCCTTATAGAATACAGCAGTTCTGAAAAGGATCTTTAACTTCACACAACTTAACAACTATATAATTAAAAGCACAAATTGCATTTCTTTGAGGGGAAAAGGAAAAACCATTTATTTGACATAATTTTCATTTTTTTTTTGTTTTTTTTTGTTTTGTTTCGTATTTGTAATTATTTAATGTATTTTGTTGTTGTTTATATAGAGCATGAATGTACGTAGTAATATGTTGTTGTTGTATGTATGATCATCTGACTTATATAATGCATAATCTTGTTGTTGTTGTTGTTTTAGCTATAAATCTGTTGTTGGCCTGCAGCAACGCACGTAAAATGCCCAATGCATGTGCAAGTGTGTGGTGTGTGTGTGTTGTATGTATGTGTGTATGGGTGGAGCGCCGCTCTCTCCATCATTCTCAAACTCTCTCTCCGTTGTGGGTGCCAAGCCATTGGCTACGCTGCGCGCGACACTACTAATGACACTTGGTGTCTTTGCGGTGCCTGACAAAAGCTGGCTGCTCTGCTGGCGCGCAGCGTCCCAGCGGCTTAGTAAAGAGATGCACTCTCTCTCTCTTTAGTGTGTCACGCACACTCACACATGCATGGGGCGTTTCGTTATACGTACGCAGCGGCCGAACTTCTCTTTCGTTTACTTCTTCTCTCAACTTTTAACTCTCTGAACTTGCGCTTAAACTAAAGCACATTACATTAAGTAAGTATGCAATTTATTTATATATATGTATGTATTTATGTATATGTATATATATATGCATATTTAATGTACTTGTAGTTAGTAATATTATGTAATGTTGCGTTAGCTTATGTCGTATGTGTAATTTGCATGTATTTATAAAGTATATATATATAAATATGTATATATATTTATTCTGTATGTGTAGTTTATATAATAAACGATTCTTCTTCTTACCACGCACTCTCCACTTAGAATTATTAGATATAGTACATATCAACAACAAAAAAAACTCAATAAGTTTCATCCAAAATTTTTTCGCATATTTTGTTTAAAGGAAAAATACAATTAAGTTGTTGTTTTTTTTTATGTTATATATATATATATATATATGTGTATATATAATGTGTATATATGTAAGTTTTTTTCTTTAAAATTAATTAAATAATAGAAAATAATTTAAAAAAGTAAAAATTAATGCGATGGTTTTTATAGAGTTCAGCATGCTCAGTATACATACATTATACATAGTATTATAAAGTATTATCTATGTATATATCCTATAGCATGTACCATTTTGTTTTTGTTTTTGTTTTTTTTTAGTATTTTTCTTTTGTTTGCATATTTTAATATATATTTTTTAATTTTCTTAATTTGCATTATTTGTAATATGTGTGTGTGTGTGTGTGTGTGTATTGTAATAAACAGAAAATCATAAAATTTTATGTCTATTTTGTTTTTGTACTCTGTTTTGTTGTTACTGCCTGTTGTTGTTTTGTTTTGTTTTCTTTTCTTTACTTAACCAATAAATGAACAAATTTTTTTAGGTTAGTTTAGTTTTCTTGTTGTTGTTGTTGTTTGCATTAAATTACAGTGGCTATCGTGAGTAAATGTGCTGAAACTGTTAAATCAAAATTATATATTAACAGTTAACAAGTTAACTGCACAAAATTGTTTTTCTAATCAATTTTTATACATATTTGCGCCATTTGCAATTCAATTTTGAACAGCTCTGTAGCTTTCAATAGCGCCTAACAGCTCTGTTAACGCACTGTAGCGTCTGCATAACAGTGCTGCGCCGTGTATTAATTAAATGTTTAGGATTTGCTGTTGCTGTTGCTGTTACAGTAATGTTATTGCGAGCGCCTGTAATACTAGCTGCTTCGATGAGTAGAGAGGCGCTGCTGCTGTTAATGTTACTGTTACTGTTAATGATACTGCTGCTGCTGCTGCTGCCGCCGCTGTTAACGTTAATGTTAATGGTGCTGCTGCTGTTAGGCAATCAGGAGGACGGCAGCTGTTTGGCAACAATAACACCAGGACGACACTGTTTCAGAGACGTTGTGATTGTTACAGGCTGATGACTCGCCGACGTTGCCGTCGCACTGCTTGTCTGCACTTTAAAAATGGCGGTGGGCGTAACACAGCCGCTGGTGGCACCCACAACGCCCACATCCTTGGCCGTCTTGGCTGTAATGATCACCTGCTTGTTGCCCTTGAGCTGGAGGAAGGGACGCAGCTCGGCCAGCGCCGCATGCTGTTTGCCAGTGGTTAACGCTAGAGGCGCATCCTGCGCCAATCGATGTCCTGCCACATGACTCGTGCTGATCAGCTGATGGTGCGACTGCTGCTGGTGGTGCGGCTGCTGCTGTTGCTGGTGGTGGTGGTGCTGCTGCTGCTGTTGCTGCTGGTGGTGCTGCTGCTGTTGCTGATGCTGATAGTGCTGCTGCAGCTTATGCTGCTGATCCCCATCGGCAAACAGATGATCCCCCTCGAGATGGCGTATGGCCTCGACAATGGTCTCCAGATTTTGTCGAGAGCGTGTGAAGACGGCCGTGCCGCCCATTACCGTTGGCTGTTCCAGTTTCTCCGTTTTGACCTTGACAATTTTCTCATTGATGCGCTCTACTTCGACCTTGGGCGTGGCCTTGATCGCCGCCTGGAGTATGGGTGTGCTCATGCCCTCGGCATACGCTTTGGCAATGGCATTCACGTTCACCTCATTCTCAGACTCTGTGGAGCTATTGGACGACAGTATGACCTCCTCGTGCACCTGATCCTCGGTTATAATCTCGGCGGCGGCATCCGATTCGAGCTCCTCAATGCTGGAGCAGACAACAACCTGCTGCTGGCCAGTCATCTCATCGATTTCCACATACGAGACGGTGCCCCCGAGCTCCTCCAGCTCATCGGCGCGCACAAAGTTGTCCGTGTGCTCGATAACCTCACGTGGAATGTAGGCGCCGCTGTTGTTTGACACTGCGGCCACCGCCGTGCCCGGCGGCGCTGTGGCAACACTGTACAGCTGCCGCTTGATCATTTGCAGCTCATCCTCGAGCAGGCGCCGCAGGCTGCGCTCCTTCTCCAGCTGCTTCTTCATCTCGAGCAGCTCCTTGGCCGCAATTATGCTGGCATTGCTCAACTTATTGGCTGCCCCGCCCCCCACGGCCACGGCCACACTCCCGCCGCCCGTCAGCAGTGTCATCGGCTCCGGGGACATCGAGCCGAGTCCCTCGTCGGAGCTGTCGCTGATCGTTTGCATATTGATCACATTGTCGGTGAGTTTTCGCTTCTTGATCGCCACCGCACTTGTGCTGCTGTTGTTATTGCTTGATTCGTTGGCATTGCTGTTGTAGTTGTCGCCGGAGGCGCCTCCGCCTCCACCATTCGCCTCGTGCTCCCCCACCTGACGCTTCAGTTCGCTGTTTTGGGTTAGCATCTGTGTCTTCTGGTTCTCCAGGTCCACAATATATTGGAAGGTCTGTTGCAGTATGGCAGCCTGCAAGGCAAAAGAAGGAAACAGAGGCATATTAATATAAGAATCTTTCTTTATCACGATTTCTATAACATTTAAAACTTGTTAATATATTTAAGAATCTTTATCATGATTTCTATAACATTTAAAACTTGTTAATATCTCTTAGTATGTAGGTAACATAATTATTTTAGATAGTACTATGTACAAGGGTGATTTCAGCAGACTTATCGAGGGCTTGTTATATAGATTGTTATCTTACAGGATTTTGATAAGTATTGCTTAACCATAGGATCTGTTCTTTTTACTCCATGTACCCACAAAATGGCTAAAAAAGGGGGTACTAAATCTGAGGAAATGTATGTAACACGCAGAAGAAGACATCTCCGACCCTATAGAGTATATACACCTATGCTCTTGATCAGCTACTCAATCAGATACCTTTTCATCTGTCTCTGACTGTCCATCCATAAGTGCTGATCTGTATCAAAAGAAATTTCGTCTGTAATGAACCCATCGATCCCAGCAACTATAAGAGCTAGAAACACAAACTTTGAAATGTAGGTTCCTGTATACCATACGCAAGTTTATTTTGAATCTAAGATATACCCCCCACACCCCCGCTAATCGATAAAAACCGTTTTACAGCAACAATTTTCAAGATATAGCTTTGAAATTTAACATGTATAATACATTGGTCACTCTTAATCCACATTCCAAATTTCAAGTCGATCGCATAATAAACACAGAAGTTATTCACGAAAGAAGATTCAGTACTGCAGAGCGGGGGAAAGAAGAAGCGCAGCCGCCAATTGAAATGCATCGCTAGCAGCTGTTGCTTGTATGCGTGCGTAGTTGTCATATGTGTGTATGTATGTGTAAGTGTGCGAAGATATGTTAGGAAGTTTTCGTACCTGGGTACAGGGACTTTCGTAGTCGGGTATACGCGACTATAGCATTCTTACTTGTTATGAGAAGAATTACTCAGTATGATGCCCAAATCTCGCCTTACAAAGTTCGCAAAGCTTAAATGCAGATTTAGAATAACGCAAATAAGGTAAAAGAAGTGTGTAAAAGAAGCAACACACACACACACACATACAAACAACAAGCTCTGCTGCTAACAATGAATCTCATTCACAAGACGTCAGTCAAGAGCGAAGCGCAGCATAATTGCCAAAGAGCGAGAGCGAGAGAACAGTGATAATTATCGCAAATGAAGCCACGCATACATATACACTACTGCATACATAAGTGCTCATGTTGTTGTTGTTATTGCTGTTGAATTTGCATTAGTAGTGGGGAGCGGTTGTAGTAAATAGTGTAGTAAGCCTGTTGCTGTTGTTGTCGTTGTTTTCTTGTGTTATGTTGTGACGCCGTCTTGTCCAAAAGGTGAAGGAACTTGTGTCCTTCAAAATGCGCGCGTTCTTTAATACAAAACACAACACAAAACAAGCACATGCATACATACAAACATACTTGCATACTTGCTAATGTATGTATGTATGCAAAAGTTGTTTCTGTCCCCTTTGCTCCTATTTCATCAGTTTGGCAGCACTTCAAATGTGCGTGGGACACGCATAACGGTGAAAAGTTGCATAGAAAGCAGCCACCAGCTGCAAAAGCGTAGGCGACATGAATGCAAAAAAAAAACAACAAGTGAGAACGTTGCAGACGAAAGCTCCCTCCCGACTGGTGTTTACTCTGTTTCTAGTGTTTCATAGAAGAAGAAAGCCTTCTAACCTCACTTATACGTACATACATACATATCATACTATATTCTTGATCAGGCATCAATACGCCATCTAGCGATGTCTGTTAAAAAGTTATCGAAATTTTATTGCAGCCAAAATATATATCGAAATTGGCCGAATCTGATCGCACTATCATATAAAAAGCTTTGACTTGGCCGAAATGTAGAGACGGGTGAGGTCGTGGCAAAAGAATCTTGAAGCCGAGCTTTCATAAACTGTCGCTCAAACCCAGTATACACTTGTTCTCATTTAAGCACTGAGTATAAGAGGAAGTTTGAAAACTCTGGCAACACCCACACGAGGAATGCAGGCAGCTGCAGAACAGAACAGAACAGAGCTGAGGCTGCGCGGCTGCTGCTACAGTCGCTGTCGCTGTCGCTGCTGCATCATGGCAAAGGAATGCGAAGCTCTGTAGAAATTCTTGAGCTTTTGGCTTTGATTAAAAAATAATAAATCTCTGTTGTGGTTGTTGCAGTTGCAGTCGCCGCAGCAGCAGCAATAAAACTTGTTTCGCATTTTTCTGTGCGCTGCCTGCCGCTTGTTGTCGGAGGTCACAACTACAACAACAACAACAATAACAACTAGCAGTCAAAGCCGGCTACACACACAGCTGCTAATGCTAATGCTGCAGCTCGCTTGCTCTCTCTCTCTCCCGCTCTCGCTCAATGCACAGCTGTCTGGGCGGCCAACGTTGTTTTGATATGATGGGGACACACCGATAGAAGAAAAAGAGAGCGAGACAGTGCAAACGCGCGGTGTACAGTTTTCAAAGCATTGACTGTGATAAAATAATAAAAATAATAAAAAAAAAAAAAAGTCAGAGAAACGTCTACGCCGCATCAGCGTTGGCGACGGCATTGCAATGTCGCGCGCATATTTTAAGTATCTATAAAGAATAATAAAGCACATTTAAGTTTTTTTTACATGTTCATTTATTCTATACAGTTTTGTTATGCGCTCTCCCAAAGGCCGTTCGTTGACTTTTGTTGCTATTGGCTTGCATTGGAAGCATATTGGAAAATGACAAAGCATTGGAGGGCAGGGGCGTGCCCACAAAAAAGGGAACAATGTCTGCTCAATAAACGAAGTTTAATAATAATTAATATAGAAAATCATAAAATATTTAATTATTTATCTTAAAATATAAAATTATAATATAAAGCGCAGATGGAACTAGTTGAAAATCAAAAAAAGAAAAGCTTTCCAATGAATATTAAGTCAAGTTTCTTATCAGTATCTAATTGGATGACAATATACATACATATGTATGTATGTATATGTAAAGACCCTGTGGCGACCGGCAAGTCTAGGCAGGCCTTGGCTAATAAGAAAATGTCCTCCTCACGACGCAGTCGGAAAAATGCCGGCAAAAATCTTTACCCCAAGCGCAAAAAAGAAAGAAGAAAAAACAAAAAGCAATCGCAATAACAACAAGCGCAGCCGCCAGAGCCACAGCTGTACTATAAACATCACACACACACGCACACTACACTCTTCTGTCGGTGTATTGCGTTGCATTGGTGTGAGTGTAAACAAAAAAAAGCCGATCAAACGCGCGCGAGGCATTCGTTGTTGTTCCAACAAGAATCCCAGCCAACGCGTTCGAGCAGCAACCAACCAGACAGACAGACAGCCATGCCAACAAGCAGCACAAACAGCGACGCGCCGTGCCGCGCTGCGGCGCAGGCAGCGTTTTTGCGGCGACTGTACTTTTTTCCAACACAGACGGACGCCGCTACGAAAACACACCACCAAACTGAGCAGCAGCAGCACAGTCAGCAGCAACAGTTCCAATACGAAAAGTTTTTCAATATTCGCCGGCATCAGAAATGTTGCTAGCGTGCTGGCTGGGCTGGTTGCGCTCTCTTGCATACATTCAGTCTGTGAGAGTGAGAGCGAGAGCGTGCCTTCGTTAAGTTTCATTACCATTTCGTATCGCTTGAAACGGAAATGGCACTGCAGCAGCAGCAGCAGCCGTGGCGAAAAAACATGTGGATTCAAGCTTTTTCAGCTTTTAGCGTCGGCTCTCGCTCTGGCGGCTCTCACTTGATTTAGGCGTCAACGTAAACACGTGTATTGTTCTCTTAAGCTTCCAGTGGCTTCCAATGTCTCTCTCCCTCTCACAAGCCAGGCGGGCTATCTACATACATACATACATACTATGTACAGCAGCAGCTGACTCGATGCTGCTGCTGTTTTGCCGTCTGCGTTTCTATAAATGGCGCGGCAGCCGCGTCGTCTTACGACGGCTGCGGCTGCGGCGACGGCCTGTTTCTGTTTCTTTGGCGCACCACTACAAATTTTTGATTGAATAAAATGCATAAAAATAGCAAATACTTGCAATGAGCGGCGCGCGAACCAACTGCTGATTCGTCATCAGCTGAGTTGGCAGTTCTGCGTGAGCAGAAAATACATGCATGTACTTGTATGTGTGTGTGTGAGCGAGTAGTAAGTGGGCGCGCCCCAGGCCACCCAAAAGCACAACAAGCTGCTGTCTGCCAGTGGGTGGTGGGTGGGCGATGCCGGGCAGGCGGCAGCCACCACCGAAAATGCATGAAACGCTGCTGGGTTACCACCTCCCCCCACCCCTCCTTGGCAGCTGGCTGGCCTACGTGCGTGCACGCATGCCCTACGCACAAATTAGTACATAGTACATAGTAAAAATACACAAACAAAACAAAAATCAATTTATGTATTCCACAAAAACTTTTGTTTTTAATTACAACAAAGTTGCTGCTCCAAAAAAAGACATTTAAAAATAAAAAATATACATATACATACATACACATCACATACATACATATACATCACACACATACATACATTTATATTTGATCCTGGGCATTAAGCGCATCAAGCTTTACAAATCGATATTATAATTTTGATTTATCGATAAACGATAAATGATAAAATATGTGTAAACAATGCTAGCTCATTTCGCTTATCATCGATTGCATTTGCCTTTTCTGTCGTTTTTAGCTCCCTATTGCGTCGCACGTTTTGTTGGCGGCAAACAATTAGCGTTGTGTTTGTTCTCGCTGCTTATCTGCTCTCTGCCTGCCTGCCGGCCTACGACAGGTGTGAGTGCGAGTGCGAGAGTGTAAGTGTGAGAGTGTGTGAGTTTGAAACTGCTCTCATTGGTTTTGCGAAGGGATGGGCGGGCAGAGGCAGGCATAAAGCAAAGAAAACAAGTCAGCTGACATTAAATTTGTAGTTTCATGCTGCTCTATTGATGCTGTTTATGTGATGTGTCTTCTTCTTTGATGTGGCAAAAACAAAAGCGCGTGTTTTGTCGCTCTTGCGGTTCATTAGCATTTTTCATACCGTTGAGCTTTTGCATGCCGAATATTTGCTAAAATTAGCAAGACACAAATACATATATTTGTATCTACATATATGTATGTGTGTGTATGTATGTATGTATAAACATAACGGAATTTGAGACGGCCGCACACGTTGCAGCTTCAGCTCGTTTTGCAAAAATTTCGCTGCTTTTTGGCAATATAAACACACACACACATGCACACACACATATGCATGGTTAAAAGATATGCGCGCAAAAAGAAAAAAACAGCTGCGGCTGCTCAGCGCTGCCGGCATTGATGCTCAACGCACACATACAAACATTTATTACATACATATGTAAGTATGTATGTATGCTAAAGCACCCACATACCAGCACAGGTCTTCTTGGTTCGCTCGCACTCGCTCTTTCTCACTCAGCTGGTGCGCACCCACAACAATGGGCGCCAAACATGTGTTTTCTACACACTCACACTCGCACAGACACACACACACACACATGTGCCCGCATAGCTGTAATAAAAGCTGACGCTCATCGAGTTGTGTTTGGCAAATGATAATCGGTGACAACACCGCCAAAGAGAGACAGATAGAGCGAGAGAGAGAGAGAGTGTCAAGCAAATGCATTAATTAAATACTATTTTTAAAATTTGCCACATTTATTCTACACATTAACCGTTAGGAGCGGCGGCACAGTTTGAAATATTCGCAAATATGCCGTCATCGAAAGTAAATTGTTGTAGAGATTACGCAGCACAAGGCGAGGTCAGTTGGGGTCTCATCTGTGTATGTATACATACATATGTACATACATATGTGGGAGTGTGTGTGTAAGTGGCCCAGCCTTAGAGCAGCAGCGTAGTAGAAAATTGGCAGAGCAAAACAGCTGTCAGACCTGGCAGCGCTCAAAATATTTAAATATAAACATTTAGTGTTTTTTTTTTGCTGTTCTCTAACTGCGCCAAATGTATTTTGCGTTTTTAGCTAATTTTAACGAGTTGCCGGCGCCGCAGCAGCTGCTTTTTGTTGGCTGACTCAGTCAATACATACAGACATATGTACATACATACATACATACATATGTATATATTAATGTACATTAAGTTTTTGCTTATTTACGCTAACCTAATTCAATTGAAACACGTGCTTATGCCCAACTCTCAACGCTTTTATCGCAACTCAATTCAAGGCAAAGCTCGTTAAATAAGCAGTTAATCGGCTTTTTTAACAGTCCCATTACATTCAAAAGCATAACGGCTAACTAAATGCAGTCCTGCGCTTGCTTGCTGCTGGCCAGTGTTGCCAATTGCGCTTTTCGCGCTATCTCTAGCCATTTTAAAAGCCAAAGAATGGCTTTTTTCTAGCCTTTTTAGCCTTTTAAAAAGCTTAAAGTAGGAAATTGAGAAATACTTTAATATGTATCTGTATGGCTCTTATTCTAGCCTTTTAAAAAGTCAAAAGTAGGAAATTGAGACATTTTTAAATACATTTGTATGTATGTATGTATGTACATATGTATGAATATGTATCTGAATAGCTTTTATGTGTTTTTTTTATACCCTAGTCTACTAGGGCTGTATGGAAATGTGTAATGTACTGAGGGAGACGTTTCCGACCCAACAAAGTATATATATTCTGAATCAGTATGAATAGCCGAGTCGATATGGGATGTCTGTCCGTCTGTTTCTATGCAAACTAGTCTCTCAGTTTTAAAGTTATCGTAATGAAACTTGGCACAGACTCTTCTTTATACTGCAGGCAGTATATATGTCGGAACAGGCCGGATCGGACCACTATAACATATATGCAGCTGTCATAGGAATGATCGGTCGACAACAATGTTTTTGTATGAATAACTTTTCTGTTTATAAACATATTCTCACCAAACTCATCCAAGTTGAATCTCTGAAGTCTCTACACAATTTGACTCAAATTTGGTCAAAATCGAACCACTATATCACATAGCTGCCATAGGATCGGGTGAAAAATGAGTTTTTGTATGAATAACTTTTTGTATTACACTCAAACTAAATGAGAGTTTTATTATACTTTAAATATGTAGTTTCCTATAATTTTATCAGAATCGGAGATTTGTATAAAAACATTGCTGCTGGGGTATATAGTATCGGCACTCCGAAGATACCGTTCTTTCTTGTTTTTATTTGAATAACCGCATGGCAGAGTTAACGGTAAAGCTTTAAGCTGAATTATTGTTATGAATAATGCAAATATAAAAGTGGATAATATGATTTTTTTTTTTAAATATTATTATTATATTTTTTGACATATTATTATTATTATTATTATTATTAATATTATGAAATTAATAAATATATAGAACTTTTAACCGTGTAATAAACTTGACGTCCTTTTTTGCAAACTAGCCCTTTTTCAGCTGCCTACACAGAGATTGACAACACTGTTAAATGCCAGCTGGCAGTGTTGGCTAGCTCTTGCCGGCAAGAAAAAAACAGTGTTGCCGTAGGGCAGCTGATATTGAGACTTGCAGCTGTTGTTGTTGTTGGTGTTGATGTTGTTGTGTTGTTTGCTGTCGTCACTCGCGCTTTCAGCGTCTCATTAAATTCCATTTTACAAAAGGTCAATAAAACTTTGAACCAAAAGCAAGAGCAGCCAAGCAACTAACAACAACAACAACAATGGAAGAAACTACAACAACACGGCATGCTCAACATACAAAAGCTCATGGTCAACGAAAGCATTTAATTAGCATACGAAAAAAAAAGAACAACAACAATACACTCACGCGAGAAAGGTTGAAAGTGTGTTAAAACCCATTTGAATTTGAATAGGGAGGGAGAGAGAAAGAGAGAAGCAACAACAACAATCGGTAGAGCATTTTGGGTGAATGCCGGCTAAATGTTGTCAAATTCCAATGCAATAACAACAACAACAAAAGCAAGCAACGCGACGCGACGTCAACGTCAACGCTGACGCTGACCCTCAAACAAATACACGCACACACACAGCTCACACAGATCAGCTGATCGAATTTCATGTCTACACATACACACATGCAAACATATAAAAATAAGTAAAAGCAACAAAGAGCGCGCTTCTCGTATTTATATCGATACGCAAGTGTGTGCATTTGTGTGTGTATTGGTGAGACGACTTCACACCCAAGACAGCTGTTTTAATTAACCCAAATAAAAATAAAGAAAACAACAGAAGACGTCGCTGCATTTGTTATAAATATAAATACATATATAATTTCAACAATTTATAATTGCAATTAAAAATGTAATAAATATGCGGGCGCAATAGCTCTCAAACTGCGCGCAATGCTTTGTCAACTGTGCGAGTGTTGTTGTGTTGTTTTTGTTGTTTGTCGAAACGACGCAATTGGGAAAGCTGAGCTTTTGCCGGTCCAACCTTGTTGTTATTGCTTGACCAGCTGAGCTGCTGGCGTCACTCACACGTTCGTTAAGTCGCTGACTGTGCGTGTGGCGTCGTCTATACATGTATGTATACATATATATATACATATGTATGTATATATAGGTACATATGTATGTATATATGTATTGTATGTGTGTAAATTGCGCAGCAAAAATGCCGGTTGCCTTTTGTATTAAATCAAAAATAATTGTTTCTTGCGGCTCGTTTTACTTTGTATGTACATACATACATACATATGTTTATTAAAGTTGTATATTCTAGTTAAATTAATGAATATTTTGCAGTTGTTCATTTATTTGGTACTCAAGCGAACAGAACAAATGGGAAGGCTGATCAAAAGAACGGAACGAACGACTTGCTTCGTTCAGTTTTTGAATTCGTTCATTTGAGCTTCTTCTATGGGAATCGATGCAGCTGTAATGAACTCATTCATTTTGACATGAATAACTGTGTGTGGCAAATCAGCTGTTGCTTGCTGATTCATTGATACATGCATATTTTTCAAACGAAACGGAACTAACACATGTGCTTGAAATACATTGATGATCGCCTTTCCCATTTAATGCTGTTAATGACTGTTTTTTGCAGTCGCTTCTTTGCCATTGATAAAAAAAGCACCGTTACAACGCAACAGAGTCATTAAATCCGGCGAGACAGCATTCCATGTAATCAACAGCGACAACAACAAGGCAACTACTAGCCGAAAGCTCAGCTCAGCTCAACTCTCATGCTGCCTGCATGCAGTTGACAAAGCGACGGCGACGGCAACGGCAACGGGACGGCAACGGCGACGATCTTCAAGCGCTGCCAGACGACAGCTAGCGCTGCCAACGACCGACCGACATTTTTTTTTTTGCAAACGCCAATGCACCAACACACACATATGTATGTACGTATGTATGTATGTATGCATCTGTATATACAGACACTTGTCTGGCCGCCGTCTGTGTGGGTAAAGAAAACCCACAAAGTAATTGATCCATTGCACTTATGCTTTGCTAGGCCGCCGTTATTAATATTGTTGTTGTTGCTGTTGCTGCTGCTTGTCAGCTTTCTCTCTGTGCTGTGCGCTCTCTGTGTCCACTCTTCGCGTTTGCATTCTTTCTACCTGCTCAGCCATCTTGCAAAAGTTCAGCTATCGATAAGTTATCGATAGCATAATGCGGCACTTTGCAGCACTTATCGCCCACCAACACCCACAAAACGCAAGCATAAAGTAATTAAGCAAAGGGTTCCAGACATTTGCGTTTAATTAAACGAGCTAGCTGTTAGGGGCGGTGGCGGGGCATGAAATAATACCCAGCTGCATTAATTGCATTTTGCGACCAAAGATAGTTGTACACATTTGTGGCACGCACATAAAGTGGGCGGCTTGGGTGACAGGACATAGTAAAAGTGCAGATAGAGAGAGAGAGAGAAGTTTACTACGAACTGCAGCAATTGAAAGTACAGCTACACTTAATGCGCCATATACTCGTAAACGTTTTATGTACATATAACGGTACATAGCTGACATAACAGTTCTTATATACATATTCGGAACGATTCCTTCTCTGTATGGGTGTTGGCGCATCCCGGACAGCTGCTGAGCTGCAATCCCGCTCGAAAGGTTGCCCAATGCCAATGGCCTAGTGCACTGTACGCTCCATTCCGCCACTCCCCTGCCCCACCCCGTACCCCGTACTCCATGCCACGCCTTTAGCCGTAATCGAGCTGGTTCGCCGGGCCAACAACAGCAACAGACAAGGCATCCCTCAGTGCGCAGCTGCGGCATTAAAAAGCTGAACGCCCAATTCCGAGCTGAGAGTTTTGGGCGGCCAGTCCAGTCCCACCCAACCCCCTGCCCCAGTTGCGTCGTTTTCCATTCTGCCAGCCTGCCGCCGCCTGTCACTTTCCAGTCACAAATAATCGTCATCGGCACAAACAGCTGCCTACCAGGCGCCAGGCAGCCGCCAACGTTTCATTTCGGCAACGAAATGGCAATGAAACAGGCAATCCCCCTCCCCATCCCATCCTACCACCAAGCAGCCATGTGAGAGCGTTGCTCTCAGCTGTGCCAGCGGTGTGGGGGGGCGCGCACAAGGATAGGGATTATTGGGCTTGGCCGAAGCTGAAGTCGATGCCTCAGCCAATGTTTTGGTTTGAGTCTGTGCGCCGACTACAGTGCTCCCCATGGATTTTCATGGAATTACGCTGCACTTTTTACCTTAAGCGGTGTAGATGAGCAAAGGATGTTGAGATGTAAACAAATGGGACATACATATGTACTTAAGCTGTTATGCCCAAACGATCTGTTATGTTAATGTTAACATGGATTTTCATGGAATTTCGCTGCAATTTGTACCTTAAACAGTGTAGATGAGGAAAGGATGTTGAGTTGTAAACAAATGTTAAGTCGAAAAGGATACATACATATGTCCTAAGCTGTTTAGCTGTTATGCCCAAACGATCTGTTAATGTTAATGTTAACTGAGACAAATTGATCTGTTTTGTTAATGTTAACTGAGACAAATTGATCTGTTATGTTACAGGTTTTAAGTAAGAAATGCGTTTCTTGTGATGAGTTTCCCAGTTTGGTTCCAAAATCCTCCATAAAGGAAGGAAAATTGAGTGGATTGTATAAATTTCCCACAATACAGTTGTCGTTCTCTATATTGAATCTCCACTGTAGTTGGGCTGCCTTCGTCATCCAGTGCTGTGGCATGCTGCTATTCCCTGGACTTTGCTGCTGGTTTCAGGCTTTGGGCGGCTACACAACTTGGGGGTTGTTGGCGCTTTGGCTTTTGGCGCGCACTGGAAAGGCCACGAGACAATGGATCGATATTTTTGGAGCTATTATGTGTAGAAAAAATGATTCCAGTTGTGCGCTTGATATTCTCTACGCAACTCCCCCAACCTTAATACCAACTCCATGGGCCCACCCACTTTAATGTAGGTTAGTTCAGCTGCAAAACGGTAGAAATAACTGTACGCGCAGCAATTGCACTTTGCACTTTGGCGCCACCTAGCGCGCACAAGTTCAATGACCCGTCTCAACGAGTAAATCACAGACTACTTGGCACAGTCGCCCACTCGCGTACACACATACAAACATACGTATGTACATACATATGTATAATAGTTATATGAATGCACAGTACGTATGTATGTACATATGTTATGTACAGTTATATACACACATACATATGTATATGTATAGCTGTCAATGGCATAGCGGCTAGTCTCGGCATTTGTCGCTACTTTCTGCAGTGTTGCATTTTTTCGCACTTTTGTGTCAACTGAAAGCTCTTTGCGTATGTATGTGTGTGTGTGTGAGCTGCATTCGTCGTGCGACCTGATTCCGATTCCATTCGTCGTCGTCGTCAGTTTGTTTTCGTTTTAGGCCTAGTCTCACTCGATAGTATTACTATGGTTAGGGGGGCGCGGGCAGGCTTACGCCAAGTTGGTCAAGCAGGCAAAAGCCAAAAGAGAATTGCACGCTGCAGTCAGCTATCTCGCTTGCACACAAAACTACTACATACTACAATGTTTACTATGTGTAATAAACGTTACCGTTGCATAGAAGAAGCAGTAGAAAGGAACGACAAAACAAAAAATCCATAAACTACTTGCAGGGCACACACACCCACCCACCCACTCAACCCACTAAGCTACCCCCGCTCAACGCACTCTCTCTCTCTCTCTTACACTCTCTCTCCCTTTTTTTTTGCCGTTCGTCATGGCTGCTATACGCCCATTATGTCATTCATCAAGGCACACAGCAGAGCTGCTGCTGTCGACGCTGCGTCGCTGCTTTACCCTTTTTTTGATGCTTCTCTTGTTGTTGTTCTTGCTGTTGTCGTTTTCCTTTGCGCGTGTCGTCGTAAAGTAACGTATTTTTAATATTTACGCGCTTTTCTTCCTGTTTACATTGTTGTTCGCTGCTGGCCCGTTTTACTCCTTTGATATTGACACATGAGTGCCAATGTTGTTGTTTATCCTTCGACTTTTAAGGACTTTTAGCTATTTTGCTGCACTTTTCAATACTGTGGTTACCAAAAGGGGGAAAAGTGAGTATACTGGGTAGGTTATAGATTATTAAAAAAAAGCTAGAACAGCCAGACAAAGGTAGATAGATAGATACGACAGACAGTGTTGTTAAATTTTAATATAAGGATTGCGGATGATCTCCTTAAAATATTTGACCAGAAACATAGTTGCCAAGCCTCCTCCAAAGGATGACAAACTGAAAACAGAGTATACAGGCACCCTGTACATCATATACAGGGTTCAAATGCTTTCTAATGCACTTTTCTTTGTTATTATAAGCATTTGATTAATGTTTGAATCAAACTTAAGCTTGACGTTTTTCAATTTGCAATAAATAAAAGCAGAGCGATCGTGCGATAACAATAAGTCCCGATAACTCAACAGTGTTGCAAAATACGCACATTTGAGCCCTTGCCAATTGTCAAAAAAAGAGAAAGAAAGAGATGGAATGTCTAACAGCAGACACATAAATAACAGTTTTAACAACAAGCAAAGGAAAGTATGCACATAAAATGAACATTTTTCTTCTTCTTTCTTTTTAATATGACATGTTGTTGATTTACAGCCGTCTGCTGCTTGGCCAAGTTACACATCTCCCCCGTACCAACGCCCCCGCCACTCAAGCTGAGGACGCAGCCGCCGCCGCTTTGTGCTCGTCACAACAAATCGATGTTTGTCTCAAGGTGAAAAAATACATACAGCACGAATGCGTAGGTATGCAAAAAAAAACAAAAAAGCCTAAAACGGTAGCGGCAACAATCACAACAACAACAACAATAACTGCGACGACAGCAAAAAGGTTGCCATATCAACGAAACTTGAAAAGGGACTTTCATGTGCCAAAAGGCGCTCTGCTGACGTCGCCGCTGGCGTGCCAAACAGCACAACAACAAACGTGGGCGGGCGCAGGAGAGCAGCAGGGTAGCAGAGATTTTTGGAAAGTTTTTAGCAAAGTGACAGGCGGCATGAGAGCAAGGCGAAGAAGTGAGTAGAAGGAGAGAAGTGTGTGTAGAGAGAGCACGAATGTGTAAGCGGCAATTTGTCAACATGTGCTAAAGCTAAAGCACAGAAGTGAAGTATGCAGGTAGCGTTGCAATTGTTGTTGTTGCCTTTGTTGCTCTTGTGTTAATGTAATTCGAGTTGCGTGCCCAGTGAGACAGGCTGGGGGGAATCGAGCGAGGTGTTGACGCGCTAATGGACAAGCCAAAACAATTGCCAAGGAGTTACACACCCCCCCATTAGCGAGGTCAAAATATCGATGACAATATCGATAGTTTAATGGTCAATTGTTATCGCAGCCTATCAAAATTGATTGATTTTTTTTTGGTAATTCTACAGTTTAGGGGCCCCACATACAGACTGCATCAAAATGCCTGCTATTAGTCTTAAACGACGCGTCTGAAAATTAGAAAGCAAATTCCGGCGGCGGAGTATGAAATAAATGCAAATAGAAGTTCACCGATATGTGTATATCGACACGATAATTAATTGATTTTAGTGCTGGAAAACAACGAAAAACGACCAGAGCTGTCAGAGGGAGAACTGCTTTAAGACTTATAGCAGGAATTTTGATACAGTCTTTATGTGGGGGGCCCCTATGCTTTTAAAATTAGCGATATTTTTGAAGGACTATCAAAGCAATCAAAGTGGCGGCAGTTTTGATTATTGGTAGTATATTTAAAAGGGTATTTTTATAATTTTCAAATTTTTTTGTCTTATTATTATTACAGTAGAAGCTCACAAATTAGAATCTTCCCGAAATTAGTATTAAAATTTGTAAAACTTTCGAACAGCCGTGAACATTATCGCAATTATTTTTAGTGTTTTTTTTTTAATACATTACATTTTTATTTAAAAGAAATAAAAATATGTACATCTGAGGAAATTGGAGTGAGTCTATGTTTTAACAAAACTGTTTACTAACTTTTATTAAATAAAATAATGTAAAAGAAGGATTTTTTTAAGTACGTTTTCTCCATTTTTATTTATATTTGACTCAAAGAATTGTCCAGAAATTTAAATTCTTAAGAAATTAGAATTACCTTCAAAACAAAGTGGTTCTAATTTGCGAGCCTCTTCTGTATGATTATAATTTTAAAAGTAAGTATGTTTTCAGCTAGATCTAAATAATCAGAAAGTCATTGACATTGGTTTAATAATAATAAATAAATAAATAAGTATGTATATTTCTACTGTCACTTTCGATGTTTAGAAAACTAATGATGTTTAGGAGCATTATCGATGCTTGTACGAAAAACTATCGAAACTATCGGATGGCAGCACTATCGACAGTTTTGCCAGCACTAGCCTGTGCAGTGTACGAACTGTATGCATGTAATCCAATTAGTGCGCTGACCAATGCAACTAAAACTGTTTGTTGTTGTTGGTTCTTGTTTGATTTGTGTTAACTTACCTTGCTCAACTTTTCGCCCTCGTGGCGCGGTAACAGAGAGCGTAAGCTCTGAAAACCGGCATTGATGCTCTGCATGCGTCGACGCTCATTGCTATTGGCTATTTCGCGTCTCATACGCTTTTCGGTATCGAGTATGGGCTTTCCGCTCGGCGAGCTCCCACCATCCTCTAATACACCCCCGCCGTCCCCGCCCTTTGCTGATCCGCTCATATTTGATTGGCGACGCTGTGAGCTTGTTGTAACCTGATGCGCCGGCTCGGTGGTGTACTCAATGTGATAGGTATTCTCTCCGCCTGAATCTTCCAGTTGTAATCTGCAAATAAGCGAGAGATGGAAAAAAAAACATGATTGTAATAATAATAATAATTGTGAGAGACGTTTAATATTTATAACACAAAACCAATTAACTTTTACACACACACACACACACACACACAATTGAGAGCTGAAAAATTCATTCATTCATAAATTTACAATTCCATTCAATTCAGTTTTAGTTTAGCCGCTGCTTCGCACACCAACGCACACACACATACATAGGTAATCTACGACGGCTGACGGCGCAGCGACAGCGCTGTCACTGCCTAACAAAGCCATAGGCATCAATACAACGAAAAATGTACAAAATAATAACAAAGCAGCAGCAGCAGCAGCATAAAAAGCAACATGTCGGTGTGAGAGGAAGAGCGCGAGAGAGTAAGGGACAATAGAGAGGAGTTGAGCAGCGCTCACAGCTGTCAAATGCTGGCTATTTTTTATGTTATTGTTGCGCGAGTCTTGGACTTAAGTCAAATTTATGCTACACAGGCAATAGCATAAGAATTTCAAACCGGTTTTTACAACACCAACACACACACACACACATACACTTTTCATTTTGTCTGTTGTGCGGTTAATGAAAACCATTTTCAAAAAAGGTATGCCCAGGCCAGACCAGAAAACATATGAGAGAGTGCAACTGCCTTTGTGTGCGTGTGTGTGTGAGAGAGAGAGCGCACAGCTCGCCCTGTCTGTGTAAAGTTGCAACACTGCATTCCAGCAACAATACAACAGGCAGCAGCAGAGAACGTTCAGTTCAAGACAACCGACAACGATAGAAAATCTTAGACGCTCGTCTCGTCTCGTTGCATTGGTTTATTTTTAGCAACATACCATTACCATCCATAACAAAGGTCGTTCTCCGGCTGCAGCATACATATTTGCTGTGGATAATGATACCCTATAGCAATGCTGAAGGGGTATATTGCTTTTGTAAGCTAATATTTCATTTATGTTTTTGTTTTCAATCCGAAAATGTTGTCTAAATTCATAATGTGACTGCATATCGAGAGTAACAGTTTTTTCGCGGTAGAGATATTAACAGCAACACTTCCAATATTAACAGCTGTTAGAAGTAGTAGTTGTTGTTGTTTATTATTATTGGCTTGGCTTTATCTTAGCAGTCAGCCTACACAACACATATACATATGTACTAATTTGCAATACATTTAACCATATTTCATGAGTTTTTGTTAACAATTCTTTCCCAACACTTTAATATTTTTAATAGCTATAATTTTTGATTCAAAATTCTATGTATACTTAGGCAGAAAAGTACAGAAAGGATAATTGGACACACACAAATATACGTAATTACTTTACTGTGAATAAATAAAATGAAAACAATACATTTAACATACATATATTATATTTTATGCTAAACAAGGCTTTTTTTATTATTAAAAAGTTTTAGACATTATATCGTGTCTGTAGTTTGTGTCTGAAGCGATATACTGAGCCAGTATATACCAATTTGAACCAATATGAAGATGTCTTTTAGCTCCACTTCAGTGAGTATTGTTTTTCTCCCTGCTTTGAATCTTCATCCGCTGAGAATTGGGCAAATTGCACAGAAGTGTGCAATGTCCTCCCTAACCCTTTGATTGCACAGAGAACAAGACTCATCCGATATATGGATGGGGCCGGTAAGAAAGCTTGAGTGTCTCCGTTCTACAACAGAAAATGTTAGATATTTTGTTGATGCTGTAACGATCGTTGAAATAGTTATTTTTCATTAAGGTTATAGCTCGCAAATCAACCGAACCAGCTGGCGCAAAGGCTCCTGGGAAGGAGACGTATTCACGGAGTGAGGGCGAGAAGGAGACTCCAGAGGATTCACCCAAATGACCTACCAAACCGAACAATTTAAAATATTTTGATATCCTGTTTCTACCTTATTAATTCATCCTATTATCCAGGTCACTGTAGTATAAGTGTAGTAACAGTAGGCATATATCAAATAAACCTCTAAAAAAGAAGAAAAAAATTAAGGTTCTAGGAGAGTGACATATAATATTCCACCTATTTATACTGATATTACCATAAACTGTGCAGTATTGACATTAACAGTTCCCGAACAAATTATAATTCTTGAATTTCTTATATTTAGGGAAAGAAATATAGCTTTCATTACTTTCCCAATACTCAAACATAATAGGGATTTATAATACGTTTACAGCTCAGTTTTGAAATCATTTCAAAAGTATCCAAAAATTAAAAAAATTCTAGAGTATTTTGTTAGTCGCGTAAAACTTTTGTTGTTTCCACATTTTGCGGCGAGATGTTGCCAAAGTTGGCTAAGCGGATGTTGTTGCACTTGCTGGATGTTGTTGTCTGCTGTTGTTGTTGCCGCTCTGGAATTTCTATTTGCGAGGCAGAGGCAGAGGCAAAGCCAACAGCAAAAGCCACAAAAGCTGCTGCTGCTGCTGCATGCATAACAAATTCAACGAAGCTGCCTCAAGTACAAAATATTTTCGGCACGCGTGTCTTTTCCCAGTTGGCAAGGTTTGCCTTCCAGAAGGCATGCTCATATACAAATTTTTGCATCGCGAAGTAGTTCCAAATACATGCAGTCTTTAATTCGCTTTTATACAGGGAGTAAACACATCAATAAGGCATACGATAGATGGCATTCAGCATGGGGTGGTTGTTGTAATTTCAACTTCGTGAAACGCTCGGGATCTGTTTCATGGTTCGGTTTCAGAATTTGACGTTGGGAAGGCATAGTTGCATGCAATGCGGCGTTGCCTGCTCAATGCATGGCGTCAAAAGGCATGCAATGGGTGCAACATTTATATGACATGCAGGCATTTTAGTTTCAATAATGACACATTAAACACATACAAGATTATAATTCTATTTTTTATTACTTTTATTCTGACTTTTACAATATTATCTATACAAAAGTGAATAAAACTTATTTTTAAAGGTCTTCGTATTACGTCATCGTTGTTGTTGTCATCAGCCATTTTATGTATTTTTCTTTTGCCTGTCTTGCGTTCGAGAACATTCTGATTTTTGCCATACTGTGGAAACACAAATACAAATGTACATATATAAAATTAGTTTTTTTTATTAAACAGAGAATAGATATTTATTAGTAATGTGTACTTACATTATGAACGCAATCTGATCCTCAAAAATTTGTAGTTATTCAACTGCAGCTTCTGAGTAGTTTTATCAACCTATGCATTATAACAAAAAATTAGTTACTTTCAGCAATTAATCACTTTAAATAATAATTTAATACTTACATGGTCTTACACAAATCAACTCACTCTTACTGATACACTTCAGTCACCCCCGAAATGCAACTTATAACTGATGGCCGTCGACGAAAATCGAAGTCAGAAAAAACAGACAAACAAATATTTCGTTATTTGCATTTATCTCGGCTATTTTATCGACATGTTCGTTTTTGTTCCTACGAACGACCACTTCGAATTTATCTACACCAAGGCAAAATTAGCCTTACCATATAGTGCCAAGTGAACTAATTAAATCTGCAGGCAAATGCTGTCGGTTTTGCATGCAGATAATCTGTGTCTATCTTACGAGCGATGACTTCGTATTTATTTTCACGAAGGCATTGGCATGCAAAATTACGTTTAAGAGCAGGGAACGTCCCATGATATGCGCGGGCTTAGCCTTACCATATAGTGTCAAGTGAACCAATTCATTTCGCACGCAGATATTTCTAGTTTAGTTTGTAGAAGCATCGTTGTACTTCATATTTCGGAGGCAAAATTAGCAACTGAGAAGGCATTCAATGTGGAACCACATTCTCTCATTTCTGATAGGGTTGCTAGAGAACTAACACAAGCACACATGTATGTGTGTGTGTGTGTATTTACTAACACATTCATATATGCATGCATGTGTGAATTTGTTGTTACAATATGTTGTTGTTTGTGTTGTTGTTGTTGTTATCGTTGAGACATGCAAGCAACAGCTGTTGCGCTTAATTTACATACAAAGCTGCTAAAAATAGCGATCATGTTAAAATAACAGCAACAGAAAAGTTCAAGCTGCCGGGGTGTTAACTACACACATACATACATACATACATGAATACATATGTATGTATTGTGTGTACTAGCTGGTAAAACCCCAGCGCTGCCCGGCAAACTATTTAGATTAAAATGGGGACAGCAACGGTTATAAATAATATTTTTAAAAAAAATCAAAATATATCAGAATATTTTGAAATTTGCGAAGAAAATTTTTATTTAGTATCTTTTTGGGATTTTTGAGATGCAAAAATACCAAAAATACAGAAGAAAAAAACCCAAAATTCTTTTTTTTTTGTTTCGGAAAATACATTTGTTTTGATATTTTAATTTATTAATCAAAATATACCAATATTTCCGATTAAAATTAAACACGCTCTTTCATAGTTTCACTTATTATTTATTCACATATTTATTACTAGCTGGTAAAACCCCGGAGTTTGAGTTTGACTCCGATCGGACCAAAATTTGACTTTCTCCCACACAACTTTGAGACCACCATTTTCCACCCATTGGGGGTGGATTTTGCAAAACCTGTGAAATATGTGTCAAATGATTTTTCGTATAGATCTTGGAAAATGAGTTTGAAGCCGATTGGTTGGTAAACAAAAGAAAGTTTCATACAACAGTTTTCCGCGATTATCCACACTTGTGGGTGGAACTTTTCAAAATCCCGTCTTAGTATGCACTGTCAACATAGAAGGAAACTTTCAGCATTCTTATGGTTTGGGCTGTGCGTTTATTGTCAATCAGTCAGTCAATCAGTCACCAATCAATACATATGTATGTATGCATATATTGTTGTGTTTACACATGAATGTTTGTAGTTAACAGCTGCTGCTGCTGCTTCAGCCAGTGTGTCCACCCCGCAGGGCTTTGAATTAAATATTTGAGCGTGTCAGTGTTACCACCCCCAAAGGTTATTTGCATATTTTTGACATATTGAAATTGCAATACGCATTTTTAGCAGCCGCATCAGCTAGAACAACACATGACACACAACAGCTGCTGCTGCTGTTGCTGCTGGTGCTGCCCGGGGGCCAACGCTGCTTGCTGTATGCCCCAAAGTTCAATGTAGTTCATTGGCCACTTTTCGCCAACCAACAGACACACACACACACACAGACACACACACACACACACATGCACATGTACAAACCTAAACAGAACAGACAAAGCCGAAGTCACGAGTGCCGCCGAGTTGTTGCTGCTGCAGCAGCAGCAGCAGCAGCACTGCACATAAATCGTATGTATGTATGTGCATTCATACATACATACACACATACATACATACATATGTATGTACGTTTATTGGGTCAACGCTTACGTCATCAGTTTTGCCTGGAATTTGTTGGCCACAATTTTGCCGATTGCAGTTAAGGCCGCATACATTTTTAATTCATAAAGATAAGCATGAATTATGCTGATGAGTCGCAAATGTGTTGCACGTACTACTTGCAGCTCCTCTCCTCTGCTCTTCCCCTATTCACAACTACCACAAGATGCTCGTAATACTAACTATCAAAATAATGAAACTTATATCCGGAAAAGTCGATTCAACAGTCGGTTATACAGGGGAAACTGATCAATAACAAACCCTTTACTCAACAAGCAAGATCAGCTGATTTCGGGTTGGCTAGAATTTATATCCTTGCAGGGATACAAAAACTCATTTATCTCCCGTTTTCCCTTTTGTCAACCGATTTTATTTAAAATTTTCCATCAAGCAGCTTACTGGATTACTGGAACTAAGTTAAGGTAATTCAAATTTCGGAAAAATTCAAATTTCTACACAATCCTTTGATTCGAATATAAATAAAAAATGGAGAACTTACTTAGAAAAAATACAATACATTTTTTTTTAAACTTTATTTTATTTATCTATTTGATATTTAATAATAAATTTAATTTAATAAAAATAAGTAAACGAATCTAAACTTGTATTTTTTAACAATATGCAACAAAACATAAAGATTCACTCCAATTACATCACATGTATATTTCATCATATTATATATCTTTTAAATAAAAATGGAATGTATTAAAAAACTAAAAATAATTGCGAAAATGTTCAAAGCTGTTCCAAAGTTTTACAAATTTTAATTATAATTTCAGGATGTTTTTCCCCACTTTTCCCCATTTTATATTTATTTAGTTAAATGATCAATGTTAAAAAAAATAAAAATAGGCAGATTCGGATAATTCCAATTAGTGAGCTTCTACTGTATTATAATACACAATTCAAACAAATCAACTGAAATTATGCATTCAAAATTGGAAATAATAGTTGTCTAGTGAAACGCATCAACAATATTCTCGATTGAGTTTGATATATCTGACTTTATTTTTATATATTAACGAATATCACGAAATGGAGGGCCTTCCCATGATATATACTAGACTGTAGTTAAATTTAATGGATCTATAAACAATTTTTTATTATAATACGCAACATTAAACTGTCTTTCAAATTGAATGCACTAGAAGAGAATGAACGACTAAGAGATACCCAGTACTTATGTATACCTAAACAGCCAATAAGTTCATTTGTGTACAGGTTTTGTTTTAAGGAAAGTTGAAGGCTTTTAAGGAGAAAATGTTATCCTTATTAAACTGTCTTTCGAATTGAATGAACTAGAAGATAATGATCGACTAAGAGATACCCAGTAGCTTTGCCTAAACAACCAATAAGTTCATTGCTGTGCAGGTTTTGTTTTAAAGAAAGTTTAGGGACAAAATGTTATCCTCATTTTGTCCACTTTTATTTATGGGATTGTAATATGTAACGGGATTCTCATTGATTTCCCATTTGGTCAACAAATCCCTAACCAGCCGCTGTTATCCTTATGTTTATTTGGTCACACTTTTATGATCGCCCTGTTGACGCTTATGAGACTCTGTAGCGGGATGGGGGGGGTGGGGGTGTTGGCCAGGGGAAGGAATCGAAGAAATTGTTGCACTAAAAGGCGGCCAACGTTTTATGCCCAGTCACGTACCAAATGCACACACACACACACAGAGAGAGAGAGAGAGAAACTTAGTTGCAAATAAAGGCCGAAACTAAAGCGTAGTAAATGCTAAAAAAGGTAGTAGAAGAAGCAGCAAATGGCAAAATGCGCAATAAAACGCAATAAACTTTGCCACTTGCGTAATGTGCAGCAGTCACCAACAACAACAACAACAACAACAACTACCAAAACCATCGAAGCAACAAAGTAGCATAAACAAATGAAAAAGTTTAGAATACCTACCCCACACACAACCCCCCACCAGACCACCCATCAACCTCATCGAGTCATTTGTCGGCCATTTGGCGCCACATTTGCAATAAAAATATAAACAGAGAACAGACGCAAACATGGCGCTGCAATTTGAATGGCCCCAGACGACGACAGGCAAGGGTGGGGGAGGGCGAGGGGTATATACATGTATAACGGTTACATAAGCACACGCGCTCTCGCATGAGGTAATATGAGATGAATATGTTGTTAGGTAGCTGCGAGGGGGCAGTAGGGTGTAGGCGCAAGTGTAATGTTGCTCAACATGCGTGTGTGTGACAAAAACAACAGCTGTTGAGTGAGTTATGTGAGTAAGTGTTGTCAAATAGAAATACGCATACATATGCATGCATGTATGTGTGTGAGCCACAGCTGACGTGCGTTGGTTAGAAGAGACCACACAAACTTGCGATAATCTTTTATAAATTTGCAAGTCAAACTGTTTGTGGTACACAAAAATAAAAGAATCATGTGTTTTTCATCAACACAATATGATGCCCCCCACCCCGCCCGCTTCTTTCCCTATGCCATACTTCTAGCTCTCACTCTCTTTTGCACGCCAATTCACCCACTCTCACTCTCAGGCAGACGCCGCCGCGCAGGTTGCCCATAATATTGTAAATGCCGCATGCAAAAACGCAGTGGGAATTGAAACACACAAAAACGGAACGCTTGGCATGCGAAACACAGCCATCGCCCAAAAATTTGCGCAGCAGCTTTTTATCTTTGTGTTTGTATGCATGTGTATTGTTTTCTTATTAGCAGCCTTTTTTTTTTGTTTCGTTCGTTCGCAAATTTATTATGCCGCGCTCTGCCCCTGCTCCGTTGCGACGGCATTTTGTGTATGCTTTTTTTCAATGAAATGTGTGTAGTAGTAGTAAAAAAAAAAAAAAAAAAAAGCGATGCGCTGTGTGGCGGCATCTGTACTTTTGCGAAATTCCCCTTATTAAACACACGCTCACACATACACACGCCCAAACTCATTCTCTCTCTCTCTCTCTCTCCGTCGCTCAAAGACACATTGACAGGGAGCAACAAGCTTTTGAGTGCATTGCAAACACACTCACTCACACACATGTTGGGACAAGGGCTTATGTACTTTGCCAACTGGGGAGCGAGAATGCAAAAACGGCAATTGAAAGAAAAAAACACACACAGAGACACATGTGCGAACTTACAAGCGTGGCGACGGCAGCTGACGCCGCTGCCTTCCAGTGTGTGGGGAAAACGGAAATGACGCCACACATACATACATACATACATATACAGTATGTGAGAGCATGTGCAACGCTTTGGAGACTTTTAGCCAAGGCACTTGCCGGGCAGCTGTTGTTGCAATTTCGAAATGAAGTTTCTTGCTTTTGGCATAAACTCATATATTGTTACTACAAAACCCGCCCTCCTCAACACACCCACAAGTAATCGTCTCAAATTGCAATATGTGTGATTACAATAAACAAACAAAAGAAAGAAGAAAAAAACCTGTCAGCTGTTTCGCAGAATTACTCGATTTACAGTGTTGATAAAGTAAATAAAGGCCAACCGCATGCAGTTACACAATACAAACATATGGCAAATGGATGGATGATGCCTTATTGATAAGCCAAATCACAAACAAACGCACACACACACACATACCAAAGCAATACCTTGAGCCTCAGCTCAGCTCAGCTGCCTGGCAGTGTAAGAGCGGGAGAGAGCAAAGAGTGGGCAATTGATTTCTTTTACGTCAGACACACTCGGCTGGCTCTCTATACGACCGTATGGTAGTGTGTGTGGCCCGAACATATGCTTGGGCTGCTGTTGGAAAACAGAAAGCAGCGGCTGATAACGCAAAACGCGTCGATTTTGTCGTGTGACGTGTGACCAAAACCATATGATTTTGATAAAAAGGCACGACCCAACTTTCGCCGCAAGCAACAAAAACAAAACCACTCGCAAGCAACAACAACAATAGAAAACTGTACATTTCTTAGCTTTTGATATTCTCAAAACACTCTTTTCGATCAGCTGATATTATAGTTGTTAATCCAATATCGCTTTACTGTTAGTTTACTATAGCAAGCGATCAAAACCTCAGTTGTATGAACACAACTTTCTGCAAGGGTATAAATCTTCGGCTTCTACGAAGAGAGAGAGCCTGTTTTTTTCTTACAATTTCATTTCATTTGGTCGCTACGGCTGTTGCATTGGTATGTGTGTATGTGTGTGTGTGTCAGTCGCTCTCTCGTTCGCTTGCTCAGGTAGTCGCCGCCATATGATTTGTAGAAATATACCGGTACAGCTGATTTAGCAGCAACTAGCAAAGGCACAGCGTTGATTAGACAGCGTGCTATGATAAGCAGAGCAGCAGCAGCAACAGCCAGTGGCGTCGGCAGCGCAGCTGATTTGTGAGTGAACAAGCGAGAGAGAGAGTATGAGAGAGAGCGCGGCTGATCGATCGCAAAGCCAAATGGAATTGCATGCAATACATACATACAAACATACATATGCATAACTCTTATAGCAATTAAGTTTAACCGGTGTTTGCTCAATATTTTAAATGAAAACAGCCGTTTTTTTTTTCAAATATAGCAAACAAGATGATCAGCTACGGGGACGGCAGGGGCAGTGACAAAAGAAAGAACAGACAAAAAAAGAAGAAAAAAAAGTAGCGTCACCTTTTTCCAGCGAAACAGTGGCAAACAGAAACGGGGAAAATAAATGGGAATGTGTGGAAATGAAATGGAATGCCCGCCCGTCAAAACGCCATACGTTTTCCCATATGTGCGTTTGTAGTGTGTGTGTGTGTGCATGCATTGGTGGTGGTGTTTTTATGCCGCGTTTGTTTTGTGCGGCAAAACAGGCGGCAAAATTATACGTTTTTCGTTCGTTTCTTCTTTCTGCAGTTGCCTGTGCAAGCGAGAGAGAGCGAGTGTAAGAGCGAGTCAACAATATAAATAATCAATAACTTGCGTGATAAAAGTAAAAAATGCAAGCTTAGCAAAAGCTTATTTGTTTATATTAATTTATTTATTTAATGAGTCGAAGTAAACATGAAGTATAACGGTATAACACTTACTGTAACTCTTCATCCAATTCCTCGGCGCTGTTGTATTCGGCGTTTTCTAAAATGACTTCCTCCGTTTTGATGGCCAGCGGTACAGAAGACATCTTTTATAATGTGTTTGTTGTTGTCGTTAATTGCGCGCACTCCAAATGTAACTGTTATAAACAGGACACGTGTTTCACTTACACTCTCGCAATTCTATATGTATGTGTATATTTATATTTGAGCGTGTTCTGCTTCGGCTCTTCCTTCTTCTTGTTGTTGTTCACCCACAAACACACACACACACTCACATATACGCGCGCAATCGATCGTTGACTTTTTACTTTTTTTTTGGCTGTGTGTGTGTTTCGTTTTGTCGTCGTCAGCTGGTCTTCTGTCTGCTTCTTCTGCTGCCTTCAGCTGCTTTTGTGTTTAGCGGCAAATTGTTAGGCACACACAGACTGCGCACTCACACACACATACACACACGCACGCACGAACAACACGGCGAGAGACGTATAAACAGCAGGCGGCGCGCTGTACAAAATTTAGCGCGACGGCGACGTCGGTATCGTTGTTGTTGTTGCTGCTGCGGCTGCTGCTGAGAAGCACGAAACACTAGAAGTTTTCACAAAACTTGTATAAAATTTTTTGTTGTTGTTTTTGCTATTTTATTTTGCTACACCACTTTGGCATATGCATACACATGCACACACATATACACTGATACGTTATATATATATATATATATAAGCAAAATGGTTGCACTGTACGTAGACCGCGTTTTTTACAGGCGTCCGCGACACACGTCTATTCGGTTCGAATATTCAACGCAAAATAACAGCTGTTAACGGCTTGCAGTGTGGTCGTATTTAAATACCAAGAACATACAAATTTTGGTCAAATAATATACTAAACTAATAAGGGTTGAAATGTTCAAACATTATTATTATTGGGCGAAAATATGCTTTATTATTAAATAATAATTAAACAACATACACAGTTAACTAAGTTTTAAGCTTTTATGTTGCATATGCACATATATACTCTGTTAATTGACTTTAAATAAACTATTCTAATGCTGGTTTATGTAAATATTTATAAATAATTGCAAAACTTTTAGAAAAAAAACGTTTTTAATTTTAAATTTCTAATTGTAATGGTTTCAGTGTGACCAGCTTCTAAGAAAATGTAACGAATAAATACTGAAATTCAACGAACATTTAACAGTTTGTTAACATTTGTGCTCTTAGTATGTTAACTTAACAGTTGGAAAGAGAGCATCGTGCAACTGGCAAGAGCCAATGCCGTTAACGAATTTTGAGTGACGATCATATACATATTGTGGTTTAATATGCGATCATTTACGTTTAAAGACCTATTTAAAAGGAACTTTAGTACAAAAAAGTTAAAAGGTTTGAAAATTTAAGAAAATGTGCCAGTGACTGCAAAAATTTGAATGCAAAACTGTTCGCCTTAGTGTGACCAGCGTGCTGCGAGCGCAGAATGCGGCAAATCAATTTGCGCAGTTCTTTGCTTGTGCTCTTAACTGTTAATTGAAATCGGGAGGGGACGCTGTTAATAACATTTACGCTCTTAGCAAACAAAAACTGTTAAGCTGTTAAGAGAGTGAGAGTGAGAGCGTGTTGACAGTGTTGCAAAACATGTATGAAGATTAGTATGCTGCTCAGAAATTTGAGTATTTATTTCTGCTTTTACACTACCGGCTAGGCATTGTTTTGCTGCACTTGCACTCACTCTCACACACACAGATTTCACTTAGTTAGCACGCTAATTGAATTAAAGACCAAACGAAAATGTCCGCAACATCCGACCAGTGGGAGGTTGTCTCCAAATCGCGCAAACAAAGGAATCTGGATAAGAAAGTTAGCGCGCATACGGAACAAAAGCGTATTGCCGCCCAGCTGCCCAAGCTTGAGGAACTATGTAAGCGATATAATTAAGCAATTGCTCTGCGCTCGCTCCATTTACCACTTTTTACTTACAGTGCCAACGCAGCAATATCAGAATTTGTTTGCCACCAGCAGCAACAACAACAACAAAACGCATTCACCAGCCAAATCGAACTCCAGCGTCGCCTCCGCATCCTCAAAACGCAAGGCAAATGCCACAACAAAATCAATTTCTGGCGCGCCTTCTGGCTCCGAGCCACCAAAGAAGCAGCCAAAAGCGGCATCGACGACGACGTCGTCGAAACCCAAGACCCTGGAACAGGCCATGAAGCAAATAACGCCCGACGATTTTGCCGCACAGCTGGCGCAGGTGAAAATCAGCTGTCCTGGCTCCGAACTGCGATGGCTGAGCAATGTAAGCAAACTATATACATATGTATGTACGTATGTACAAACAAACAAACATAAAGAAAAGTATGTACATATGTATAAGTGGCGGGCATCCAGAGTTGTAGAGTAGAGTAAAGGAGAGCAGAGTAGAGTAGAGCAGAGCAGAGTATAGGAGAGCAAAGTAGAGTAGCGCAGTGGAGAGTTGTGTAGAATTGCAGAGTTGCAGTGTTCAATTTAGTAGTTCAATTGAACCAAAGAGTTCAGTTGACAAAGAGGGGGATATAACCTTATACCTGCATAATAAGAATTCCGATTTAGATAGACTTTTGTCAGTTGAGATCTGTAGATCCAGATCAGTCTGATAGTAAGATAAAATTTAAAAAAACAAGAAGGAACGGCTATTTCGGAGTGCCGAAGCCTGGCAGCAATGTTTTTTATACAAAACTTTTCATCTGATTATTCATATATGGTATATATGGTTCATATGGTCCGATTTTGATCAAATTATAGAAAACAATGAAGTATAATAAAACTCTCATTTAGTTTGGGTACAAAAAGTTTCTCATTTTTCACGCGATCCTATGGCAGCTATGTGATATAGTGGTCCGATTTTGACCAAATTAAGTCAGATTGTATCAACTTTCTAGAGACTTGGTAATTGGGTGAGTTTGGTAAGGATATCTTCATAAACAAAAAAGTTTTTCATACAAAAACATAGTGTTCGACCGATTGTTCCTATGGCAGCTATATGTTATAGTGGTCCGATCTGGCCGGTTCCGACATATGTATTGCCTGCAGCAAAAGGAAGCGTCTGTGCCAAGTTTCATTACGATAGCTTTAAAACTGAGAGACTAGTTCGCATAGAAACAGACGGACATTGCTATATCGACTCGGCTATTCATGCTGATTCAGAATATATATACTTTGTTGGGTCGGAAACGTCTCCTTCAGTTCATTACACATTTCGAGACAAAATTATAATACCCTCTGGCTAGGGTATAAAAAAAGAAAGGGAATCAGTCCTGCAGTTCGTTCGTTCGATTTTCTTCGTTTCGAGCCCCAAGATCGTTCGTTTGTTCATTTGATTTGATCAAGATCGAAACACTATATCAACAATCGTAGTGTAAAATGGATTGTATGCAATACTTTGTTGTTTATGAAGATATTTTGACCATACTTCACCAAATCGAAGATTCATTATGTTAGGTACTTCAGGCTGACTAAACTTGGAGAAAACCGAACCTTTATAACAGCGTTTCCCAAAGTTTGGGTCGCGAACCGGTACCGGGTCGTAGAACTATTTGTAAAAAAGGAAAACAAATGTTTAAGTAGTATATTCTTACATCAGATAAACCAAAATCTTCAATACTACAAGATGGGCAACGCAGTAAAAAATATTGGCATAAGGGTAGCTTCCATTTCGTAAAATGGATTGGATTCTTTCATTAGGTGTATCCCGAAAAAATCTTAAGGTTTGTCGCAGCCCAAAAAGTTAGGGAAACGTTGCACTATTTCATATATAAAGCAGCCCTATGAATAAACGGATGAAAAATGTATTTTTGTATGAAAAACTTTTCTGTTTTCACAGATACCCTAACGAATCTGAGCAATAATGTATTTTCATATATAGTTTATACAGTTAAATGGTAAAATTTAATCAATATATACTGACTATAATTGAGTTTATTGTATAAAAAAAAGTTTCTAGAACCCCTTCTTCCACTTCTGTATTTAAGCTAAGAACGAGCCCGATCGATTCTCACAATCAATTTTCTTGCAGATTGCCAGCTATCTAAATGGAGCACTCTCCTACGAATGCGATCCCACCTTCTCCGGCCGCAGTGTGCAGTATCCCAGTAGCTTGGCCAGCAATGAACTGAAGAAGGCCATTCTGGAGTTTCTGCGCAGCGTGGGCGAAACGAATCTGGAGTATTTCTTTTACACGCTGCTGGATAGCATGGCCACCGAACTGAATGGCGGACAGACCGTTGCCGGGTATAAGTTCATACTGCAGCTAATTGGCCAGAACTGGCCGAGCATTTGTTCGCATAACATGGCCAAGACGGCGCTGTTGCGGAATTCCTATCAGAATCGCAGCAATATCTGCCTGAGCATACTCTGGGCCATTGGCCAGGGCGGCCATCAGTCGCTGAACGAGGGCGTCAAGGTCTGGCAGAATCTAATGTTGCCCAATCTCGAACTGAAGAGTTTTAACAAATTTGTCGTTGAGCATATTGAGCGTGTGCTCAATGCGGCTGCCATACGTAAGTCTGAACCGCTTCAGATCAATCAGCAGGAGTTCTTTGCCTGCTACAATGCGCTGAATGCGCCCTACAACAACATGACCAAGGATCTGCAGCAGAGCCTTAAACGCAGCGCCTCCCAGCTGCTGGTGAGTAGCCTTAACGATAATCAATCCTTTTCCCATTTAAATCAATTCCCTAAAACGTTTGAATCCAAATCTCCTTCAATCCGAGTCGGACCTAGTAAAACTCTGAGCTGTCACAGAAATCTCTTTAGGTCAGTTTCAACAGACTCTTGCTGGGTGAAATTGTTGATTACACTAAAAAAAAATATCCATATATAGGAAATAATAATTTTGTGAGCATCTTTAATGGCCGACTTAAGTGTATTTAAATGTCTAATATTTATAAAGGATTTAATTTACTAAGCTTATATTTTTGTAAAAGTCATTTGGCTTAAGAAAAAAACCAGCTAAAATTGTTCTCTGTTTTGAAAACCAAATTCACTGAGATTTCTGTAAAACCAATGAATTTTCTAGGCTACATTGTAATCGTTTGAGATTAGGTTTGAAAAGGTTTTCCAGTTGAATGTAAAGTAATTCAAAAACGATCAAAATTTAAGCAAAGTTGGGTAAATATGTCGTTGAGGTCCCCCACAGAAAGATAGCAAGGAGAATGTTGGTATTGGTCTTAAAAAACGCGGAAAATATTAAGGATTCGAATTCAGGTGGAGGAGGTTTTTTTTGCATTTATTTCGTTATTTTATTATTACCTGAAATCGTATCCTTAATATTTTCTGCGCTTTTTATGACCAATACCAACATTCTCCGTGCTATCTATCTGCGGGAAACGCGAAAAATATTAAGGATTCGAATTCAGGTGGGGGAGGTTTTTGGCATTTCATTATTTCAGCAAACCTCCCCTAACTGAAATCGTATCCTTAATATTTTCCCCGTTTTTTAAGACCAATAATATTAAATTATATATATAAAATTAATTTATATATATAAATTATAAAGGATTCGATTTCAGATGGAGGAGGTTTTTTTGCATTTATTTCATATTTTCAGCAAACCTCCTCCATATGAAATTAATCCTTAGGACCAATATCAACATACTCTATGCTTTCTTTACCCAAAGTTGAATACTATCAATAACCATAAAGAGGATTAAGTTGAATACTATATAGAAGTACTTGAAAATGGGAACAGCCTATAAATGATTACATTTTTCTAACGATTGTTTTTTACTTTGTCCCCACAGCAAAGGTACATTGCCAGTCCGGTGAAGCATGCGAATATATTCCTGACGCTGCTGCGAGAAATTACCGCTAACAACAAACAGCGCACGGAGATCGACGGCTGCATCAGCTGCCTGCTGAGCGCCGGGGCGGAGGATTGCTATAAGGTTTGGCGGATGAACTACAAGAAACAGCAGCTGCCCAGTTTGCTGCTTCTGCGGGCCATTGGTAAGTCATGCTGTCAGCTGTTTAGGCCTAAAGTCATTTAATACCCCACAGCAGGTATTATAATTTAGTCACTTAATGAGTAATACTTTGGAGGTAACGATTATCCCAGATGTGTATATCGATAGTATAGTGTAGGTAAGGGAAATCGGAAAACTAGATCCATAAATTCGGGATTAGGATTGGCTCTGAAGATTGAGATAGTCGGGGTTTATTGGGAAACAATAAAATGGTTTATGTATGTATATATTCTTGATCAGCCTGGTTGATCTATCCATTTCCAGTTGTCTATCCGATTCTATACAGACCAATCTCTCAGTTTTAAAGTTATCTGAAGGAAATTTGGTACAGTTGCTTGTTTTTGCTGCCGGATCGAATCACTGTAACATATAGCTGCCATAGAAGCGATGAGTAAAGAACTTACGCAAGACTTTTCTGCAAAACTATATACTATTTTCGTCACCCCCAAAGTTCTTCCTGTTCTTACGTGTTTTAACTCCTAATATTACCATATTTTTTGTAGACAATGGCTGGGCAGAATCCACCAACTTGTTGGTTAAATCGCAGGCATATCATGCCTTCCTGCAGGATGTGCGCTCTCTAAACGAGGAGCTGCAAGCGGGCAAACGTAAGGAGAATTACGTGGAAGAACTACAAACGGTATTGACGGTAAGTTTTAAATTATAACGGACACCCCTATAGTTTTACGTCAAACTCCAGCGCATACGTCACAAACACCAGCTGGTCACACTGATTTCAAGTAACAGCTGTTTAGTTTGTGTACGTCAACTGTGAGTGCCGAGACGCCATTGTGTACACGCGACGCGCTGACTGTCAGTTTATTGCAAGAGCTGCACAACAAAAAAAGTAATTTTCTTTGCTAACATTTAAATATTGTTTCCAATTGGAATTGAAATTGCAATTGTGTTTTAAAAAAAGTATAACGCGCCTTTTGCTAGCTATCAAAATATATCAAGTTGTAGAAAAGTGAAAGACGTTGCTGCTGCTTTCGTTGCGACGCATTTTTTTGCCGGCCGTTCAATAATTTCTCTTTTTTAATTTTGCAGCGGAAAGTGCGTTTAACTACGTGTGTGTGTGTGTGTGTGTGCATTTGATTTCTTACGGCGTTGCCATGCGGGCTGACCACTTTTTTGCCGCTAATTTGCGTTCGTGTGTGTGTACGTGTGTGTGTGTGTATGTGTGTGCTGCGCTTATCGCACGCAGCAGCTATTTTGTGATCATCCAGCGTCGCTTTTCTACGGATGATGTGTTATAGCTGCTATTGGCTGTTAGCTTCTCGCCTCCCCCTCCCCGCGCTAGCTGCACACCCTTGTTGATTGTGCGCACCACAAGTTTGGTGGTGTCAGCGTTTTTATTATTTTTCAGCTTCGAGATAACAAAGCCCCTGCAAGACTTTGCTTCTTAACACGACGCGCATGCAGCCAGCTTTTTTTATTTTTGACCATTGCCCACGTCACATATTCCTGTGAAGTGAAGAAGAAGACGCAGCAGAACAGGCAACTAACAACAACAAGTTTTCTTTTTGTGTTCTTGTTGGCCATTTTGTTGCTGCTGCCGCTGCTGCTTCTTCAACACGTGGCGCACGTCTTTGGGCTTGTAGTCTGTGCTTTTCTTCGTTTCGACTTACAAGCTGCTACGTTGTCATTTTCCACGCCGTTTTCTTTTTGTAAGCACAAAGTGTATAATTTTTCGGCAGCGCCTTTTGACGGCCGCCACTGGCAAATGTCAGAAAGCTTGCGGTATATACAGTTCATTCAACTGCTGTATTACATAGAAACACATACATATGTATGTATATATGTGTGTGTGTGTGTGTTTTGTTTTAAATATCAAGCTTATCAAATTTTACACTCTTGTGTCTTTCGTACTCTCTTGGCTCAGCTGATGACGCGTCATCATATTTTCAACGCCCACTGTGACGTATGCAGCTGCTGCTGTCGCTGCCGCCGTTGCTAATTTTTCTTCTTCTCTTTCTCGCTGACGCTTTATCTTGCGCGCCTTTTGCCTATCGCATTGTTGTGCATGTGTGCGTGCAATTTGTTAGTGCATTATTAAGATAGCCGCACTGACCGTTGACTCTTTTAAAGCTCAGCTTTAATTGCGACTCAACGACAAGCTGCTAAGCTTAAAAGCTTAATTGCAAATTAGTCGCCGCTCTCGCTCTCTTTGCTTTAGCTGTCATACTTTTTAAAACACAATTGCAATAATTATTTTGATTTTTATTAACAATTTGAAAACGACAGCCACAACAACACAAAATACTCGCAGCTAAAACAAATTTAGTTGAAATTATATCAAATAATAAATATGGCTCAGGTTAAACCGAAACAAAACAAGCAGGGCAAACAAGCTCCTGCTGCCAAAAAGGTAACAATAAATAGCTCGTTTTAACCCCGGAACGATAAAAAGTCGGCGAAAATAAATACATTTTTGGATATATATTAAAAAAAGACGATTAAAATCAAACAGAAATGAAGAACGTAATTTAAAGAACAAACGTAATATGAAAAAACCTATTTAAAAGGTTTAATTTAACGCTACCGTTCTGGGGTTAAACAGCAAAGCTTTTAAGCAATGATCTAATCCTCGTATCTCTTTACCCCCACACACCGTGCTTCTCTTCCCCCCACAGAATGTACAGGAGAAGAGCAGCGCACAACAGAAAAAGAACAAACAGAATGCGGGGCAAAAGAAGAAATGCGGTTGCTGTAAATGGACGCTGGGCAGCATTTTTATAATCGCTTTGATTGCTGGCGCTCTCTATTACGATACGGAGGTCAATGGCAAGGGCATCTTTGAGAAATCGGCCACCGGCAAGGTGCTTAAAAATGCCGGAGTGTTGCCCCATGTGCAGCGCGGCTGGTATGCGACAATGGGCGCCAGCGCTCGTGGCTACAAATGGGCCGAGCAACATGTGCCGCCCTATGCCGGTCCGGCTGTCAAAACTGGCTGCGATTTGTGGAAACTGACGCGCAATCTTTGCTGCAATGCCTATACAAATGGCGTGAACTACTGGCGTACCAAGTGGCCAGCGGTGGCGAAGTTTGTGAGTATTAGCTGACATCATTTTTCTTTTTTATTAACTGTTTGATTTTGGAAAGTTATGTTTATGGGTTACTCAACTTGTAAACCGGTTTTCATCTCACACACAACTCTAACCATTTGCTTCTTTCTCTAATCTGCGACTTAGATTGATCAATATGTGCCCAATACATCGCAAAAATTGGAGGCCTTTGCCGCGGGCGCCAAGGATTTGGCTGTCAGCAGCTACGACAAATCTGCCACGCTGATCAAGGAGAAGGTCCTGGTGTAAGTATTGGCGTTTCTTATATTAAGGGTCAACTCGGGCAATTCATTAAGAAAGTATATCATACTTTGGATGCCGAAAGATGAAATAAACTTGTCTGAGAACGTTTATGTTTTCCAATTCCAATCATAACATTCGATATCTGTTGGCTGTTCTGAATTGCGAAGAACGATTGATAACAGTACGAGCATTACTCACCTTTTTTGGAAAATCGAAAACGATTCGTAATCAAAAGTAATGTGAAATGGGAACAGGCCGATTAAGCTCGTGTTTTAGTAGAGTTCATGAAATGGTTATTGCAACATTTCGGCAACAATTCATGACTTTTTGCAAACTAATCAAAACATATAGTATTCAATTAGTTGCTTGTCGATATTAATATGGTTTCTTGTACCTTCCAGCGGCCGCTTCTCGCCCGAGAACATCAATCAGGCACTGAACCAGACGCGCAACGCTGCACTGGAGTACTACAATCAGTTTCACAAAAAGGTCGACGCGTATGCCAAGCTTAAATGATTCTAAGCGTCCGGCACGTTTAGTATCATCTTCAGCAGCATCCACAATAACAAAAGCAATAAGAAAGAACAACAACAACAACAATGCGATGTCATAGTCAAACAATTATAGAAATCCAATTAAAAAAATGCAATTCTTTCGGCATATAGTCAAAAAATGTCTAGAAATCTGTCAGCAAACGCAGTCACAAATCTTTGCTTCCCTCGCCCCGTTCTCCCACTACACACACACTCATTATGCACATGTTTTGGGTTCAGGCGAAGCAACAACAACAACAACAAAGAGACCAGCTGTCTGTCGTTTGCTGTGTAATAAATAAATAAATAAAGATAATTATACATACATTTACAATTAGTAAATTAAACACATAATCAGCATTTAGTTGTAAAGCAAATAAACAACAACAACAATTGTATATCTTGTAAATGAGCTCGCGAGCAAATTTGTACATTTTTCCCCAAGTTTGGGAAAGATTATAGTTTTGTTTTCAAATCGCGTCGCGAGTTTCGCTCAACGAATTTTTCTCCGCAATAAACAATAAATTATAATTCTTATTTCAGCACATTTTTGTTTTACCAAATGCATTTTTTGGTTTGGCGCGCGCAACGAAATAAATAAATTAATTAAGAACTTAATGAAAACACAACAAAAAACATTTCCAATTGCATTTCAGAGCAAACAAAAAATAAAGTTCTATTTTAATAGCTATTTAGATTCTATTTAAAGGTTTCTTTTTAATATTTATCGTATGTAGTTATTGTGTGCATGCAACATTTTTAAGAATTTTCTCAAAAGACTCAATTTCAATGTGTTTTAGTCATTTATAATTTGTAATCAATTGCGATTCAATTTTTTAATTCCATTTGTAAGTTTAACGTATTGAAGGATTTTTGCATAAATAAACAAAGTTGAAGAAAAATTAAAGCGTATTTCAATTTCTTGTGGGGCGTCTAATTTTCAGGAAATGGAGCGTTTATTTTTATAAACAAAAAGGTTGCATGATTTAACGGCCTAGATACTTGACAATCTTTAATATTCCCATGCAACTTTCTCGAGACAACTACATATAACTTTTCGGAGTCTATTTTTCGCTGTTTTTACAAAGAACTTAACATTTTTCTGTAAGTTATTAGCATTCTGTTAAGGTTAGCGTTTGCTGTTTTTTGCTAACATTCAACAGAGAATCTATACTATTCTCTGAACTGATATGCAGCCGTTTTGGCCATGTTAGCGGTTGTTGTTTTTGCTAACAGGTTTAATGACAACGTTAGTGGTTGCTGCTTTTACTAACAACATTCAACAAAAGAAGGTAACACTTATGTTAATGTTATTAGCAGCTTTCTGCTTATGTTAGTAACATATCTGCTAATGTAGTGGTTGGGGTCCTTACCAGCAACTTTTAACATTCATGGCAACTGTTAATTGTTTACAGTTGCAGAGTCTTAGCAGGTACAACAACCAATGTAAGTTTGGGGATATTTTAGTACTCTGTTTTCCGCAGGGGTTTAACAGTGTGCTGTTCACTAACAGGAGTAAGGCACGCTAACAGCGCATGTTAAATGAACCCAAGTGGGGAAATAACAGCAACAGGAAATAAAGAATGGGTAGAATTTACTTAAGATTACTTGATTATACTTGATCCTCGTTAATAAGCCAAAGATGTAAGAGAGAATGGAGCTCTAGGAAAATCTAGTCGATCAAAAAACGGATAAGCCCAACAAACGCCAATTTATATGTATTTAACTACATAGTTTTCAACAGAAATATACAAAATTTTATTGTAAGATAAAGCCTTTAAAAATTGTATAGTTATAAAAATACGCTAGAGGTTGAGAATGAAAACACAGAAGCTAGTTTCCTAAAAATCCAACAAAGATATAAATTGTAACAATTTCTTTTGGCAAAGGTTTCTTAAAAAATTCTTTATAATTTAGTTCTTAGAATACTTTTCTGAAAGTAATTCATTATTTAAAATCTAGAGTAATAGCTATTGTTAAGACGAAAAACATGTTCAAGTCAAGCGGCTTAACATCCCCAATTGACCAAAAAAGCGAGCATTTGTTGTTAACAGTTAGTACTTGGGTAGCATAACATAACCGACTGTTAACAGCTAGTACTTAGCTAGCATAACATAACCGACTGTTAACAGCTAGTATTTAGGTAGCATAACATAACCGACTGTACACTTAACAGTAGCTGGCAGTCTGTAACATTTATTTCGACCCCTTTTGCAATTCGCCGTGTCTGTTATTCGGAGTTATCAAAAGCCTGCCCCCTGCGGTGGGTGGCTGGCTGTACAGAGTTCGGTTGGTCGGTCGGACGACAGGATAAGTGAATTCGGCAAGGAACGTTGAAAGCTCTTCGCTTTCGTGCAGTCTCAAACGAATGTCAATTCGCGTCGCACGTGTCTCGATTGCGCCGTGTTCTGTGGTCAAGAGTGTCGTGTCGGTTAGCCGTATGCTCGTCCTTTCTTGGCAAACAGATTGAATGCATTTTTGATCAGCGTCACCGTAGTGGCAAAGAGGCGAAAGTGCAAGCGAAGCGTTTAAATTGATTCGATTTGTGCCAATTGTGTGGGAGCAAGTGAAAGTTGAAAACGAAATTTTTATTGTGCACCCTTCGTTCCAACGTGTAGAGCGGCCTTTTAAACAAAACAGTGTGGCCAGCTGTGTGTTTAAGTGTGACAAAATAAAATGAAAGTGTAGCAACAGCTGTTCTGTCTTGTAAGCAACAATGTACAGCTCTAGCCTAGACAAAAGAAACACAACATTAATCAGTTAAAGTTTGGGAATCCATAAGTAAATTCCTTGTAAGTATGTAATACACATTTGAGTATAGAACACTTGATTTGTATCTTATGCAGTCCAAGCCCATTGTAATTCTCCGAACCCAGTCTGACCCATAAAAACAAACCACAGCACGTACACGGCTCATTTGACTTGCATTTCTGTAACTTCCACTTCCACATCCACTTCTATTCCGTACACCTGAACCCCCAATGCTTACAAAAATAAATCAAAGTAAAATATTTATTTCGCATCGGAAATGAACTCAGACAAGCGACGTGATTTAATGCTAATCGAAAATGCATTTGTTACAACTTGGACCTTTTGCAATTTTTCGCTTAAAAATACATGTGTATGGTATGTGTAGCTAATACATATATTTTTTTAAGAGTTGGGGTTTGTTTGCAACTTTGTGTCAAATGCACGACAGCTGAAAACTTGGGGGAGCATTTCAGTGTCTGCTGTCTTTCTGGCTCTTTTCCGCATCGAACTTTACGCCGGGATTGAAAGTTTCCCCAAGTTACTTTTAACTTATCTGCTTTTGATTTCGTTTGCTGTTTGCTCCTCGAAGCAGCCGGCAACTCCTTGATGAGCCAGTGTACATGTCCTCCATTTGGACAAGTGAGGAACGATGTCTATGTAAGCTGTTGACTGATTTGTGGATGCCGTCGACATTTTTAGTGAGTGACAAATGATGTTAGTTATTCCTGTTAAGCTTGTTTTCTTTTGGCTTTCAGTGGAACATATAAGTGTAAAGCATATCTCATTTTTAAAACGTTATCTAAACACTTGTGGATTAGAAAAACAATGAAAAAGTTTCAAGGATCTTTTTACGGAAGCAACTTTTCTAAAAAAAGATCTCATTTAGATAGCATGTCCTTTCTCAAGTTTATATTAAACAAAGTTTAAACATAACATCTATGTATTTAAAGATCTGTAAGTCTCTATAAACAGCCTTAAATCTGAAAACTCTATTTTTATTCTATAGAACATAGTATTATTAGACTTTTCTACCTAAGACTTTTTATTGTTAGGGTATTTTGTTGATTGAGATTCTGAACACAAAATGCATTTACATTTTCCAGGGAAGTTTTCGCAAATTGGGATAACTCATATTCTTTTCATTATCTTTTCATCTTGTTGTTTTTCAAAAAAACTACCAACCCTACCCATATTTGATTTCATGTTATTCTCCTTATTCACTGCCCACTTTGAATACATTTACCATCTAGTTCCCCTCAAGCAATGCTCATCTTGGTCCAACTTTATTATATGGTTTCATGTTATTTTTTGAGATACAAGACAAGGAACCATAAAAAAGAAAACGAAATTTGCGTTTCTCGGAAATAAAATCGAGTTTCCAAAGGAATTTTTACATGCCATTAATCTTTTTATAATTTCTATTGATGTTTTCCACGATAATTATGTTTAATTCTTCAGGCTCGTTTTATGCTTAAATTGTTAATTAATTGTTTTCAATACTTCAAGGACTCTTCATATTTAAATTTCAAATCAATTTCTCAAATGTCAAAGAACTCTGGTGTATGTCAAGGAGACGAGTCGAACAGTTTGTTTTCTTTTGATTTGTTGGAGGTGGGGAGGTGGAAGGTGTGGGGCTTTTGAGGAAATTAAAACGCTAAAAAAACAATGGCGGACATTTCCCACAAAAATCAGAGCCCAATGGAATTTGATGTTAGGCTAAACTTGAAACAATTTGCATGCCACATTCTGTGGAATGCCGCCAGGGCGCAAGTGAAAATATTTGCCAAAGCCGCTGGCAAAATTTGTTGTGCGCTTTAAAGTGTCTAGGATGCGGCTTCTTGGTAGCCTGTCGCCAGGGATTTCAGGGGGGGTAGGGGCACAATGGGGGCCCACTTTGGCAATTAATTAGACGCCGCTAAAAACAATAACAAAAGATGTGCTTGTCGCTCATTAATCTTATGACCTCATAAACACCACAAAGGACACATGTCGCCGAGCTTAGGATAGTTCGACAATGTCGCAAGGATACAAGGATACAAGGATACTACTGCTCGATCTCGTTTGGGCTCGTCAACACTCACGTGCTTTGAATTGAATTTCTCTGTTTTATTTCACTTTCGTATTTTATTTTATTATATTTTTTTTCTGTTCTTTCTTTCTGGTTAGCTTTTGTGGCTACCTGGCGCCTGACCGTTGTCCAGGTGATTAATGTGCAGACGTGGCTTGTTTAATTAACTTGTATTTATACACACACACACAGACACACAGACACTCCAGCTGCACTCAAATCCACACCCCTCCAACCAAATGATACCCTAATGGAAACACTTGTTAACTGGGCGCACAGATTTCATTTGAGCTTGTTTTACTCATGTGGCTTTTGTGGTCGAATTGAGTGTAGTAAATGAATACATTCACTGCACAGCCAAGGACATGGAGTCCTGAATATGCTGTTTCATTTGCTAAGAATTCATTTAATGAAGTGATTGAAACTGTCATGAGTTGGTATATTTATTACAAGCAAACAGGTTAATAAGCCTGCAGAGATTTGCGAATGTTCTCAAGTTTTATAAATAGAAACAAAAGGTCAAATAAATTTTCTAAATATAGCACAATGTTGTAAGCATATTCAAGTCGCAGTTTCTTTGAAATCACCCTCAGTATTCTTATGATAAGATCAAGTTAATCTTTGGTAATGTGCTTATCACAAATATAAGACATTTCAAAATCCTTGTATTTCCTTTGGCTGTCCTTAAAATGTTGACGAAATATAAACAGAAAACGAAAATGAAAAGAAATAAATTGCTTTTTTTTTTGGTATATAAATCCTTGTCGCTGAAAATTAAATGTTTGGACTCCCAGCTGGACTTTCCCTCGAAAAAAGGCTCCATCAGAAAATTGTCATTTTTTGATTAGCTACAGGACTGATTGAAAATTAAATATAGAGAATATACATAAGAAAAAACAATTTAAAGTCCTGTAGCATACTGTTTTAAATTGGAGAGAACTGTTTTCAGTTGATTCTAGGTGCATTTTATATATTTAACAACTCCTTTCACAATAATCAATGTATTTAATCAATTTAAAGTGAATATTCTTGTTCATTGATCAAACATATAAACCGAATTAAATGTATTCTCTTTTTGTATCCATTATATGAATAAATATTCAAACTGTGCTTTTTTATATGATTTTATCCCGCATTTAATTGAATAAAAAAGTGTAAATTCCATGACCTGTAATCAAAAAACTTTGTTAAAAGGATTTGATATAATTGTGCAAAGTTTTGTAACACGTCAAAGCGTACTATAAGGTACATATTACCGACCAGCATTATTAGTAAAGTTGATTTTTTTCATGTAAATAATATCACCATTTTTTACCATTTCTTAGGGTTTAAATATTCATTGAAATTTAATTAGGAAAACTATAAAAATAATTTAGAAGACAGGTATGTTTTGTGGTTTTCTTATAATGCAATATATTAAGGCCTGTTCTGAATTCCATTCCGAATCAATTCCACAGAATAGCGTGTAGCATACTTTTTAGCGCAGAATATAATTGAAAACCTGGCTTTCTTGTGTATTCATTTATTTAATAGACGTGCCCAAAAGCATGCTTTACATATTTTTGTGGAATTGATTCGCAAGTGGAATTCAGAACAGGCCTGATTATCTAACTATGTATAATTAGTTTCATAACGATGGGTTAGTAAGCTTGATAATTATTCAAGTATATTTATGCTACTGTATGATCTGCATTTTGGAACAGGGTATTTGATACTTCAGCAGTCATTTGTTGTTTATTTCTTGTGGCAATATTTATGCTGCCCATATATTTAAGTATAATATGTATTTTTTTGTTTGTGCAATAACAATGCTTGTCCCTTACTTCCTACCATTATATATATATTTTTTCAAACTGCGAACGCTAACAACTGCATAAATATTAACATGAGTCGTCTCATGTAAATTTTTCATAAAATAAATGAATTCGAGTATGCGTTAAGTATGAAATTGTGCGTATGTGTGTGTGTGTGTGTGTGGTTGTGTCTGCATATATTTTGAGTGTCTGATGGAAGAGTAAAGTTCAATGAAGTGGGTTCAAAAGTTCAGGCAATGATCGCTCATACTCCCGAACATGAGATGCCCCAAAATCCAATTAAAATGTTAATTTTTGTGTAAACAATAACAAACAATGCAATTTTATGCTTGCTGTGTTAATTTACTGCATCAACAAAAACGACAAAAGCCCTAAAAGTACAAGCCAATCCCAAAGTACTGACCTACTACTCGTAGAGATGACAAATATGAGTGAACCTGTGATTGAGTCATAGTTTTGATACTTAAAGTCACAGTTATAACTCAAACAAATGCTGTTAATCAGCATAACAGTGCAATATCGATATTAACAGACAATTAACAGATTCATATCGATATTAACATACTATTAATAGACCCATGTCTATATTAGCAGAACATTAACAGACGCATATTGAGATTAACAGACCAAGCAATCTATATTAGAATAGTAATTAAATATACCTCATTATGTAGACCAGACATTGAAACTTGAATATATAAAACATTTTTTATATATAAAGGAGAGATATTAGTGTCTGATATTGAAATGTAACAGTTACAGTTGTCACAAAACCAATATATCGCTCCTCTCTACTTGCTACGCACACTGCCACACATGCTGCGAGATAATCACGGCATTTAAATACTTACATGTATTACCAATGCGGCTCTCGGGGCTATTGTAATTGTTGTTATTGTGTAATGAGCTGTTTGGGCGTTGGCGCCAGTCAAACAATGCGGCAAGTGGATGTGCAATTAATACGTTGCCTGCGGTCCTGCCACACTCATAATTGTTATACGCTCTGTAATGGTTATTTGTAATCGATAATCGTCAATCGGTTATCGGGATAAGAGCTTTGAGTGGCAGCATTTTTTGTTAATTGATGTAAAAAATTGTTGGCTAGCTTCTGGAATCCAGCAATTAACATTCTGAATATACATAAATATGTACATTTCCTCTCTGTTTGTAAATCAGTTGTTAAGATTTCGAAGTGTTTCTTAATATATTCAATAATTGCTCGATTCGTTTTCTTCCAGAATGACGGCTCAAGCTAGTGATATATCGATAATATCGATATTTTAAAAATTATCCTTCTGAACCGCATCAATGTTGTTTCGATATATATTTAAAATAAAAGATATCGACATAAAGTGGAAGACTTACAGCACTAGCTCAAGCACTCTTCTTCTTCTCACCCAGCAACCAGAGTTGCCATCTAGTTATCTTATTTATCCAACTCCTTTTTTGTTAAGTCAACACCTCATAGCTTTGAAACGACACAAATTCTACCACTTTAAACAAAATCATTTTAATTAAAAACACCTCTTGATATTCTCAAGTTATTAATTAACAAGGGTGTAACATTTTTAAGTGATGGTAATTGAGAAAGAAATATTTTAAGGAGTAGAATATAAATAGCATTGCATAAGTGATGCAATTCAGTTGATTACATTAGAAATTTGATTAGTCTAAGAGTTGTTCGTGTTAAATTAATTGCACAAATTGATTGTTTATACTTGTGCTTATATTAAATTGCAGAATGCAACAAGCAACGTGCCACGTATAACGTGCAACGTGCAACGAGCTGCTCAGTTGCTGGCAGCTGGCAAATCATGTGAAACTAAACCACTGCAAAGCTAAAGCAGAATCCAGGAACAAAACCAATACAAGCATTAATCTAATACATCAAATGCCTCTAATCAAGCCCGGGTGCAACAATAAGGACAAATAATAAAGCCAAACAACAGCAGCACAAGCAGCCAGGATCATGGCCGGGCGGGCCAAGTGTGTGAAGCTGCTGCTCCTGGCGCTCCTGACAACAGCGCTGCCCACAATGATAAATGCAACAACGATGAAGGCAACTTTAATTGCAGCTGCCACTGCAACAACTACTGCAACTGCAACTGCTACTGAGCGACAGCCCGAGGAGCCTGACCAGCAACAAGAACAACGCATTCAGTCAATATGTAAGTACACACAGCAACAAATTTCATATATCCTTATATCCTTCACACAGTTGAGCTTAATTTGTCCTGTGAGCGCAGCCTGTTTGCTTTGCCTGCAGGCTATTGCGATTACTTTCATAAGTAGGCAACATGTGTTGAGGCAGCTGCCTTATTAATCCTGTAACTACTTGCAATATCAACAGCCTGCAGCTGCCACAATTAATATAATCAACATAAGTTTGCCCTAAAATCACTTATGCTCATAAGTAAATAAGGAATTGCTTAAAACTTACATAGAACAACATTTTCACTTTAAATTACATCAAAATTTTGATGATTAATGCTGTTTGATGATTTTAATAATGCTCTTCATAAACTGCGTACATTCATTGACTTTAAATTGAAATTGAAATCTTGGCAATTTGTAGAAATTGCTTTCAGTTAACATAACTGTGTATTTATTTGTTGCCATAATAACTGAAAACCAATATTCCTACTTAAGTCAACTTGGCAGAATTATCAGAAATTGATTTCCTTTTAAACCAAGTATCTATTTATCTTTGCCTTTAAATCGTTACAGTGATTTGTGTATATTAAGTTGATTGAAAAATTGAAGTGAATCAATTTAAATAACATTTGCCAACGAATCGATTTAGAATACTGCACAAATAGGAATTGAAAAAATATATGGCCATAGGTATTCTAATAAATATTCTGTTCTTATCAGCTACAAAACTTGAAAGGATATTAAGTTGTTTTAAATAAGATTGATACGGAAAATGTACTATAAGCCATTTTGTTTCTGGATATTGTATCAACAGTTAAAAATATCGAATATATAAACTTTACTAAAAGGATATTTTTATTCAACGTTCTCTTAAACTTAAAATATATATGTAGCTTTATATGACAGCGCTAATTAATTCATAATTATTTTTAAAAGTGTTACTTTAAAAAAGAAAAAAGCTGATATGTATGTTCACTCCGTCGCATGGTCGCCGCATACAGTACTCCCAAATAAATGACGAGTCCTACATCTATGGCCATCCGTAGGTGAACACGCCGAACAGATCGGCCACTCTTCGGCGCTTCAACTAGTCAAGCTAATTAATTGATCAGTAAAATACATAACGAATACAATATGTTTACGAAAAATCGGGTTGGCGATGTATCGATCAGCATTCAAGGATAATGGGTTCATCTAAAGACCATCGACCTTGTCGATTTTGATGTTGCAGCTTCATATTAGAGGTGAAGAACTATCGATGGCACTATCGACACTATCGATGATTGGGTACTATTGAGCCGCCATCGATTGTAGCAATTCATAGTGGTTGAAAGAGCCACAACTTCCCAAGAAACGGATACTCTTCTATGGATAAAGGTAAGCTTAAATATTTATTTATTACAATTTACAAAGAAATTGTCCAAAATTGTATTTCAGGTGAACTTGAATGATGTTGCTTTAATCGAAAGTCTAATGCTGAAATATTTATGTATACCAGCTACTTCAGTGGAATCGGAACGCGTTTTCAGCTAGGCGGGCCAAATTGTTTCGGAAAGAAGAACTCGGCTAAAAGAAAAAAATGTAAACAAGCTTCTATTTAAGAATCAACATTTTTGTATAATAAATATAGTATGAAATAAATAAAGTAATATTTTTGATATAAAATTATAGCAATCTGAGTATTATTATCAAAATGAAATTAGTGGGCGAGACTCGATAACTATCGATGTCTCAACAAAACAATAGTCGACTATCGATGGTGCCGACAATCGATTTTGCATATTTATTTAACTTGTGCACTACTACCATTTTGTAGCAAATTGTAGCTATAGCTCGAACAAATCCTTAAGGATTTGGAAAGCACATACTTTTTTATACTCGTAGGAGTCAGAACTATCGATTGGCATTCAAGGATTTTCAGAACCTCTCCGAAAAAAAACACTTCACTTTTTTGCAAGGGGGTAGGTCAGAAAAAAGGACCCAAAATCACAATATCGCCTGTAACTCGGTCATTTTAAGGACGATTTTAATATCCTTTGGCATAAAGATAGGTCTTATCCTGGCGAACTTGGATATATAACCCAAAGGACGAATATCCTTAAAGGAGCTGAGAAATAAGGACTTTTCTGTATACACAAAATGAGCGATTTCTCGGCCGTATCCTTGCGTATCCTGACGAGTCCTGTGTCAGACAACTTGGCAATATCAGGGCTACAAACTGGCCAAAGGACATCAAAATCGTCCTTGTAGTTTCCGAGATATTGAGCATTTTGTATTTTGGGCACGATTCCTTTCGCCCTCGGACTGAAAATTTACAAGTCGATGGTCCTTAGATGACCCCATAATCCTTGAATGCCAATCGATAGAGTAGGTCCTTACGATCCTAACGCACAAGGTCCTTTCAAAATCTGCAAGGATACGGCTGAATGGGAGCTAATACTAGACAGCAGTACCATATGTGCAGAAATTCAAAATTTTTGTTGCATACTTTAGGGGGCTGCTGATCTTAAGCTAGAATATCTTGCGGCATACTTTTAGCTATAGCTCGGCCATATCCTTAAGGATTTCGAAAACCCATACATTTCTGAACTCGTAGGAATCAGGACTATCGATTGGCATTCAAGGATTTTCAGGACCTCTCCGAAAAAAACACTTCACTTTTTTGCAAGGGGGTAGGTCAGAAAAAAGGACCCAAAATCACAATATCGCCTGTAACTCGGTCATTTTAAGGACGATTTTAATATCCTTTGGCATAAAGATAGGTCTTATCCTGGCGAACTTGGATATATAACCCAAAGGACGAATATCCTTAAAGGAGCTGAGAAATAAGGACTTTTCTGTATACACAAAATTAGCGATATCTCGGCCGTATCCTTGCGTATCCTGACGAGTCCTGTGTCAGACAACTTGGCAATATCAGGGCTACAAACTGGCCAAAGGACATCAAAATCGTCCTTGTAGTTTCCGAGATATCGAGCATTTTGTATTTTGGGCACGATTCCTTTCGCCCTCGGACTGAAAATTTTCAAGTCGATGGTCCTTAGATGACCCCATAATCCTTGAATGCCAATCGATAGAGTAGGTCCTTACGATCCTAACGCACAAGGTCCTGTTAAAATCTGCAAGGATATGGCTGAATGGGAGCTAATAGAAAACAGTACCATTTGTGCAGAAACTCAAAATTCTTGTTGCATACTTTTAGGCTGCTGATCTTAAGCTAGAAAATCATGCGGCATATTCAAACTTCATTGGCACCGCTCAAGCACCAGGCGAACAGAAATCAGCGGAAGGTTGCTGAAAGTACCTATGATCCTAAAAGTATGCTACAGTTTTTCTCCTTGTTTGAAATGGGAACCTAACGATTTCTAATGGTAATTCTGGCCGAATTCTGAATTAAATTGAAAATAAATTCTTAAAATAAAAAGTGCTCCCATCCTTGCGATTTTCATTAATAAAAAATTGTTGTTTGATTATTATACGTTTATTTATTTCAACTTCAATTTTCGTAACAATAATGATAAAAATTAATTAACAAGATTGTACATATTTATCACGAAACTAAGAAATAAATTTTGTTTGGTTAAATTTTGTATATTTTTTTAACTTGTGCACTACAACCTTTTTGACCGCTTAAACTAGTTGTACATATTTCTTAAATTACTTATACTATAAACTACATAGTAATTATATAGCTACAAAATTAAAAAAAAATAATTAATTTTTATTATTATGTACATACATCATTTGTACATCATTTCAATTAGAAGACATTACTTTGTAAAATTTAATTAGAGGACGTTGTGATGCAGTAAGTCCTGAGGGTGGAATCTTCTGAGTCTTCTTTTTCTTGGTCTTCTTACACTTACACCAGTGGCTGGAAATCTTGTCAGAGTGGTGTCAGAAGTTAATTGTCTGGATAAAGCATTGTGGTGATTTATCAGGCGTGCACTGTATCGAAGAAATACATAAATTGATGTGAAATACAAATTACAAGGCATCCACTTACCATTACTTGTATATTATTTCCTTGTCGAAAATGAATTTGAAGGTGATCGGACTAAAATTAGACTTGCGAACATATAACCTTGAGACGCCCATTTTCCGCCCATGGGGGTGAATTTTCCAAAATCGGTGAAGTATGTGTCAAATGAATTTTTGGTGTAGATCTTCGATAATGAGTTTGGAGCTGATTGGAAGGTAAACAAAAAAGTTAAATATTGTATTTATCAACAACTTAAAAATAAAACTGAATGGAAATTCGTATTCAAGGTGGTAGTATAGAACCACTTGGATTTCAGTCTTACTTATAGGACCCATATATCAGTTTTATATTTAATTTGTATCATGACTATATTTATACTTATGAAAGACATACTACCAAGAAGTTTCTATATAGCTATACAACTTGCATTATTCGTGTCCATTATTTGCTTTTGTTACGAATTGCGTCTTCCATACGCATAGCTTTAATATCATGTCAAATATTTATGACTTACATATTTGGCTTGGAATAGCCACAGGCTATAGTATGTATGCATACGTCGAAGAAAACGAAAACTTTGTATATATTAAATCAGAGATTCAATTTTCTTATCATATCAGCCAGACACTTGGCAGCCGGAGCAAAGTGCAGCCTCATGCAAACTACAGGAGAATGAACAACTACAATATGAAATATGCGATGTCATAAAGTAAGCTCCTCCCACCCCAAGGACCCAAAGAATATGTAATGCAATGTACATTATAGTATACTATTAAGCTATATACATTGTAATAAACTGGCTCTGGCTCTGGCTACTGGGTACTGGGTACTGGGCAGGTTTTTGCTAAATCAAATATAATTCATACGCAGCGTTGGACGCTTTGCTAATTTATGGGCAAGTTTTTGCTGGCAGGCGTTTAATGCAGTAAATGCTTAAATCAATTATGGGAGCAGCATGATGTAGAAATGCGGGCGGGGCAGCTTGTGGGTTGAGGCAAAAAGCGAAAGCAAATAAGTTGGCAAAGAATAAAATCTACTTAGCGCATGTAGGACCTTAATTAAATCATGTCCCAGCAGCAGCAGCAGCAGGCAGAATAGCTAGAGCACAGAAACCTCCTGAAACGTCCTTCATGTTCATCAACATAACTCAGTAGCATCCTGTTGGCAGAGTCTGCGGCTTTAACGCTCACACAGAGCCAAAGCCAAAGCCATCGCCAACGCCAACGCCAACGCGACAAGGACTCGCTTTTATGATTATTATCATTATTACTTGCTGTACGTACTTGTTGTTGTAGCCTCATCCTCATTCCCGCTCTCGTTCCCATTGTTGTTGTAGGTCGTTGTGTGCTTATTGTTATGTTATACAATTTGCCAGTCGCTGAAATATACAAAAAAAAGACAAAAAATATATATATAAAAAAGTCTGCCACTGAAGCGAGTGTCGAACACGTGCCCCAAAACGCAGCGCAGTGTAAAATACAAATTTAAATAAAATAACCAACGAAGAAGAAAAAAAAATAATATAAAAAAAAAAAACTGAATAAAAAATCTGAAATGTGTCCCAAGTCTTTAATTCAACACGCGCGTTAATTGAATTTTTATTTTTGCACTTTTGTGACAATTGTTTGGCATTCTTTTTGGCCTGCACTCTATTAAATATGCAAAAAATAAAAGAAAACTAAAATACATGTGTGCTGAAAATAATTTTAATCATTTGATTGTTGTTAAAGCATTTCGGTGTTCGTACATTTTTATACAGCACTGTTGAAATTTTAAAATTCCCACAATTTTATCAACTTTATTTTTGTAAAGGTTAATGTCCGAAAACAGATTTATTTATGTACTTCCAGTATTTTCAGCTGTTATTATTTATGCTCATTAAAAATTGATTTTAAATAACAAATACACTTGACTTGCTGTTGTTCTTCATAAAGTACACATTTCGATGAAATGTTATTTATTTTCATGTCCAGTAGATGCTTAAAAAGTGATTAAAAATGTTATAGTAAGACTGTCAAATATGCGAATGAACAAATAAACATATTTAATCCATTTTGAAACCGAAGTTTAAGTATAAGTATAGTATTATAAACAATAGCGTTTCAAACCTTACATTTAAAATAATATAGTTTTATTTTTCTTAGTTTTTTTATACCCTAGCATAGGGTCTCGAAATGTGTAATGCACTGAAGGATACGTTTCCGACCCAACAAAGTATATATATTCTGAATCAGCATGAATAGCCAAGTCGATATAGCGATGTCTGTCTGTCTATCTGTTTCTATGCGAACTAGTCTCTCAGTTTTGAAGCTATCGTAATGAAACTTGGCACAGACCTTTCTTTTTGCTGCAGGCAGTACATATGTCGGAACCGACCGGATCGGACCACTATAACATATAGCTGCCATAGGAATGATCGGTCAACAACTAGGTTTTTGTATGAAAAACTTGTTTGTTTATAAAGATATCCTCACCAAAATCACCCAAACCAAATCTCTGGAGAGTTGATACAATCTGATTAAATTTGGTCAAAATCGGCCCATTATCTCACATAGCTCCCATAGGATCGGGTGAAAAATGAGATTTTGTATGAAAAACTTTTTGTATTACATCCAAACTAAGTGAGAGTTTAACTACTACTTGAAATAGTTTCCTATACTTTGATCAAAATCGAACCACATAGCTCCTATAGGAACAATCAGAGGAAACTTGAGTTTTGTATAAAAAACATTGCTGCTAGGGTATATACATAGTTTCGGCATTCCGAAGGTAGACAGGATTTCTTGCTTTTTTGTTAAAATTTTGCGTATTTATGTGACTTTTCTAAGGAATATAAATGTAAAAAAGAAATACACATTCCCCTCATCTAGCCAGATATTTATGCGCATAGACATTTTTTAACCTTTTGGCCCGCAAGTAAGTTAATTACAATTATATTTATTACCAACATTTAATGAAACTTTGTGTGTGTTCGCTTGTGATTCCTTGAACCTTGAACTCGGCGCCGGTTGCAGCCAATTGAATGAGACAGTTCACTTTGGTAGCCTGTTAAGATTGTGCCTCTGCCAAATTAATTTATTGTTGTCGCGCACAGTAAGAATGTCAAGGAGTTTGTTGTGGTTGCTGTTGTTGTATTTGACTGAGATGTTGTGAGTCTGGCGCTGACATTGTTGCCATAGACATGCCAGGAGGGTTATCAGCTTTTGAGGTTGCCTGGCTGCCAGGCAGGACTCAAGCGCAGAAACATACACACATGTACTATATATATATACATATATGCTTTTGCAAGGATACTTGAGCTGCGTATAAATTTTAAGCTGCAGCCAACAGTGAGATTGCTACTGCCGTTCTCCAACTCTTTAGCTGAGAAATTCCTGGGCTGAGTTTTGCACTCATATGGGGCACTCAAAAGCGGCACTCGTAGCACTCACCGTGCCCACAAAGTTTATTCGCTGATTTATTTAGTGGCACTCATCCCACATCCCACTCTACAACCGTTGCATTTCATAAAATTTTGTTAACATTTTTATGGCCATGAGTTGAAATTAACTTGTTGGCAGCAGCGTCAACGCCACTGGAACTAAATTTTATACACAAATGCGCATAAATCACTTTTTTTGGGTGCCGCCTTTCCAACCAACACACACACACACACACACAAACACACACACACTCTTGGCAGTGCTGGGATTTCATACAATATTACGTATACGCAGCGTGTTGTTAATTTTTATGTTACTTTAAGTAGCTGACATATTTTATGGCGCCGAGCAAGATAGAAAAGGATCTGAGCGCTAAAACAGCGCGTGGTCTTGGCTTAAGTAATTTAAAAATGCGACTAATTTGCTTGAATGTGGTTTACGGTTGCCAGAGTTCTTCCCTGCCATTGAAATTGAGATTCATGTTGACTGAAAGTTTAACAGCAAATTCAAAGAACATTTTTAGCTGACTTTTAGCTGAAATAAATAAATAAATACAGTTGGCTTGCGAGTAAAAAAATAAAAAGTGTTAAGCAGAAGTTAAATTTGAATTGAAAAATAGCTTGAAAAGTGATGGAAACTGAATTGAGATGAAGATCAAGATCAATAAATAAATAAAGACCTAAAATAAAATTTATAAATGTGCCATGAAATTCAGTTAAGTCACAAATCAGCTTAAACACAATTCAATTTAATTTTAGAGTTGTGTAATATTTAATATAATTAAATACAGTTGAACTGTGAGTAAAAAAATAAAAAGAGTTAAGCAAAAGTTAAAATTACTTTAAAAAGAAGCTTGAAAAGTGATGGAAATTGAATTGAGCTGAAGATCCAGATCAATCTGGTAATAATAAAGATTTTAAATAATATTTAAAAATGTGATTTGAAATTCAGTTAACTCACAAATCAGCTTAAACACAATTTAATTTAATTTTAGAGTTGTATAATATTCAAAATAATTAAATATAGTTGAACTGCGAGTAAAAAAATAAAAAGAGATATTGCTTTTTAAAAAAACTTGAAAAGTGATGGAAATTGAATTGAGCTGAAGATCCAGATCAATCTGGTAATAATAAAGATCTTAAATAAAAAGTATAAATGTGAATTAAGATTCAGTTAAGTTCAGAATCGGGTTAAACACAAATGAATTCAATTTTAAAGTTGAGTTAAGTAAAAAAGTAATATTTTTTTTTATGGAAATAATTTTCTGTTGAAAGCAAGTCAAATTTAATAAGAAATATTAAGTAAATGTGTGATATAAAATTAAATTAAAGTTGACACGCATTAAAGTAAAATAATATAAAAATGCATTCATAATGCAAGCTCATTTTATATCAATAATAATCAAATAGAATTATTTACATATATTGTAATAGTGGTTTATTATTTAAAATAATATAAATAACATTTCTGACGGGCGTTGATTGACATGTAGTTAATTTGATATATAAATGAAAATTGCATTTTTCAATTGATTGAATTAAAATCAAATAAAAAGGTCAGGTTAAAGCAATATTTTAAAATATTGTATATACCTAACTATTCCCTTAATTTGAACCAGATAAAGTTGTAGCGAGCTACAGGTTTTGAGCATTAAAATGAATTATTTAATTTCTATCTGAGTAGAGTTATATTGTTAGCATGTTTTCCAACTTCTGCTATAATAAGAAAAATATTTATTTAAGTTGCTGAAAGTAAGTATCTTACAATAAGAAGCTCTGCTGGCAATGAACAAAATGACAACTGGCTACAATGTTCTTCAGCGTTCTGCACTATTTGTGTGCACCTGCAGTTTGACTTTTGGCCCTGTCAGTCAATACCCTTTGCTGCTGCAGGCCTTGAGCGCATATATTGACACTCTCTGTCAGCTGGCAACTTGATGAAAGCGAGGTGCTTGCCAAAAATAAAAATAAAGGCTTATAGCATGTGCATGGCTCTGTTCCAGACTGCTGCTTGTCTTTGCCACGTCTCGTCTGCTGGCTGCCCCAAAAAAAAGAAAAAAAAAACCAAACATACAGAAGTCAAGCGCAACGGCAGATGAAAAGTCAACAACAATGCAGCGACAAGGACTTACCAGCTACAGTGACATATAAAGCTGATGTACATTCCAGCATCGTGCCAAGTCATAAGTACAGACAATGGGCCACGCCCAGTACCTGTCGCCTGCCGCCTGCTGCCCCCACATCCTGCGCAACGTTGCGTAAATGAACTCAAACTTGAAGTTGATGCGCTTCAAAGCGGACAAGCCGAAGGAGGTGGCACACGGCTGGGAGGCAGGAAAACAAGATCGTAAAATAATTTTATTACCCGCCAGCCTGGCCGCACAATTAAACTTGCCAAGGGGCCGGCCCACAAGCCCTCCCTTCTGCCCCCTTGACGCAAGTTCAGCGACTTTTGTTGGCAATTTTTTATAAAATCAGCTGCAAGAAAAGAACAAAAAAAAAAGCGGTCAAAAGAAAAAAAACCAAAAATGAAACACGAATGCAAAACGTGCGCGGCCATTTGTCGTGGCAATTAAAAAGTTTAGATTATTTTGTAACAATATAATGGGCGGACTGGGGGGCGTGGCATGGCCATTATATCGACTTGATGACAAGGTAAATGCTGCGGCATTTCCTTAAGCCTCAATTCATAAATTGCATAAAAAATCCCATAAAATACTCGTTACGGAAGCCCCCGTTGAGTGTTGCAAAGGGTTATATCAAAAATTTTAATGCCATTTAATTTTAATAATGAAGACAAAGTGCCCAGCAGCTGGCTCAGCTGCTTGCCACGACAATTTCAAACCATGATGCGGCCAATTAAAATTGCACCAAAATTAATGAGCTGGCTGACGTGGCTTAAATTGTCATTATTGTTGTTATTGCCGCTGCCAGCAATCGCTCAATCATTTTACAATTTTAAATCGGCTATTAAAATGCTCAACATATTGAAATGGGTGGTCATTAAACTTATATGCGTATATACATTTTCAATTATTTTGTATTCGAGTCCTTTGTATTTGCGGGAAAGTAGTGAATTGAGTAAATCACAAGATGCAAGACTTGAATGTACTCTGTGCCAAGTTATGAAGTTAATATTAATCTTTCATACAATTCATTATTAAGAACGAGATTTAATGCTAATTCGGCCAATCTCGAAACGATTTATTTCATCCCAATTCTGGACGTTCTGGGTTTTTTTTTGAAACGAATGCCTTTTGAATTGTTGCAACCTTAAATCGAAAGTAACAATAGTTATTAAGTAAATATTAATCATTTATACAAATAATTATTAAGATGAAATATCGCTCATCGCCAGCAGATTAATGCCAACCCAATTCTGTTCATTCTGGATTATTTTTCAAACCATTTCGAGAGTCCCGAATCCCTATCGAAATCCTGTTAACATGAACCATTAAATTGAAATAGTTTTGAATTGGTTTTAATATAAGATTTGACTTGATTTTTGCTTGCCTTCATTAAGATATTGTAAAGTGTGAATAAATTCTAAAATCATGAAGAAAAATCATGTCGGAACTAGCGGCATTACAATCCTAATCTAAAATCTATACTCTTACATATTAAATTGAATACCGCAGCTGCAAAACAATAGATGACATTATCGATATTATCGATAGTTTCAGTATCGATGTTTTTTAAACTATCGAAACTGTACGAAGGAACACGCCTTATAAAAGTATGAATATTTACATTCAATGAATGCCTTGTTTTGTCAGATGTGTATAAATATTCTTAATCGTATTTCAATTATGCATAAATATTAAATATTCCAAACTAACATCGATAGTAACGAAAAGTTTAAGTCAACGAGGGACTTAGGAGGGTTGTCTGAAAGTTAAAGCAAACTTAAACAGCGTAAAGTCTATAAAAACCCTACATTTGTAACCAATCTGCTAACTCTGGGATTTATCTATGCTGCTGCAGATACATACAGTTTTACAACTTTATTATACTCATTTTAAGCCATTTTATGGGTACAGGGTATAGATAGAAGTAGAAGAAGGAGGCTGAAATCTGTTACAACCCGTTGACTGTCGTCTGCTGAATTTCTGGCCAACACTTCTGATAAAGCCAATGGCCTCAACTTGGGTCCGTTTTTTGTGCCATCGCAATTTAATAAACATAAATTTCATTTAAACAATACAACACACAGAAGCAACAACAAGCACATGTGTGTGTGTGCGTGTGTGTATACTAGTATGCATATGGGCACGTAATTTTATTTCATATTTTTGTTCACATTTCGGCGGCGAATTTTTCGGCCTGGTCCAACTTTGTTGTCGCCCCGCACGCCCCGGAAGAGGACGCGCCAGGACGCGCCAGGACGTGCCAGGGCGCGCCAGGACTCGCCAGTTAAGAGACGATGGCGAGACACCCTCCATTGTGGCAGTGGGACCCTAAAGGATATAAGGAAATCATATAAATACAAGCTCATAAAAATCATGGCAGCATGTCCTTTTGCCTGTGTACGCTAGCGCCAGCGGTTATTGTCCTGCATATGCTGGCCTACTACTCTTCTTTTTTTTTTTCCTTCATTTATATTTTATTTTATTTCATTTTATTTTCCCTTTTTTTTCTGGCTGGGTGTTATGAATTGTTTTACATATACTTTAAATATGCGGCATATGTTTTTGGCGGTCGCAGCTTTGAATATTTACATGCATTTCTCGTTCGTTCTGCGGCATTTTCATTGTGGCACACAAATTACTTTTACACTGCTGCAGATGCCTTGGTGTCTTTAAATGTGACCAAGTTTTGAATGCGGTAACAGTTTGGGGCACAGCAATGGAACGACAGCAGAATCTGTTCAGTCTGCGGTGATTTTGTAGCTGACTTTGGCTTCTCCGTGTCGGAAAACTTATAATTAGTTTGTATGGTTGTCATTTGAACTTAACAAAAACTAAGGATCAAGTAAACATTGAGTTGAAGTATGTGAATTGGTATTTTATATAATACATATTGCTTGTGGACTCTGGCATCGGTTGTGTACAATTTAACACGTGTAGATTTAGATAAGGATCGATTTTGTTTTGTATATTGTTTAATGTGAGTTTAAATTAGTAACTGAGACTGCACAAGGCTCTCGCCAAGCGACCTTACAGCACTTATATTTATTTTTTATTTGTTTACCCTCGTCCGATAACGAAGAGGATGAGCAGCCCAAGAGTCAAGAGAAACAACCATTACGGCAGTCAGGATGTTAAATGTCAGGCGGAAAAGAAATTATTACTGTTGCCATTTTTGAATCCCGTGAGTACAACTCATGGTCTTGAGCTGATTTTAATGAGCCTGGTTTACAGGTGACAGCTGACTCGGTAAAGTAGTCTCTGAAGCTTGCCAAACTTCCTCCATAGGGTTGGAGATTTCAATGCCTACTGTCTTCTGTTTTTTTTGTTTTATGCCATGAATAAACCTTAAATTCTATAACTTTTTTCTTTATAACTAACTCCTTACTATTTTGCTTTAGGCTCTAATAACGCCACCGGCAATACTTTGCTGTGAAATGGTGTCGTTATTAGATTTCATTTGTCATTTCGTGTAGGCTTTTCAATTTGTTCCAGATATCTATGTATTATATTATATTTTTTGATTAGAGGCAGCACTGTTTTGCAGAAAATGCCTGAAATTAATTTAATCGTTTAGGATGCTGCTGATGCTTAAACTATCAATCAATTCTTTGTTTAACAATTTAGTTTATTTATATATATTATCCTTGATGTTCTTTTCTATTTCTTAAAATAGAAATGTTATAGTTTCCTTGTCTCAAATCAAATGGCTTAAAGATATACTTTGAATTTATTTATTTTAGTAAAAACCAATTAAAAAATGAATAAATTAGCGTAAAGATTGCTTAATATTTATTGGTATTATTAAAATTATAGTTTAAGCCCCTTTGTAGGGATTTTCTAGAACTGAAAATTTGTAAACCAAACATTTCTTTTATAACAATTAGAGACCTTAATAATTTATAACCTTTACCAACATTTTTGTTGATAATTTTGGGAACTCTTTACTGTCGGCATTCCCAAAAATTGTTGGCCGAATGGAAACAACCAAATGGAGTATGCGAAGCACACCAAATGTGAAACCGAATGCAATTAAATTTGTGTAGCATGGCAGAAAAGAACGCCTGAAGTAAAACATGTGCAGCACGGAAAGGAAATGAAAGGATAACCAGGAAACGCCTGCGCCTGGTAGTTGTAACAGATGCTCAGTCCTTTTGGGGTAATTTGGCACGTGCTTCCTTGCTGCAGACTGACATTTTGTGCAGCAGCACACGCGCCGAAAAGTATGCAAAGTTTTATTAATTATCTGCTGTAAAGCGTGAATTTGCTGGCATATTACGCATACGCAGCATTGTACGTTGATAATTTGTTAATTGAGTTTGATTGCATTTAGATATTGTTGTTTATTATGGTGGAGGCAGCGGCAGCGCTGGGAGGGGGGGCTAAATCAACCGCTAACAAGTGATTTATGCCAAAATGCGTTTTCAATGATGTTGGCAAAACAATAACAACACAAAAATGTGGGGAAGCACAAATTCCGGTCCAATGTACAAATAATGATTTGCCTGCTGAGTGCGGTGGTAAATGGGGAAAGGGTAGAGGGTAGAAGGGTAGGAGAGCCTGTCTGCGCACTCAACTGAAATAATAGTAAGTCGTAAATTTTGTGTGCTGCGACTAAATTTAATTTTAGTTGGCCAACCGCAGTGCCAACTCAGAGGCAAACTTCCCAATCACCCTCCATAAAGTTTTCTTCTGTTTTATATATTTTTTTTCTTTTCGCTCGTTGCAGCAGTTTTTTGTTTTGTGTAGGTAAAAGCGAGAAATTATGGCAGGCCATTGTGCCCAATCAGTGTGTGTGTGTGTGTGTGTGTGTGTGTGTGTTGTGGTATGGTGTGTGTTGTTGTTGTGTGTTTTATGTGCGGCAAACATAATCTGTAACAAATCTTTCGTCTGCAAAAACATTAGCCTTACGACGCATAAAAGTTGACATATGTAGCAAACTGCAGGGCAGCAAGCAAAATAAACATACAAATACAATATATGCATAAATAAATACACATATACATACATTCATATACACTGAGCAAAAATTACCAAACATTATTTACTAACACTAAATACAAAAAGCTTTCGATAACGTATATAAGTAATATCATCACAAAAACTTATGCACTTATGTTTATAGTCCTTTAAAAAATGTATAATATTTAAATATATTATATATATTTTTATGTATTTTTATATATATCCATATATATATTTTTGTACATGTTTTCATATATATTCTTAATCTGGACGACAACTTGAGTCGATTTAGGAATATCTGTCTATCCGTCTGTTTCCGTTTTGATCCGTAATGAAATTTGGTTGCTGTTGTTGCAGTTGTTGTTGTTGCAGTTGCTGAAACGCTGGAACGCAGGATCTATCAGAGCGGATCAGTATATATTTTAGCTGTCATAGGAACAATCGGTTGAAAAATAAATTATACGTAACACTTTATTGTTTTTCAAAATATCTCTAGCACACTCAGTAATTGACAATGGTTTTTATATAGTATTTAGTTTGGTGAATCTTGAGAAAAATCAGGTATATTTATCATTAGAAAAGATCGGTAGAAAACTCAGCTATCGTAGGAAAAACATTATACATTTGTATAGTTTTAATGGGAACATTATTATTATCATTTTTCATATAATTTAATTCCTATAAGATAATTTTTTTTACTTAAAGCTTTGGCTCCTTAATTTAAATATTGATTTTCTTTTAAGAAATTCTTTTATACTTAAGAAAAATGCATACAAGAATTACGAATTTTTCTGAGTGCATGTATTTATATGTATATGTTGTTGTTCATTGTGATTTCCACAAGCCAAACACAAACAGAATGCTATGGCGCTTATATAATTTTTGGGGCAGGCACAAAAGGGTGGTGGGAAAAGGGGGTAAGAGGAAGCGTATAAAGCTACAAAGCCTTTTTGTTAGATTTATTTCCGTTTTCGCCACTTTTGTTTGCAACATTTTCTCTTTTTGCCCGTTTGTTTGTTTATTTGTTTATTTTTGTTTGTAGTTTGACATGTAATGCTATGCATGTCCTTAGGGGGAGCCGATTGGTGATGGGGTAGCGGAAGGGGTAGGGGTAGGGGTAGGGGACCGCGGCATATTCATGTTCGAATTGTTGTCACTTCATGGAGCATTCAATTTTTCATTGGATTTTGTGTGTAAAGTGAAGGGGATGTGTTGATGCTTATAAATAAATTAAAATTGAAACTTTGCAGTAGAAGGATGTGGAAACAACGAGTGAATAAGACAAATAAAAAAGTTGCATAAATAAATTTACAAATTGATCTAAAGGATATAAAAGATATACTTAGATATACTATAACCATAGATTTATTTGATGGCTTCAACATGTGGGCTAAAAAGTAAACATGTTTAGGGCAGCAAAACACATGTTATCTAACTAAGCTTGAGAAGGACTAAATTGGTAAAAATGGATTAAGGAAAACAGATTGAAAAAATGCAGCAGGGAAAGTCATATCAAAATGTAATTAGAGAAATGGAAATCGAAGAACTGCACAAAAAGAGGTAGGAAAGTAATCAAAACGAATGTGACAAAGAACGAGATTTTTAGAAGTCCTTGCAAAGTGATAAATGACAGGCATAAAACGAGAAGATAGGAGAATAATTGGTAAGTGATAATACAGCATTAACTACATTAAACTTACTTAGTTGAAGTTCAGATTTCTGCTGCGATGACACTAGCTTAAGCTGGCACTTTCAAATCATTTTTAATGCTTAAAAAAGGACATTACTTTTTGCAATATTCATTTATATAATGATTTAGTTTGATTGTCATACTTAAAAAACCAAAAAAGCAGAGCAATAATGAATTAAATTGGAATTGTTTCGTATAAAAAACTTTCAGTATACTTAATAAACGCGTTCTCTTACCCATTTCTTTTAATTCTTAGTCATGGCAATCTTCTCATAGCTTCCGTTTTCACTCTCACGCTTTCACTCGTAGATCCTTGCTTATATTCCGCAACATTACAGTATAATTAAGCTACATTTTCTACTACTACTTCTACTGTTTGCTGTTCACATGACCTTACTCAAAAAAATGGGAAAATAGTGACTAAAAATGCTCTAGTCGAAGATTGAATAGGGTATGCCCTGTGCACAGTTTTAATATACATAATCTAGGTTGAATTTCTCGCTAATTTTAAGGAAATATGCTTAAGCAGCAATTATTGTTATCGATTTAATATAGTGTTAAGGCATATGTCTGAAAATTAATAAAAACTTGATCTACGTTTGAAATTTAAGAAAATACATATAAAATGTAATATTTATACTGGAGTTGGGATAAGGACGGGAAGAAAAAACCGTGGAATGGGCGAAAACGGGCTAAAATTTCTATATCGATACCATCTCTAATTTATAAAACACTTCCTGGCTTTCTTATGGTCAGAGAAACTTATAGAAGCAACCCTACATCAACTTGACTGTAGATATAAATAAATATAAATATTGTACACTTTATAGTTTCAAAAGTGATAGTTTTAACTATCTAAAACTATCGATACTATCGATAAACTTAGAGAAGGAAGGCTATATCAAATGGGCTGTAGATAAAGATCTTAAATATAGATATTGTATACTTTATGGTTTCAATAGTGATAGTTTTAACTATCAAAACTATCGATACTATCGATAAACTTAGAGAAGCAAGGCTATGTCAAATGGGCTGTAGATGCAGATTTTAAATATAAATATCGTACACATAGTTAAAACTATCACTATTAAAACTATAAATAGTAATAGTTTTAACTATTAAAACTATCGATACTATCGATAAAATTCGTAAGCACATAAAGGGGTCTTACAAAATTTTTAACACTTTTTGAATCCGATTTTTTGACATCTCTATTATGCTCTTATCAAATTAGGTTTGAACATTTTTGCTGCCTTCTGCTACATATTTAAACAACCTTACCAGTTATATGAGCACAGGGTATAGGAATAGCTCCAAGTGGTAATTAAAAATTCGCTTGCCAGCCAAAAGTCGCACCAAAAAAAAAATGAAAAATTTGTTATAGTGCTGTAGTGCTGCTGTGTCAAGACAAGCTCTAATAAGCTTCATGCAGAGACACACACACACACGCACACACAGGAGACAGACATATAAAGACGTAACTAGCGCACATTGCGCTGCACATTACGTATACGCAGCGTTTACAAATGAAGCTGCCAACACAGAGCAAGATGAAGAGAATGATAAAATGGGCAAGTGGAAGCAAGACAGATGCGTAAAGCAACACATATAAACCAGTTGACTGTCAACGAAATTACACACACTCCGACACACACACACACACACACACACGCGCGAGAGAAATTTATACAAACTAACACAAACTTCTGCTTCTGTGATTTTAACCGGCTGATAAACAGAGGGTGGAAGCAAGAGCATGTTTGACGTGAAAGAGGAGGGGGAGGGGAACAACAATTTCGCTAAATTACAAACAATGCTTATTTGTTGTTTATCTGTATAAAGTATCGCTCCACACTGATACTCTCCCGGGGCATGTGGCAGGTAGCACTTTGCTCTGCTCGGCTCTGCTCTGCTCTGCGTAATTGAGTTGATAAAACGCTCGGGCACATTGTTGTAATTTGGGTAATGCATGCAAAGTTAATTACCTCGGGGAACTTGGTAATTAGAAATATGATTGAGCGCGCCGCACAATGCCGTTGACACAAGCCTGCCCCCAGCTCTATGTCAGCTACAGCCACAGCCACAGCCACAGCCATGGAGCCTCTTTGAGGCACACACTTTCCATCAGTTTTGCAACTCTGTGGCATAAATCAACAGCCCCAATATTAGCCGTGACATATCCACCTGTCAAGTTCTTAAGACTCTCATCATTTTTCCATTTGACAAATCGAACAAGCAGCCCAACAAATATAAAAAACAATTATTACCGTTGGCATTGACTTTGCTGGCATTTTCAATTAGCAGCCAAAAAGTTGTCTGAACAGTTGACACTTTCACGTTTGTCAGGTTATTACTCCTTCGTAAGTAGAAGAGTATCCGATATATCCAATATACTCGTAAATTGAATTCCAATCAACGAAACTTTGCAGACTGCAGTAATGCCTTTGTTTATTGTGGGCGTGTCTAGCCAGTTATTTGCCAGAAGTATGAGAACTTGGCTCTGCAGTATTGCTTACATTCGATAAAAGTACTTTTTGTTGAGTATAAAAATATACGAGTGGTTATTATTTGTTTAGTATAAAATACATATAACTTTTATAGCCGTAAGATATTTATGTTGAATTCGAATATTATTAGACCTGCTCCCACTTCCATATTCAGAAAAGTATGTAGTCTACTGTCTGGAAAATAATTGAAAATTATAATTAACTTTTAAACCATACCAAAAGTAATTTGATACTAGCTTAAGCTGCCAAAAAGGTAGCAGTAAAACCAGTTCAATAAATATGCAAATTTAAATAAATAAAAATAAATATAAAATAAAATAATTTAAAAAATAAATCTTACATATTTCTATTGAATTGGTTTTTGTTAGTTTTTTTTGTTTGTTCAAAAGTTTGTATATATTTTTACTAAAGGAGATATCGGCTACATATCCTGGCAGTTTAAGCAAGTTGTACATATTGAATTAGTTTGAAAATGGAATTCGAAAAACCTGAAAATGTAAAAATTTTATGAATTCACATTTTACGCTAGCTAATGTCCTCAAACTCTTGTCTTTAATTAACCACAATTCACCTCCATATCGACTAAATCTCCTAATCAAAATGAATCTATATAATAACCTAATAAATATATTTATATTTTAACCTAATAAGTATTCTATTTCCATACATATTGTTTTTTAAAGTTGACCATTTGCACAGCTTATTTATTTGTTTGTTATTCAAAGTTATTCAAAAATATAAAGCTCATAATCGAATTTATTTTGACAACAATTTTGGACAATTTGAATTAAAAGTATGTGCAACATTTGCATATGTCCAAAGTTGTTTGCCCCTAAACAAATTGTATTTTATTCATGGAAAATTGTATATTGAAATTTCGACTGTAGTATGACTATTTTTTTTGGTATTATTTTTATTGCTTGTGGGAAAGTTATTTTTCATATTTGTAGCATAACATAAGTATTTTGTAGTTTTGTTGATATGCAAAACCATTTTGTCGGCTTAATTTGCCAGCCACATCACTCATATACAAAATATACAACGCACATAGCTCTTACACACTCATCAGTATCACATTTGGATCCTTGGGTGCTCTTAGGCGTTTCAGCACTTAGCCAAATCCCAGCTTAGATTTATGTGTGCATCTGCATTTCCTGGCCGCAAAAGAAGTTTGCCATGAGCACCCGACCTCAACCCGCAATCCCTAATCCCCAAGCTCGTTTGCCACATGGCAATGCATATGAAACTTTTTGGGTAATATTCTTCGCATTGTAATACCGTAAAAGGCAATAACTTTTGCAACTGCAAAACGTTTTATGCAACTTTTATGCGTGTATCAAAAGCATTCAAGAATTCGTAAAGGGTAAGAGTATAACAATAATAACCAGCTGAAAGGGTCGAGAAGGTAGATAGATTTAGCTGAAAGGATAAAATAGGTAAATATATACTGCACTATGAATAATATTTCTAAAGTAGCATTTATGAACCCTAAAATAATTAGGCCGCATAGCTCATTAAGATTGGTATGGCATACATAAAACTATATACTTTTTTCAGCTAATGAGAAAATGACATGGATTTAAGGAACCAATTGTATAGCGACTTCTTTATAGGCTAGAATCGTAGATTATAATTTTCAACATAAAATCATAGCATACTTTTTAGAGCATGATAGTTCTTGAGAATCGCAGAGAAGGGCGTTCAACTGTAGAACTCAAAAATAGGCTATATTCAATTCTTGAGAATAACAGAGAAGGACGAAACTGTAAAAAATACAAACGATTTGATCGGAATCGAATTAGGCACAAGCCTGATTAATTAGTTTATTATATTTGCATACCAAGGACAAATAATTACTTCAAAATATAGCTTTCTTTGTATATGTTAAAATATTTATTTGTATTTAAATACGCTTTTGCTATCTTGCTAATTTGACAGCTTGATCAAATTGTTTAAATATACAAGGAAAATACCTAATCTTAGTAAAAAAATAAATAAAAAAAATTAGCTTACATTATAACTAGTAGGAGAAAAGGAAAAGGGAAATGCTATTTACATTATTTAAAATATTCTGCTGGGTAGATCACCTGGGAAGGACCTGATTGGGCCTCTCAGTGGACGACGACGGCATTTACTCGTTTGACGGGCTGTGTCGTGGCAAATAAAACAAAAAATAGCTGACAAATAGCGTTTTATGATTGTGCCGAAATATATTAAGCTCAATCTTTAATTCCCATAAACTTTCTACCAAACTTTTAGAGAACTTCTACGTGTAGCCTGAAGGGCATGGGCATAGTGAGCAATAACACAAATATTACCGCAAATAAATAAGCCGAAAATCATTGCAAAGTTGAACAAATACTTCCCCAGACACAATATTTATGCTACAGTCACATGCAAAAGTATACACATACTATTGTTTTATGGCTAGTTTCATAGTTTGTGGCGCAGTGGCTGAGTTGTCATAGATTATGCATCCGATTGTGGGTGGCTATCAAGGGCGCATTGGGTCAACGAGGATATGCAGACAGAAGTGACGCCAAAAGTTTTTCGATAGCTGAAACTTAAGTGCCGGCGACCGGCAAACGAGTTGGCAGCCCTCTTATCCACCTAACCTCACAAATACACACAGCTAACCCTCTCCCCTTCTCTTTCTCTTTCTCTTTGTCTTTGTCTCTGTCTCGTTTTGTTTGACTTTTGTGCGCTTGCAAGCCAAAAACTTTTGGGGCGGCCATAAATTTACTGCAGCTTCTTTTTCTTTCATGCTCTGAATGTTTTGTTTGCAATTTTATTTTTTTCACTCAGCGCTACTTTATGATAATTATTTGCGCAGAATTTATATATATCGTACATATATATATGCGAGTGAGTGTATATTTGTAATATTTAGCCATTGCCAGGACTAAAATTTAATTAGTGCAGGCGCCTTAAAGTATGCCATCGAATTGCCGCCCGGCTCGTGACGCGATTTCTAATTAGAAATTTCCACGCGAAATTTACCGCACAATTCGCAACTGCATTGTGTTTAGGTTTCTGCTTGTGCCAATTAATTGTCGTTTGTGCCACATTTTGCTTGCGCCTTGTGCAGTTTCGCCTGTCCACCACCCACCCTGCCCCCCCAGTCGGCGGAGGCCTGTCTTGGCCTTTGACTGCCAGTTGACGGTTTCTGCCAATTTTTGCCATGCGCCTTTCATAGCGTTGCCTGCCTGCCATTCTAGTTGCCAGTTATTTGGCCTTTGTTCCTTTCAGAGCAATCAATTAAGGGCCCTGTTTCCTTCTTCTCCTCTTTTTTTGTGAGTTTCGTTAGTGAAACGTTGCATACTTTGCGGCACTCAATAAAAAAACGTGACTTCAAGTCGACGCTGTTCGTTTGGTGTGAGTTTTAGTTTCCTAATTGTTATACAAACTGTTAGTGCAACTATTTCGACTGTTATACAAGCTGGCATACGTCTAGAAAAGTAAATGTTGTAGGTATCAGAAGTGTTATTGAAAAATGATTGTTTGTATAAGTTACATTGTTAAAATTACATGGTAATGATTATATTTCAATATTTTACATTTTTCTTCAACGATAATTTTAGTTTTGATCATTTTTATTTTTTTCGTTAACAGAAAAGTCTACAGCAATACGGCTTCTGAGTTAGACTCTTTACCAATATTATAAATATCCTTTGTAAACGGACTACAAAGCTACCCCCGCTCTAAAGTCTCATTTAACAAAAACCGTTTTTCTTTTTTAATTTTTGAACAATATGAACAACTTGAAGAAGATATTGAGATATTTTACATAAAGATAATTCCTCTATAATTGAGAGAAATTAATATTTTTTGACTGCTACTAAACTGAACACTTTTGGTCTTTAATTAGTTCACTTTATAGAGCGTGCAATGCAGCACAATTCACAGAGTTGCTGTCTTAAGCAAAAACTATTATTTTTGCTTGCTTTGCATATAAAAGACTTTCTAACACAATTTAAACTTTTGTCTTTTCTAAGTGGAACTGAACTGTATCTTGTCTTCAGTCAGGTGTTTTTCTTGATTCCCATAACAAAATGCACATTAAATTTGGCTAGCAAAGTCAGAGCTGCTTTTGCAGCAAGCTTCGTATCTTGACTTGCCCGCAAAACTTTTCAAATACTTTCTGGTTGCATTCTTTGGCCTTCAATGTGACTGTAAATTATCTAGGAGGCTGCAATTGTTTGCCAAATAGTTTTGTTAGCTTGTTGTTCTTGTTGTTGTTGTTGTTGTTGTCAGTTTGGCAAGCAAATGCCACAAGGCATTTTATCATAACAAATGGTGCACAAGCAATCGCAGAGTGTCTCTATGGAAGCACTTCTCAAGCACTCAGTGTAATTGAGCGGCACTTAGAAAATATGCGCCTCATTAGCTGCAGGCCCAAAGGTGTTGCTTCCCCGATGAGTTCAATAGTCGGGATGGCAACTTATATGAGAGACTGAAGTACTACGCAAACATGAGAGTTGTATCGATTCGTTCAGAAAAGTTCGATCGAACAAGCCAACAAACTGAACGAACTACATTTATGAGCGTTCTTCAATTTTTATTGTTTATTTTATGTTTTTATTTATTTTTTTCTTGAGATTATAGAATTTAATAAATAACACAATGAACATTTTAATATTGGTTTAAGTATTAGGTGTCTAGCTTAATCGTTCGGTTTGTACATTTGATGCAAGAACATCATCTAGTTAATTTTTCTTCTTCAGTTTCAAACCCAGTCTCCTTCGAGAAATTTTGCTCCATTTTTGCTGTCATTAATTAAAACTTGAAGAGAAACTCACTATTTTAGTGTATAACTTCCTTGTTATCGTTATAATTTATATTAGAATTTCATAAAATAGTTTACCAAACTCATGTCACTTAAAAAATCGTTTAAAAATCCTTCCTGGTTTTCAAATAAAACCACCTGAAATTGCACATAACATAGACATTGTGATTTACTGTTAAAACAGCTGTGTTTAACAGCTGTTAAAATACAACTTAAACATTTTCTGGTATGTAATATTAAAGTTTGATGTATTCCTAATGTATTTATAAAAGAAATGCGTTCATTGAAGTACTTTTTAGTTTTGAATTAATAAATTCCAATGGGTAGACAGACGAATGAAATGTTTGACCACTTCTGAGCATCGAAGAACTGAACTTATTGGTTCAATTGAACTAACATATACAACTCAAACTCTAATGCACACACAACAACACCCATAAGCTGAGTGAACTTAACGCTTGACTGATTTCTTTGGCCTCAAACAAAATTGGCACGCGCAAAGGAGCAGAAATCGTATGGAGTGAAATAAAAATGATTTCCAGCAACATGTTTTAGCTTCAGCTCTTCATGTTGCACGCTTAGATATCCATCTACTGTTTATAAGTATATGTGGCTACGTGCTACGCCCAGCTACTACACATCCTTGCGTCTGTTTGTGTGTGCTTGTGTGCTTTTGCCTCTGCTCAAGTTTTGTTACGTGCCTTGCTTAATTTTGAGCTCGAATGCCGACGACTGGCAGCCTCAACTCATTGGGTTCCGATTACAAGGCGTGTATATGTACGTAATATAGCCAAAGTTTCTCTGTTGCACATCCCCACTCACACTCCTTTGTAATTTAGTAGCTGCAACAAGTTGGGTAGCCAAGGCCAAATTCAGCATCTGCCCATATTAAGTAAACAACTGGAAGCTCAAGTTGCGCTACACTTGGTCGCTCATACGCAACGTTAGCCAACATCCATAATTTCTGTTTTTATTCTCTCTATTTTTTTGTGGTTCCTGGCAATTCAATACTACGCCTGCCACACACAAATGCGATGCTGCCACAATGTTGCATTGTAGGCGTTTTAACTTATCATCGATATTGGCGTTATGCCAAACATTTTGAACTGAGTTTGTGCGTAGATTTTGTGCAACAACTGCTTCTAATGTTCCTTTCGTTGCATCGTTTTCTAGTTTCAAATTTTGTTTGTGATTTTTGCATGCTTAGTTGTTCCCTGGCTTTCATACAACGCAGCCACTTAAAGGTATTGCATAATGGTTGAACTTTAAGCGCCTTATCGTTCCAATGCTCTCTACACTTTCAGGCAGAGTCTAAGAAATTGAATTGGCTTTTATTTAAAAATCAATGGAATGTCAAGTACAAATGGCCTTTGGTTTGTTTGACATATCAAAACAACTTTGTCAAACACAGAAATTGTTTAAGCTATGACTCATGTATAGATTAAATATTATATATTGTAAAATAAAAAAAATATATTAAAAATATTTAAATTAATTTTGTGCACATTTATACTTTATGAAGCGTTAAAATATAATAAAATATTTGATTAAATTATTTGAGTTTCAATAGCCCCAAAAGCGAAAGTGTGTATAAGCCAGAACAAGCCCAATATTCTGCTAATGAGCATTTAATGCGCTTTTGGCCTACTTTAAGGTTTATTTTCTATTTAAACCGTTTTACCCGCCTTCTGTCTCTAAGTATTGTCTATTCATTTTTTCTCTCGCACGCATTAGCTCTTCATTACTCTCCAGTCGGCTTCAATTTGGTAAACTCAGCAGCCAGAATCTCCAGTGCATAAAACGCGCATTAGCAAACTATTAGTCAAATCCCCAAGGTGCCATTTACCATGTCCATAACTGCCATTTTGCCTCTCTCTCCCTCTTTCTTGTTTATCCCTGCAGCGTCTGCCATTTGCAATGTAATTTGTGACGCCTAATAAAATGCCAAAATATCCAGTAAAAATAAATAAATAAAAAAATGTGCATAAATTATAAGACAGCAGCCGCAGCAGCAGCAGCCGCAGCAGCAGTCGCCATCCAAAGTGTGAAAAATTACGCATACGCCCCAGCGACGCAGTGAATTACCACAAAACCAAAAGCAACCACACACCAACACCAACACGAACAAGAACAAGAACAAGAAGAACAAAAAAACAGAAAAGAACGAAGAGCAAACAAATGTAAAATCTTAAATTTTATGCCGCAACTTGGCCAAGAGACAAAACGACTGTCGGCGAATAATTTCATTTGCTTTTAATTTTCACTTAGAAACTTTTAGGCGCAGTTGCTTAATTTTGTTGTTGCTCTGTGCATTCATTTGTGCTAGTGCTCCAAAATGGCGCCGTGTGCGTGTGTGTGTGTGTGTGTCTATCTGTGGGATTGCTGACACGCATTCAATTATGCCTTCTTTTGTCTTTGAGCCATATGAACAAAAACTCGCTAACTTTTGCAAAAACAACTTGTGTTGATTCTGCAGAGCAAACTTGCGTTAATCGCGCATACGTAAACATTTCACACGGGCTGAATCATCATTATAGCTGCAATTTAATAGATTTTATATCAACAGCTTACATACCACGTTTTATTAACGGGCCTGGCTGTTTTGAAAGCCTTTAAAGTTTGTTAAAAGTTGTTAAACAGTTCCAAATTCAACTTTCGAATCAATTCCACAGAAAAGTGGAAGAGTATAAAAATAAAAACGTTGTACGTTCATCAACAGTTGACTTTTTATATTTATGTAGAATTCATTCCAAAGTGGAATTCAGAACAGGCTTGTATGTTGTAATCGGTTTAAACTCACATCTTTTACACTGATTTTATACATACATAACACAGAGTTCAAATATAACTCAAGAGAATTAGAAAGCTCATATTTAAATATAGAGTGAGTAGAGTTCATATAAAAAATAAAGAATAACGTATGTATAAAACCATACAAATAAGAGATTTTTAGATAAGAAATGAAACAAAGAGAATATTAAAATATTTTTAATTGCATTGTATGATGAAAAAAAACCAGTTAGAATTATTTTGTGGCAATAATATTTAACTTTTTTCAGCATTGAAATACTTTTGCTTTATTCCTAAATATATATATGCGTTTTATGAACAGTCTTATCAAACTTGAGCACGCCGAGCTGCTTTGTTATACCCTGTAGTCCATAAAATAAATAACTGAGGTATAATAGAGCTGCAAAACATAAAACAACACATTAAGTCATACTCAAGCTATAAGGCTAATATATTATTATGCAGTAGCAAGAGCTCACTCTATTTGGGTAGATTAGTGTATTTAAGATGCGTTTACAGGATATCTGCAAGTCAAGCACATACTTGTGCTTTATTGCACTCAATGCTGTGATTTTGTTGCTCGCTGGCTGTGTCATAACTTTGACTATTTGTTTGGTTTGGTTCAGTTAAGTTTTATTCGGTTCTGTTCAGTTCAGTTCTATTGTGTTGTTTGTTTGTTTAGGCACTTTGTTTGTGTTGATTTTGTTACAAAAACAGTTTTACCCGACTGCTGCTGCCTTGTTGTGCCATTGTTTCTGTGCTCTGCGCTGATTGAAATTGAGCGCATTTCAAGAGGCAACGCACAACATTTTCCGCTATTCAAGTGGCTGCTGCTCGGCATTGTATTCAATGCCTGGCAAATTATGCGGCAAGTTTCGAGTGTCATAAATGATTTCGTATATGCAAACAAATTTATTATGTCCGGGATTTGTGCTAATTTGATAAAGACATTTGTGAGCAGTGCAGCGGGCTATAAATATACGAAAATTGTCATAATTAATAAGAGCGCCCTGAAAAGTAGGCAACATTTATTTTCATTTGCTTATTTTCGGCTATAAAATGTTTACATTTAAGTGTCTCCAAAGCTGCTGCCAAAATGCCGCATATAAAATATGTGATTATTATTGTGCCTAAGAGCATTGCTAATATTTTAAGAATATTAACCTAAATTTATTAGAATTCATTATGCGTATATACTACTCTGTGTGAAAGTTCAAAACTATGCTCATGTCAAACAGGAAATTGTCACAGGACATGTTTGTTGTTCCTTAAACAGTGTGAAATTTATTTAAAGAGTGTTTTAATTGTTATAGCCTATAACAATAATGATATATTATTTATTTAAAGAGTATTTAAGTTGTTATAGCCTACAACAATAATTATTTATTAAATATAGTTAGCTCAGTTCCATAATTGATATTTTTTTTATTTATTTCTTTTGAGTTTCATTGCATTTGTTGGATATCAAATTGAGCATTTATTATTCTGAAATATGATAAACAGCTTTTATTTAGCACTTCGCTGCTATAAACATTAAAATGAACTTTTATGAGGACACAGTTTTCAATTTATTGCATTTGTGGTGCTCTTAAATAATACATTTTAAGAGAACATTGTTTTTTAAATAACTGTTTAATTATGGAAGTTTGCTGTTATGCCTAAAACTGGGCAGAGCTGTAGTTAATGCGATTTTAATGCCTGTTCGAAAAATATGCAAAATTCGAGTAGGCCATAAAACTCCAACATTTCGCGATGCTAGGAAAATGTCAATAGGCCTAATCAGCGTGACTCCAGTATCAGCTGCGAACTGCAAGCCCATTCTAGGCATAATTAAATGCAAATTAACAATGGCCAGTTGGGTTTTTTGATATTAGCCGTATACTGAATATGGCACTATTCAGGCATTTGTTGGCCAGTCTCAGCTACAAAGGATGCACACACGCTCTGATAGACTGCAAAATTGGTTAAGTTCGCTAATGGACGAGCGGGATATAATGGCACAGCACGTATTACGATTACCATTGGCATTGGATATTATGCAGATGCCAGACAATGGGGCTTCAGGCCAAAAACTGACATACAGTTGGCCAAAAAACCTGCAATCAGCTGGCATTGTTATCCAACTGACGCGTGACGAGCAGCTCAATCTGTGCACTCTTGGCAGCTAATACCAGCACCTGGAGGACATGGCATGCTCGCATCGTACCTGCTGCTATCCAAGCCCAGCTTCTCATTGAAAAGAACAGCCAATGCATATAAATGGACGAACAGAGCATGGAGAACCATGTGAAGCTGCGAACTAACTTTAAAGCTCAAGTTATGATAGTGAGGAGCAGCAGTGCATATAGAGAAGATATAAGTTTTAAAGGAGCATAATGAATATGTGAAAGAAATTTCAAACTTTTAAAGTGGCTAAGTCAGCATGTAGGAGAAAACTTTAAACCCTCTGCTGAAAGTTTTTGTTTTTATTGTGGCGTGCTGTTAATAGAAGTAGATGCAGGTTAAAAGAGCAATAATTAGGGACTACTATCATAGCAGTAGTTATATTTATATCAGGAAATGCTTTGGAAATAGATTGTTATTGATCTAAAATTGTTAAAGTTTTTTGGAAATGTAAGCATATGCAGTGTTGTCTACTTATTCGTTGGATTCTGCCATAAGGTTGACAGTTTTCTACCTGTATTATCCGTATAAAGTCTACACAACAAGCGTAAATATAAAATATTAAATCTTTTTCTAAAAATATGCATAAGCTGGTTATCGTTTTGCTTTGCTGTCTCCAGAATGGTCTCGTAAACTACCTTTATATCACATAGAAAGCCGAGCAACAAATATGTGTGTACGTCATAAATGTCGGATTTACAACCCGCGTCAATCAAATGCAGCACACCTGTCGTTCACTTACACACTCACCCACATTACTGCGGTGTATAAACACATTGACCAGCATATGAGGTTGAAATTTAATCTAAAGCAAAGTGGAGAACTTAAAACTGTTGACCAGTTGGCCAGCCACAAAATGTTTGATGCAGCACGAGGCGTTTGTGTAAATTGCAGTACTCGATGGCCAAATACGGCCAACAAAACTGCCAAAGAACAAAACCAACGGGTTGGAAAAGTGCGCCTGACACACTCACACACACACACATACACAACCACACACACACACATAGGCAGCCAGTTCTGGCCTAGAAATATCGAGTACAAAATAAAATGCCAAAAATGTGAGAGAGCACGTAAAACGTAAAATGCTTTTTGTTATTGGAATTTTTTGGCCATTATTTGAAATAAAACAATTGGTAACATGGCCTGACCTCACTGATCCTGATCCACTGACTGCGGTATTCCCATTTACCATTTCCGGTTCCCCACCACCCGTTGCGTATGCGATTAGTTGAGCTGTGAAAAATAATGACAGCTGACGAGGCTTACCAGCAAGGACCTACAACAACGGTCGGCCCTATTCGTAGCGCAAAAGGTGCTGCGGATAGTATGGACATCCATGGGGCATTGGCTGCTAAATCACACTGGGATTAATTGAGTGATGAGTCGAAGGAGGCTGTCCTACTGGATAATGGATACTGGCAGCTACCTCATAACACTTCAGCTTGAGCGTTGCACGTTCGATGTCGCTTAATGGCCCCGACCGGCCTCAAATTGGTTACCAAATGCCGCATGTTTATTCAACTGTTAGGATTGCTCTTAGCCAGTTACGTATGCGCTCTTGAATATACTTATTTGAATGTACGAGAGAAGTTAAGTGCTCAGCAATTTACTGTTATATCTTTGGCCATAGCAATCAGCTTTTATCTGAGCAGACTAGTCAACATGAATGCTCCTTCTTCTTTTGGTTATTGTTATTGCGATTTAAAGCAATCACCTCTTCACAATTGTTTTGCAGCAGGCAGCTTTTTCTTTGGCTGTGCGTGTGTTAGAGCATTTAGCTTTTAGTAAGTGGCAGGTAACGTTAGAGCTGACAAAAGATCAATTTTCGATAGCGATAATTTAAAATACTATTATCGAAAAATTAGCTAAGATAAATGAATGTGTGAATTTGAATAATTAAAATAAAATTAAAAAATGAATATATTAAAAAAAAGTAACTAAATCTGAATGACTTAAAAACATTTGATTAACAATTTTTGTATAAAATAGTTTAAAAAATGTAAATTTAGGACATTTTTGCAGAAGCACGTTTTGCTATAAAATAATGTGAAAAACACTATTAATGAATTGTACAAAGCCATCGATAGGGAAGACAATTTAAAGCCAAAGTAAAAAGAAAATTGGTTATCTTTTTATGGTAAATCCATGTCTTAATTGTTTCCAAAAAATATTGATATTTATAAACTATGAACTTGTAAAAATATTAAGCTTGATATTATGTATTTAGACTTGTAGCGCTTGGATATGCCAATAAATCAAATTGAAATTAACGATAACGATTACGCAATCGATATTTTTACCACCTACAATACCACCTACAATACAATTGAGTCCTATTTGTTAGAATTGATTTTATTTCTTTTTGTCCTTTTTGACTAATATTCGGAAAAAAGTAACAAGAGATTTCAAATATATCGATTTTTACTGAAACACAAAGAACTTGATATCATATTTTCCAAACTGGATCACTGACAACTCCGCTGGCTACATTTTGCTTTTTTTGAATGCGTATAAAATCAGCATGGCGCAAGCGCACGGGTATTTTGGGTTTACGCAGGGACTTAATTGCAGGCTCCGGTTCGATTTGTTCCGCTCGAAGTATCGCCGCCTTGTGCTCCTCAATGAGTTGCTCAACGATAGTGACATCACTGGCCAGCGCCTTGATCGGAACGAATTCATCGGTAAAGGCAATTTCATAATTGAACAATATCTCAAACTGTTGCATAAGTGCCAGCTCTCTTAGGGTAATATGACTGCTGCCAATATGAGTTTTCGTCTCACTATCGAAGCAGTGCAGCTTTCGATGAAAGGTCGGCTTCGAAGCTGGCGCCACCAACCAAATTAATTTATTAAGATCCTGCTGTCCGCTAATCTGATGCAGCAACGGTTCAATGAGGGCAAGCCCCGATCCTTCGGTTACGGGTGGTCCATACCGGGGTGTAATTGGACGCTTTGAAAATCCGTTTTCCTGGTCATATGTAATTACCCACCGGCCCATAGCAATGATTTCATAATTGTTGTTCGACGATGGAGATCCAGAACGACCTCTGTTCTCCTCATTACCGATCATGTTGTTGATAGTGTTATAAAAATATAATATTTTGTCAATTTTTGTAAAAGCTTCTGGAGTAGAATTATCTACCCTAAAGTTTAGATGTGAAATGAATTTTGAATGAATGCTAATGCTTTGAAAAATTAGCTGGCTTGCTTGAGTTTGTTAGTTTTGATGTAAGAAATGTTCCCATCTGCGGAATCAGGAGGAGATTGGACTCGAATGTGGGGATATTGTATTTAATTGAAACAATGAATTGAAACTATCAATAAATATTGTACTCCGGGATTGACAGATTTTGTTTTGCTAATTTATGTGGTAATCAAGAAATGTTAATTTTACTGAATTAAATTGATTGCATAACTAACTACTATCATATTTAATGAAAAGGAATTTTGAGTACATTAACTACCAGAGGCAAATGTGCGCAATTTGTGATTATTCGTAATTACAAGTATTTGAATGCATTTCCCGCATATTTTGTAAATATCTTGTCATGTTTAAAACTTGACATTTGCCTAATTGCGTTTCATTGACAACCACACAATAGTCAGTGTGGTTTTGCAATTTCTTGTCTTGTTTTAATTGATAGAACTAATACTTTGATTAAACACTGACAATGTTTATGGCCAAAATTTTCTTCGTAATTATCATGATAGTGCTTATAATGAACTTTGAAGTGCCCAGTTCTGCACAACTCTCTGCAATTGATTGACAGTTAGAGAAAATGCACAAAGGCAGCATTAACAAGGTGATATTTAAACATAAAATATGATAATTGACAAACAATATGTTTTGGAAGTGATTTGATATACTGTTTGTTTGAATTCAAGGAAATGTTAACATTATTTCGACATCAGCAGTCACTGAAGGCATTTTAAATGGTGACGAGAAGTTGCTAGTTCAACTGGAAGTTGATTTTGTTTGGATTTAAAGAAATTTTACAAATAAAATTTAGATACTGGATTGCTGTGCATGTCCACAGAGAAATATGAAACAATTCAAGCAAGCCGCAGGACATGCTTATTTGGCTTAAATGTGAATATGCCAATGCTTTCCAAGACTGTAAAGTTATGCATGTATGCAGATAAGTACAACTGCGAACATCATAGGGTGTGACAAGCTAAATGTTTACAGGAGAAAAATATGAAGTGAAGTCTATTGCACTCGCTTACTCGTCTTAGGACTCTATAAGCTTGCATTTCTTGGCACTCCCACTTGATTGCTGCCTCTGCTTCAACCGAGTGTTAAAGCTTTCGCGTGCTGGCCAAAAAGCTTGAAGTTCAAAGCTTGCTTTGAACTTTAACGAATGACTTGTTTTCTATTTGAAGTGCACTCGTGTGTGAAAACCGATCGACTTAAAGCTGGAATTTGTTGAAGATGGTTGTATATAAATGTCGAAAGACACTTGCAATTTAAATGTAATGCACACATGCTTAAAACACAAATATGTTACATGACTTCTATACAGTGATATTTTGAGCATATGGCAATTTGTCAAGTAGTAAGACGGATGTTAGCTTTGCTTTGAATTGCTCTGCCTGGCATAAATCGCCACCATCTACAAAATGTCTTATAGCAGGATTGTGGCTAGTCTGGCCAATTGCCAGTTGAATGTTGCAGCCTGCAGTGGCACGTCGAGCGACAATTCCGGTGGCTGTCATGAACTGACACCAGGCCAAAATGCAATGTCAGGCGTATCTGGCCCTTGGCTAGAAAACGGCTGCTTAACTGGCTACGTGCCGAGAACCTGTCGCCGCAGGAGAGTGGAGTGTGCCTTATCGCATGTCCACACTTGACAAACGATTCGACGAGCATTACTTCAAAAAGTACAAGAAATCAGCAAACTTCAACTTTATTTTAAGCCCTAGATCTTACAACTGTTACGGAACAAGTGTTTGTTTTATAGCCTGTTGTGGTTCCATCCATGACTAAACCGAATGGCAGCTGACTGATTATCAGCTTTTGGCTATTTAAAGTGGCTTGCAACTGACCAAGCAACTGCATTGCCTGTTCGTCGCTCATCATGAATCTCTCGGCAGTCAATTTTCTGGAATATGTCGAAAGTCTCATTACACTGGACTATGCAGCAAGTGGACAGTTCCCAGCTGGACCAAGTGGCATAAGTGCTATTCGCATCTGGGTCTCTGATATCAGTGGATTGACTCAGCACTGTGAGCTGCCCAGAAAGTCATGCATTTCGAATCAGGCTGCAAATCAATGTGACAAGAGTTCCAAGTTTCTGGGTTGGAGCAACTTGCTGAAAAAGTGTGTAAAGCATTTGCAAAGTTTCTTCAAGCGGCTGAGAGACAAGTGGCGGAAAAAAGTATTTTAAGTACATATTATGAGTAAGTCTTGTTCTTACTAAATGTCGTTGCTTAAAATATGACAACATTTATTTAAGAATTTCTTTTGAATAAATAAATTTGGAAAAATATAGATTTTTTCTGAGGTTAACTTTCAACAAATTTTAAAATTCAACAAAGTTTGATTTGAAAATGTCCCGCAGTTTTAGATCATTCCTAAATTTCCAACTCAGAAATTTTCATTTAGATTGTTTTCTTCTTCATAATTTTAAATTATTTATAGCTTTTAATTTCTGATAATTAAATTATAAGTTTATCTGTGCTTTTACTTCTTAATAATGATGAAAATAAAGTTCCAAAGTTGTACATAATTTTTAGAGTTAGAAGTACACATATATTTAAGCGAATATGTTCGATAGGGAAGTTCAAAATGTATTTGAACATCTGTTACGATAAATGCAGGGCATTCAAGCCTTAAACATTTGGCAAACGTACCAATGATAATTTCAATAAATTCATTGTGTTGCCAATTAAATGAATGAAAATAATTTACGCTGAGTCAGGCTAAAAGTGGAGCCGGAACAACTCAATTTTCAGCTAACTAATGAAAATATATTACCGCAGAGCCTGAGAGCTACAACAATGAAAGGAAACCCGAAAACCGAAACGAGCTTATAACTTTATTAAGCCCACTGAAGCGAGATGCTTTGCGATATATATCTCTGACAAGTCAAGTACTTAAAATGAGAAATATCTTTAAAAACGGATGGCCACCAAGCTGCCGCGTTCGGGTACATATTTTACGCAATATAATCAATAAAAACGCTAAACACAAACATAAATAAAAGGGATATGCGAATGCGGCACAAATTTATTAGCCATCAGAAAGCCGAAACGGAAGAAAAATACACCAAAAATGAACAGATAGTATGTTCAGTAGTGCCGAATATTTAGTACTCTTTAAGGGTAACAATTAGGTTGCTCTTTTAAAAGATATCTGTAAACAACTAAATACTATAACATCATTTTATGCAACTCAACTTTTGAGCAATATTTCGTATGTGATATAGTAATCTTGAAGGGATATCATCGCTTTTATTTAACAATAAGAATCCAGTTGAGCTTAGCATATGGGAGTATGGCAGGAATATTAGAAAATATCCATTAATCGATTATAGTCGATTAATTTACTATGAATAAAGTAATCTAATCGATGCTACGATTGTTCGCTCATCGATATTTTTCATTATTTTTGAATTATTTATATGACCAATAAATATGACTTAAGCTGATATATTAGTTTGCGTACAAACTGAAAGACTGACGAAGAATGTCTTATAAGACTGAGCTCTTTTTTCAGAAATGACTTCATCGATGCATTACATATTTCCCGACAAGATTGTAATATCCTCTGAAAGGGTATACAAATATATACTATATATGTATGTATATATATAGAAGACACATACATAAGCAACGTCAATGGCAGAAAAATGATAAAAATAAATAAAAGTCTGTTAAGTTCGATGAAGCGTGGGACGCGTAAACAGTTCAAGGACTCGGCTGGCCGCATGATTTATTTACTTTCCACTGTCTTTCTATCCTGATGACCTGTTCCGCATATACTAGTAGTATGTGTGGGTGTATAGGAGGGTGGGTGGTGTGTGTATAGTGGTTCAATTGCCGCTTAAGTGAGGCCACATTTCAAGACGTTTTATTGGCTACGTGCAACTGCGCAAACAAATTTACATGACACTGAACTGTGTTGCTCACTTACCTGAGAGAGTCTCATTCCAGTGGCAATTGGTACAGCATTATTGAAAGATTGATGAAAGTTTTTCGGTTTTTTTTTTTTGTGGGGGGTAACCACCACCACTGACTTACCGACTATCCAGCGGCATTGAGCGGGCCTGTAAGATAAATGACTTGAGTTTCCTTTTTCTGGGTACCGGCTAAAAGTTATTGCGGTCTGTGCAGCGCTTATAATGAATAATGAAAGATTTGCTGCCTTTTTCTCGGGCGTTTTATTGTCGAGAGCGCCCAGACCAAACAATAAAATGCCTGACCATTGACTAAATTTGTTTGAGGTTCCTTGGGCTTAGGGCACTCCCCCCCAAACAATTTAACCGAATATCATGTAAGGAAAGCGTTCACACTTTGATTTCGTGGGTAGTTCAGTTTATTTGTGGGCCATGTATTAATGGCTTTTATAACGCTTCCTGTTTGCCCCGCATATATATCTTGTTTGTGCCTTCGGTTTATGCCCCACATTCGAGCTCCTCTGGCTGATGTGTGTTTCTATGACCAATTTGACTGTCAGCAACTTCTTTTGATGCCGAATATTGGCCAAAAATGTTTCACATTCTGACAGCTTGTGTGTTTCTTGTTGCCTAGAGCTCTTTTGATTGAATGTTGCTCATAATTACAGCTTTTGGTTCATTTCATGCGAATATCTCTTTTGATATGTGCGTGGGGATTGGGGATAGGGGATAGAGGATTGGGCTTGGGTTTGGTTGGGATTGGCATTGCGATTGGGTGCCATGACAAATGCTTTGCATTGATTGCTGCTCTGGGCCAAAGCATTGGGGCTTTATTTCTGGTTTTGGTTTGAATTAGAGTGCCACTTTCAGTAAGAGCACGAAAACATTGCCGTCTTGGGGGTCACAATTTTACAGCATGTTTTTCGTCTTATATTCCTTTTGCACATACATATTTTAGATTGTGAAGGAACCAGCCATATTTTATATATTTTGGTTTGAGTTTGGAAGGACAGTTTTAGGATGAATGTAAAAAACAGTTCCGCCTTGGTGGTTACAATTTTACATCATGTTTTCTTCATACATACGATGTTGGATTATGGAGGAAACAATAATTCTATACTTGAATAAGTTTGAAGTCTCAGTAGAATGATTTAGGATACCTAATTGTTGCTATACATTGGATTAAGCAACGTTTTTATGTTTAAAAGTGAGAAAGTATAAATAATTTCTTTGAAAAGTTCTTTTGTTAAGTAAAAAGATGATTGAGAGTTTAATTTGAGTGCTTTAATTTGAATAAAACCATAATATTTAATGGAATGAGTTGATTATTTCTTGTTCGGTTATTTACTTAATATTTCCTTCCGAACAGATCCACAGCTTAATCGTTAATTTATAGTTTTATTACTAAGACGGAATTTTAACGTTTAAGTTTCTTCCTGAAGTTTTTGTTTGATGCAAAGAGGAGAAGCGGGCTGGCAATTCCTCTTCACCTCTTACTTACAAACATAAAGTAAACAAGGTAAATTTATGAAGAAGACTTCATCCTGAAAATTGTATACATAGCTTAAAAATATCTGAAATGGTTCAGAAGAGCGTGTAAGCATTTTCTCTGTAATATTCTACAAATAATTCTGTCTTTTACTGCAACTTTTCAGTTCGTTCGACTTATGTTGGTCCGGCTTACCTATTAGTATCTCTTTGTAGTACGTGTGCTGGCAATTAGTTGCTCACAATTTGTTCAAATTACCAGCAGACAGCTGTGACAGAGCCGGGGCAGGGGCAGGGGCAGGGCATGGAGAGCGTTTGGTCTAGCACTATTTAGTACATGGAATAACTGTTGACGGCTGTCAGACGTAAAAAGCGACAGAAGTTTGGTCTTGGCCTTCATTTGTGTGGCAGTTCCTAGTTTGACATGTGGAATTTGTTTGAAAATTTTATTGCTTTTCACGCCCAAACAATTGAGGAACTGTGTGGCTGTCCGGCCCCAGCAGGTGTCCAATGTCACAGGATTCCCCTGGAGGCGACCGAGGACATTTTATTTTGTTATATACATTTTCTTTTTGTGCTTTGCGGTGTGTGTGTGTGTCTTTTAGTGTTTTGGCATTTTTAATTAAACGCACGGCCAAAAGGCTGTTTGTTTCCCTTATTTTCGTGTTTAATAAATTAAGCCATTTTATTTCATTTTCTTTTGGACTACTTTTGTTGCTTTTGCCTGTCGACAGCTGCCTGCTCCCCTCTCTGCATACTTGTCCGTCTCGTATTGTTACTACCTGCCAGCTTGACATTGTAGTATGTAGTATAAAAACCTGTGGCTCATTAAGACGGCTACGTGAGCAGTTACCAGGCGTGTGAGTGGGCGGGCCATCTGGACGCCAGGACTCTATCAGGATGGGGGAGCACGTGTTGCTTTTGTGGCATTGTTTACGCTTACAACAACGCGGTTTTTGGTCTCCCCAAGTTGCTCCTTGTCTTGGTAAATTTCTATTCTTCTTTTTATTTTTTATGGCATCGAGGCTTTTGTGCTTTTTGAGAGTTGCTTAATGGTTACCTGTTGTTGTTGTTGTTGTTGCTGTTGTTATTACCTGTTTTGTTACTGCTGCTGCTCTTTTACTTACTTTATATTATTGTAATGTCTGTGCGAGCACGGCAAGCAAAGTTTTTGTATAATTTTGTTGGGTTTGTTGATATTTTTGTTGCTCTTTTAAATTTCATAATTGTATTTATTTATGTTTTGGCTGGCGCTGCCTGGCCAATTTTTTAATTAAAATCGCGTTGTGCATATTTTCGTTATACCAACAACAAATGAATTGTGTCAAGCTAAATTCACAATACTCTCGCATATACATATATACATATATACATATATACGTGTATATATGTAGTAGAAAAATGTGATTGCTCTTGGCACAACAGCAAACCAACAAAGTGCACAAAATGTAAATCTACATATTTATGAGTGTTGAAATTATGGCTACATGTCCGCACATGTCGTCCAATGTTACTTCCGTTTCCGCTCTCGCACCGACATGAGAAAACTTTTAGAATTTCTTTTCATTTCTCTTTTTGCGGCGCCTCTTTGGCCGCCTGCTTTCTACATGAACCTCAATGAAATAATTTCAATGTAAGCCTGTTATATTTTTTTCTTCCCTTCTTATAACTTTTCTTTTCCTTTTATTTCAGCTTTGTTAGTTTTTTTGGTTTTAACCCTTGGGCTGCCATAGTATTGCAGCCACAAAGCAAAATGTTAGTTCACCTCAAAATGCATAAGCTTCAGTTTTAGCTAATCCACAAGTCCTGAACTTTTTAGTTAGTTCTGCTTTGTCACAATCATATCCTTATGATTCAAATAGAAGTCACCATTGAGTTAATCAGAACTTCTGCTGCTGCAGCTGCATTTTTGAATGAATTTTATTAGCATGAGGTTTTTGTCGTTCTTCTCAGTATTCATTCCAATATATCAAACTTCTCTGCGTTCATAATCAAATGGATCATGCTGTGTCTCTTAAGCAGCTTTGAGCTGCCCCTGACAATTCACTGAGAATCTGAGACACAGCGTTGATGGAGACCTTTTGTATACAAAGCAAAAACGAGCTTTGTTTATTTGTTTCTGACCAATTGTGCTCTGGCCATTGAAAAATTCCATTGTTATTGGTAGTCTGTTGATTTATTGGAGTTCTTACAATCAGCACTGCACAGTAGGTGATTTCATTTGCTCTTGATTGAAAAAATCAGCATAAATGAAGTTGAATGGCAGACTTAAAGAAATCTGTAGTTAAGCATACTTATGTATTCTTACTTATATTTATTTTATAACCAAATCTGGCTGGAGCTGTTTTTTATTAATTTTAATTTTTAAAATATATTTTTTTTTATAATTTTTTTTTTTTTTTTTTAGTTTTAATTTTTATTTATTTAACTTGTGAACTACTACGTTTTTTGACAGCTTAAGCTTGTTGTACATTTTGATTTTTATGAATGCATTGCATTTTGTTTTCCATATTTTTTATGAAAAAAATCAATATTAAACTGATTGTCCCATGCCCGCTTTATGATATAGTGATCAGATCTTGATCAAATTGAACCAAACTATATAGAGTAATATAACATTGGCAACTGCACAGTTTTGTTTGAAATATCTGCAAAAACATCAAAGTTGTTCATACAAAAAACTCATTCTGCAGCCGATCGTTGCTCTGGCAACTATAAGATATAATGGATCGATTTTATTTCAAGTTAGTCAACATTTAAGGAGTATAACTTAACTAAGAATTGCTTAGTTTGGTTGAAATATTTTGATAGGCAAGAAAGTTGTTCATATCACTCGTTTATTTACGGATTGTTTTAATGGTAGCTATATGCTATGGATATTCTATCAGCCCGATTGCGACATAAGTTCTGCTTGTCATCTCTTTCTAGTTTTATCATTGTTCATGATATTATAAGTATATTACGTTCCGTAAGCGTTTATAAATTGAAGTAATTTAAGATCACGTTACGATAAATTTTAACCTGACATTAAGCAAAGGAGTCTATTCAAAGTACAGGTACATATAATAGAGGACACCATATATAGAGCAGGAATACTCAATATACACCTTTTAAGTCCCTTATAGTCCCAAACTTCAGTTTAACCATAAAGCTTACTATTTAAAACAAAGTTTATCTTTGATTATATAGCAAAAATTTATGCTGGGTGTTTCCGAAATTCTAGTACAGAGCTAAATAAAACATTAAGAAACCGATTCTATTGAAAGCTCAGGTACATATAATTGAAAACAATATATAGAGCAGGAATTCTCAATGTTCACATTTTAAGTCCCTTATAATCCCAACTTTTAGTTTAATCCTAAAGCTTACTATCTAAAATATCGTTTTTCTTCGTTTGTATACCAAGGATTTTTGCTGGCTGTAGAAATACTAGAAATTCTAGTACAGAGCTAAATAAAATGTCGGTGCTTAGCATTGTTGTTGCCATAAGTATGTATTTGTATTAGCCGTAAGGGTTACATGAACTCTGCTTAACAAAACCAACAACAATTACAATAGCAACAACAACAACAGCAATAACAAGAACAAAAGGAGAGGAGCGGCAAGAATTTACAGTTGACATTTTAAAGCAGGCGCAGCGAGTAGAAGGAACGAACGCAACACATGCAAACAGGGGCGAAAACTGGCAGAGGTGACTGTAGCCAAAGCTTTTGTTATATGTTATTTGTGTGCTGTAATTGTGCTTGTTGTTTTTGTTGTTTGTTGTTGGCAGCCACTACAATTATGATCACACACACATAGACACACACACACACAGATTGCGATGGCGTGTATGCGTGTTGAAATGGAGCCCATGTTAAAAGGTTTTCCCCTGGCATAATAAGCATCATGGCATACACTGTGACTGTGATTGTGACTGTGACTGCAATAAGTATGCGCTCACATGCCGTTCCGTGTTTCGTGTGTGCCCATGGCTGGGTAATTGCGGCAACGCCTTTTTGTCGCACTGTTGTGACATTTCAAACGCAAAGCCAGGACCTGAATTGAAAACCATTTGCCCCTACTGCCTTCTACGGTTCCACTTCTCCCCTGCCACTTGCTGTCTATGGCAGTTGTTGTTTCTGTTTTTGTTGCCACCCGTTTTGCCCGCTTTTGTCCCTCGTTTGTCCCCCATTTGTGCCCCCCCCGCTTCATCGTCGTCCAGTTACTTACAGTTAGCTGGCGGCTGCTTTGTTGCCTCAATGGATTTTCTGGACCGTGCTGCTTTGTTGCTCACTTTTCATTTCATTTTTCCATTTTTATTAATGCAATTATTTTATGAACTTTAAGCTTTAATTAGCACGTTAATTGTCAGCGCGTGCTTCAAACACATTTGTTGTGCATTTTTAAGTAATAAAATAATTAAATTATTATTTATTGTGGGCCAACATGCAGTCGCCAATGTTGTCGTCCCGAAGCTCTGTGCTCAATTTAATGATGATTTGTTGGTCTAAGCCATGCAGACATATGTTGAACTATGACCTTTCTCCTACAGCCATAAATTCACACCCATTAAGTTGTCCTTTTCTTTATGTCTCACAACGCGCTCTCTTCAAAATGGAAGTATGACAAATTTTCAAAATATTGCACTGATTTGAAAAAGATGGAAATTTCTTAATATAAAAACTCTTTTAGGTCTGTTTCTGTTAGCTATCAAATCCTTTTGAAAGGAAAACGATAACTGTCCTGAATGACACAAGCAGTTGAATTTTTAGTTTAGTAGTTTTTCCTGTACAAAAATAACTTGTTAATAGAAAAAGTGATTGTTACCTCATTTGAAAACAGGAAAAGAATATAAAAAAGTATGAAAATTAAAAAATAGTTGGAGGTGGGATCAAATGTTTACGTGTACTTCGCTTTTATTATACCGTAGTAGAGGGTATTATAATTTTGTTTATGATTTTAAATGAAATACCAAAAGAAACTAAGAGATCTGCAAAAGAAGCTATGAAAATATTGAAATATTGAATTCTCTCGATAATCTATCATTTAGTATCGATAGTTTTAGACGTTGTTATCGAAGCTATTGAGTGAGCTGATGGATGGATTTACATATATTCAGTTCTAGTAAATATATCCCATTATATTAAATACTTTCTAATTTCTCCCAAATTATTTATATAGCGTTAAATACAATGAAGAGATATTATAAACATAAATTTCGACATTTCCTTTTATAAATCTGTAACTTAAGCCGTTTGGATATCCTTAGTTAATTAAGTGAATAAATCAACCGATTAATGAGGTTAATAAATTGTATTTTTTGGTAAAACTTCTTCACTTTCATTAATAATTTGAGTTTACTTGTAATATTTATTAAAACTAAACGTGAAAATAATTATAATTAAAATATTGCCAAAATGCCACTTCGTAGGTAATTTAATGCGAAAATAATATTTCTCATTAAGCAGTAAAATTTATTACGAATTTTGCAGTAAGGAGAACTTTATTACCACAAAAAGTGTCTGAGAGGTTAAGGAAGTGAGGGAAGAGCTAGATTATTTGCTAAAACGAAGCGAAATTTAGTAACTAAAATAGGTTAGTCCTGGAGTGGAAATATTTATTAAGTAATCCAATTGCACAGAGCTCACATTCTTGTTGTAGCCACTGGCAACGCTGTCTTTATGTGGCTAGAACTGTTTTATGGCCATGTCAGTTCATCTTTTTCGGAGTCAGAGTCACAGAGTCACAGTCTCCAAAATACATAGATAGTTTCGTGGCTTTGGTCTTGACTTATTGGTGCAAAGTTTTTGGCAGAGCAGACAGGAAAAACGCATGTGGGTAACATTTTGTGAAATAGAATTTAAAAATATTGCACCCAAAAGAATGCAATAAAATATTATTTTACTGCGTGAGCATGGCAGCAATATGTTCCCTCATATATGAATAGTTGCTGCAAGCAAATTTATTTATTTATTAGATGCAATTTGGACTTTAAATGAACAGCAAATTGCTTGCATACTGAGAAAGTATGAAAACCAAGTATGGAATTTGTTATATAGGTCTCAAGTGAGATAAAGTGCTGAAAACAAATTGTTGAAGTGCACAAATACTTTTCAAGCGTTAAAATATTGATTATGTAAAGCAAAGACAGAAGAAGGCACCTCCAGCATTATAAAGCATATATATTTAGCCTTGTCCTGTCTATCCATATGCCACTGATCTTAGAGATTATAAGAGTTGGAGAAATACTTTAGAATGTATATGTTATATGTTATATAAAATGTATATAGAATTTTGGATACCACACCTTCGCAAATCGAAAGAATGATTTGTCAAAGGATTAAATAGATATAGACTTGATTTTTAACGTCACTATTAATCAGCGGTGAATATTTCAAGCAGATTTAATAAAAATTGCCGAAATTATGCCACAAACTATATTCATTACTGCGCTGCTTGCTTGCACTACCCCCGAACTGCTTATTCTAACCTCACTATTGATCAACGGTGAATATTTGAAGCAGATTGAATAAAAATCACTGAAATTATGCCATAAACTATTTACATTACTGCGCTGCTTGCTTGCACTACCGCCGAACTGCTTATTCTGTATCTGTACGTGTGAGCACAAAGATGTCTTTCACACCTGTCTACAGGGACTCTCATAGTCGTGTGTACTCGACTGAAGCATTCTTACTTGTTAAAGTTACTTATACTGTGACCTTTAACCTTTTGTGTAGTGCTTCAAAATATAACGCATACGCCATGTTGTTAAGAAATAACCCAAATTATAGACACAGGCGCAAAGGCCCCTCCAATTGCGTAATGAACACGGAGAAAGAAACTAACTACAAAAAAGAAAGAAAGGCTCGAACAAAAGTGTGAACTGGCAACAGCTGAGGCATCAACAGTCGAGTGAGTGGCGCCTCAAGTGGCAGCGCCTGCGAGCGACGGCATCTTAATAAATTTCCAGCGCAACACTTTGGCGTTATTAATACTTCAGTGAATGGGTCGAAACGGCACAGCACGCACCTAAAAAACCGCTAACCCAGCAATGGCTTTGGAAGTGGCTAACAGTGCTAACAATTTTGGCGTATTTCCCGACAAATCTCGCTTTTTTAAGGCGATCAATTATGTGAGAACTTTGAATACAGCTTTTTGGTCTTTAAGCATATATATTTAACAATTGAACTGAAAGCTTTGAGCAAACCATCAAGTTCTCTATCTATCATTAAATTATCGTTACGAATTTATGGAAAATGCAGTACTTTGAGGTTTTCATCCTAAAATGTTTTTATACTCTTTTATCACCTTAAAAACTGCACTCGGGCCATTGAAAATCAAGCATAATAAAAGTAATGTTATAGTTAATATTTGAAATAAATTCTGCATAATTGTTATGTTCCAGCAAAACTTGTTGTTCTTGCTACAGAAAACGTTGGCAACACTGCTTGGCAACGTCAAATATAGACCTTGCTTAATTACACGCTTTGCCCGCTAGGGGGCGTGCATGTGTGCGTGACAGGAGCTGAAACCGTACCCAGAGAAACGTACCCGGCGCCGGCCTAGCATTTTCAGCGATAATTAATTTGGGCAGCATTTGGAGCAACTCGAACAATGCCTGGCTGATATCTCAAACATTTGCTCGTATTTAGTTTAAAGCCCAGGCCCCAATGCCAATGCATTGTTTACGGTTTACGTTACGCTGTTAAATTCGATTACGCAATTAATTTGTATGGGGGCACATGTCAGGATGTTAGGTAACTATGCTTAATTAAACAAATTCCATGAGTCGGCTCATTTTGAACGCGCCATGCATTGAGGACCAGGTTAAACGAAATGTTAATGAAGCGTCAGTACAGTTTTGGCCGCATTCCAAGCAGCTTCTTGGCCAATTTGCCAAACATTCCTGAGGGGAAAAGAAAGGTACGCACTTTTGCCTAATGATGTCTACGCTCAAGTCGTGCATAATGTGCCTGCCACCAAAATTCACATGGACACGCAGCTTGCTGGCGCACATTGATGGGGCATCGGTGGCAGATTCACAACACACATTTATTGTCGTTGCCTGTCAACGCAATAATCCAACCAGTTCTAGACATGTTAAGTCATTTTGTGGGTACACACACACACCAACACACACAGCTGCCACGCCCTACGGCTTGTCACTGTGTTGCTGTTATTTTGGTTAGTAAATTATACGCTTTGCATTCAAATGGCTTGCCAGGACTCAGTTTGTGCCCTTAGTTTAAATTAATATCCCCAGACAAGGTAGGCTCTGCCAAACTTCCTCCATCCTTTGTGTGTCCTGAAACTTTGGCTGCACCTTTTCCATGTTCAGCAGCAAATGGAAACGTAGTCCAAACACTGCGAGACCAAAACAGTATTGAATTTTTGAATTTAAAGCGCTTTATTCAACGTTTAACAGCTGAATTTGGGGGTTTCCCTTTAATTACTCATATTCAATAGGGATCTCCAGCAAATCGGGCTCATTGACAAGGCCACGAAACTCGCAAAATACCTTAAAGATGAGCTTCTCCTTCTTGTCGAAGTAGTTATCGTCATTGCGGTCCAGAGCATCCACCTCAGCCTTGTAGAACAACAGCCGCTGGCGCATCCTTAGCGTATCCTCTTCGCAATTGAAGCTATCGTCGATTTGCGGTTCCAGCGTCAGCAGCGACAATATAAACGACAAATACGACTGAAAATACCAAGTCTATCAATAAGTTTGCATCGACCTCCAATTTCGCATTGGGCCCTCACCTCCTTGTCCAGCGGCATATCGTGTGTCAATATGTTCTCATCGTGGGCACTCTCCACGGCATATGTGATATCCATTGTTATTTCGATATTTTGCAATTTATACGGTTTTAACTGAAGCGTCTGACGGGTGTGGCTGCCAGTTGGCGACTGTTGACTCTTTGCCTCAGCCTTTTCATATTTATTATATTGAACTGTATATGTATACACTTTGTGTGTGTGTGAATGTTTGTGTGTGTATGGGTGTGTATTGATCATGCGAGCCATTTCAGCTGAACTGTGTTTATTTTAGTTCACAATCGGCGACTCAATCATGCACTTAGTTCACTCGTCATCGTTTTTTGGTGTTATATGTACATGCTCTGAAGTTCTAATTAATATTGCAGTATTTACTTAAATCTACAGCAAAACTTCCAATACAAGTTAGAATGTAAGAGCCACAACAAAATTATTTATTTATTATAATAGTAATATTCATTTATTGGGAATATAATGTTATTAAATACACTTTATTTCACAATATCTCATGAAACACTTCCACTTTTGAAAAACTCTTCCATAAAATAGTAGATTCTACTTTTCGGATGGATCAAATATTGAATTATCGTTCTCTTATTTCATTTTTTTTATGTTATTGTTACCAGACTGATCTGCAACTTCAAATCTTAACTGTTCAGATCTCTTTATTTAAATCGCCTTTGTTATTAATTTTTAAAAAGGGTTACAGTTTGAATAACTAAGGTTTTTATTTCTATCGTTCTTCCAAAAGTAAGACATTCATTTTCCTGTTCTTGATTTTGACACTTTATAAATTGAGGATATACACCAACATGTGTACCAAGTTTGGTTGCTCTAGCCCTTGAAGGGTGTGTAAAAAATTTGCATTCATACGGACAGACGGAAAGACGAACAAGCGAACAGACGGACATTTCGCAAACTCAATATACTATTTTCCCTTCGGGAACATAGTATAATAATCTAACATTTCAATATTAGATACGGCAATACATGATACGGCAAAACATTGGGCATATTTAATTTTCATTGGAATTAAATGTATCTATGCAATATGCGAGATTAAATAAAAAATCATCTAAGATGCTGGTTGGCCGGCTCGAGGTCCAGTTTTAATAAATAAAACAACAAAATTAGTTGTTATTATTTTGGGATATATTTCGGTTACACCACGGTAACCGTCTTCAGGGTGTTAGCTGTACACGTCTGTTCGTGGGGTTGCCAACTGTCACAATCATCATTTTACTCGGAGAAGATAAAGTCTTAAATATTGTTATCCCATGCCCATCCTCGCCACTGTAAATTAGCATTATCTATATCTTCCACACCTCTGCATCTATTGTTGCCATATGAGGACCACTACTGGTCTCAAGAGTGGAAACCGAGTATATAGCAGTCGGGACTGCAATGTTTCACTTGTTTTAGCTACAATGCAAAAGATTTAATAGTTCAGTTTATGCTCCGGTCCCATCACATTTCATTTGCCAGTCACTTTATGGGGTATACTATTTATGTGGACTTTAAAACAAATAAATGAGTGCGCGTTTTAGCAATAAATACAGTAGAAACACATAATAAAAGCATAAACAAAATAAGATTTTGAGTACAGAGATCGTCTGGCAAGAAGGCGGGGAGGAAGAAGAGAACAGCGAGTGGGGAGCAGGGAATACAGTGGAACAGAAATGGGCAGTAAAAAGTAAATAAAATTGACACCCGCACAAAAGGAGAAGCCGAAAAGTGTAAGCAGACAACAAGCGGCGCTAAGGAAAATAAACATAACCGCAGACAGGCACAAACTGAGAAAGAGAGAGAGAGAGAGAGAGTGCGAAAGAGTGGGGTGTGGAAGAAAGAGCAACAGAATAGAATGCGATATAATGCAGTAAGCTAAAGTGAAACTGGCAGCTGCAAGGCTAAAAATGCTCGTGGCCGCACTTTTTTCCTTATTTCTTTTTTTTTATGAATTTTACATTTTGTTTATATGTATTTTTATGGAGATTATGCTGAGAATGAGTTCGCAGGGGGAGCAATCACGCTAAATGTGTGCCAGAGCGAGACAGATCAAGAGTGAGTGAGAGCGAGTGCTGTCTTTGTGAGCACGTGCAGTGCAGGTTGCATAAAATGGCGGCGTCAAATATGCAGTGTAATAAAATTTAAGTGCCGGATATTGAAAAGCTCGTGCTGATTCCCCTGGCTAATGTTAGTAAATATTAAAAAAAGAAGAAGAAGAAGGTAAATACAATTTGAGAGTTTCCAGAAGTATGCTAACTTGGCTTGTAAGTTGGCAACTAAGACGCTTTAGCTTAGGTTAGGTTAGGTTAAGACGGCAGGCCACCCTCACGGGTGTCCTCACATAGACCATCTGGTCCTTAGTGCTACCCGCTTTAGCTTAACTTGCATAACATACAAGTTTCTTAGTGTTGTAGCCACTTTAAAATTATATATTTTATAATTTCTTATTTTATGCACAATTATTTCTTATTATTTTACTAAAACCATCAGATCTGACTTTAAAACAAGCAAGAACGTTGCACTCGGACGCACCCGATTGCAGAAAACTATGTTCCCAGTCCTATATAATTTGGTTATTTGTGAGTTCGGAAAAAAAACGCGAAAAAAAACAGTAGTCTGTATGCCAAATTTTGTGACTCTACTTGTACTGGTGTCGGAGATATAGGTTTTGTTCCATTGGATCCAAAAATTTTTGATGCAGATTTGTCTAGGGGATCAACATTAGTCTGTATGCCAAATTTGGATGAGTCTACCTGTACAGGTGTGGGACTTATTATATATTTCTATTTACATATAATATTATTTTTCATTTCTTATTTTATGCTTAATTATTTTTTTTTGTATTATTTTATTAAGAATATCAGATCTGATAATAAATATAAAATATGTTACCCTATTTAAAGATGTGGTATATGTTAACTGTTAAGCTGTCAGTTTGCTAGAAAGGCACACAAGACAATTCCCCAATGAAACTTTAACAATATGATGACAACCAAAGGGTTAAAGTGCAGACTTGGTGAAACGGGAATAGTTGACAAAGATCGCTGCATGGGGATATGTTTATTTTCTGCTGTATTTCAACCGAAAATAATGCATTTTGATAGCTTAGAGAGCCAAAGCTTAGCTATAGATGCTATCGAAAGTATCTACAAAAGAAGACCACAAAATACGCAGTGTTTATCGAATTGTGGATATTATAAGGTGTAATTTAAGCACAAATGTGTTTATTTTTAAGCAAAACACAGAAGGCAGTTGATTCATTAAAAGAAAACTAAATGTTTTATCCGTGCAATCAAATTGTATCGATAGTGGAAGTGTTTGATAAATTAAACCATCGATAACACAGCTAGATAGTGTTATCGATTGTTTTCCAGCGATAATTCAACTATAAACACGCTCATAAAGAAACTTATATGAAAACTGCTGTTGAGGCAGCTCGTTTATAAAATCACAATTAAATTCGCTAAACGATGTCACCATAAAACGGCGGCTGCAAATAAATTTAATTAAGCAATCAATGTCTTAATTAAAACGGCAACTGCTTCGCAGGGGCAAAGGCGTGGGTATCAGATGCCAGGGCATAAGTAATGAATTTTGGTGTTGTCATGTAAATAAGCAGATGCCAGCAAGAAAGTCGGCTAACACATACACAAACACATATATATACACATACACTCGCATATAAATAAATATGTATTCCTATAGTCAAGGGTGACAACGCTGAGACGACGCGTCGTCTGGGTCTTCGTCATCGTCGTTGGCGCCTATCGAAAACGAAGGAAATGAAATAAATCAAGACTCATTAAACCGCAAAAGGAGCAGGGAAATACCACAACACGGCAGCTGCCACGGCAATCGGCGTATATATGTGTGTGTGTGTGTGTGTCAACTGCGCTTGTGTGCGTTAGAGTGAGTTTAGGTTATGTCAGCGCGCGCCAAAGCAAAGTTGACAGTTGTTGTCAACTTAATCATCATCAACACAGACACACAAGCACACACTCAAACACACACACACACACACACACGGCCGCACACACACACTCATAGATTACTTATGCATTGACAAATACTTCGCTACCAGCAGCTACCAACTTCAACTTAATTTCTAGAGATAAGGATTACTCGACATATTGCCAGCTCATTATGCGACTCAGTTTGTGCTAGAGATGGGCGCGTGTTAGATTTCCGAAACACGACAAGAATGCGAACTAGAAATTTCTAAAAAACGCTTAAAATTTTTAAAAAATTTGATCCTTTTGAATTTGAAATGCACTTAATTTTATATATTTTTTTTATATATTTTTTTAGTTTTTCTATTATAATTTGTAAATAGTTTTTTGCTACCTATCTATTAGCTTAAGCAAGTTGTATATTAAGGAAAAACATAAATAATATGATCACGGGGTGATACATATGTATAGGAAGTTAAACTTATGAGATTCAGTATTGCTTCTAAAATATTCTAAGCAAAAGCGACTTGGGAGGAAATAGGTTGCGATTAACGTGACATTTGAACATGGCGAAAATTATGCCTTAAAAAAATGTGTAATTTCAATATTTTAATCAGTTTTGCTTGGCCTATCTTGGGCAACAAACAACTATTTAAATTAACATGTAAGCAAATGTTCATAACATAACTCAATTGAGCTGTCACAGTCATAATGATCTGTTATGTTACAAGCTTTTGGTAATGATTGTAAGTAGCGAAATCTATGCAGATGATTATGCAGATGAAAATGATTAGTTATTCATAGACTTATGTTTAATGCAGAATCCATGCATAATTAAGGTCATGAATCATGGCTTGATAAGCATAGATTATGGATAAGAAGTGTTAAATTTATGTATTTTATTCTTATTTAGGTCTCATGTTTATAGTTGTTCGTGTTGCGAATTAGAACACGATACATGCACAACTCTAGTCTGCACAAGTGTGCGTGTATACGTGTGTGTGTGTGTGTGTTTGGTACGTATGTGTTTATCAACGAGTATATATCTATTATGACAATGCCATTTCGGTGGCAATTTCCTTCTGCTTAGCGTCTTTTGTTGCTGTTGCTGCTGCTTAATAATAGCAAATTACACAAGTAATTAGTCACGCATTTAATTATTATTTATGGGCTTCTCTCTGCTCGTATGTGTGTGTGTGTGTGTGCTTCTGTGTATGTGCAAAAGTTTTTCTATTGTGCTTTGTGTGTGCCAGCTATTTTCCTGCTTGTAATTATCTACTTGAATGCTTGTTACCAGCTTTGATAAAATATGCATGCGACTAGGGATAAATGTTAATCTGTTATTGGCTTATTAAAATATTCTAATGATATTTGTGTAGACATAATTTAGTTTTAGTTTAGTTCTCTTTGGAGAAGAAGTAGTGATGTAAAAACATCGATGTTTTCCATACAAAACATCGATGTTCTTCGATGTTTTCCATACTAAACATCGATGTTTTTACATCACTAAGAAGAAGCTGTTTTTTGAGCACAATTATAGAGACCTGTTGAAAATTTCACTGTGGAATTAATGCATTCTTTAAATATTTCAGCTTACAATGTTTAAGGACTTTAAATATGTTAGCGTATTGTTTTTATTTGGAAATAATTGTTAAATATATACGTTTTACTTGATAATTCAAATTTCATAAGCAAAAAACTGTGAAAACAGCTTAGGAAAATAATAAATATCTTTTTGATTAATGAACTCTGCTATTTTGTCATATTTTGCATAAATTTTGCATAGAAAATATGTTTTAATAAAGCATTTATAATCAGTTACTCTTGACAGCCACAAGAATACGGAATAGGTTTAAGGCGTCTTACAAAATTATACATTTATATAAATGTTAAATGATGTATTTATAATAGGTTCTGCTTTAAAAAGCAGCGAAGTGAAGCTATATAAGACTTGCTTCTTTTAAAATAAATGTTCGGCTAAAAATAATTCAATGTATTTACAATCCATTTATAACAAATATTGAAATGTTAATTGTGATATTAAATTAAAAAAAGATATTTATGAATTACAACTCCTTAAAATGTGTGCTCTCTGATGTGGCATTGCTTTTGTATTAGCTATAAATCGATTTAAACATTTAGCACTAGGCAATACAATATTTTGAATAGAATTCATGTCATGTTTCAAAATGCCAAACCAATTATATGTGCCTATATTTTCTGACAAATTGATGCATGCGATCCGAGCAGCTGTTGCCAATTAGGTTGAAGTTCGCTTCGGGTCCTGACCAGAACTCGCTCACGTTCTAACGCAAAAACTTTCATCGATTAAAAACTTTTGCGCCCAAAGTATTATCAGCTCTTAGTAATATTCTTCTTGTTGTGTTTATTTTTGCTTTGGTTGTTTTTTGGATATTTTTTTTGTTCTTTTGGTTTGTTGAGGAAAACTTGCGGCGACAGCTGCGTAAAGTTTTCAAAAACATATTAGATTATTTGTTTGTTGCATAGTAATTCGAAAGCAGCGGGCAAATTGAAATGCCAGTTCGCATGTGGCAGTGAATCATAAAATCAAATCAACAAACTGCGACGAGCATCTTGCCACAAAAAAATAAAACCAAATTAACCAAACGATTGACGATTGCCATTGGCAGGCAACAGAAGGTCGAATCTCTGTCAGTTGCTGATTGCCAGACTACGATTTCTTCTTGTTGGCTGTTTATTGGGGCGTGATGTAATTAGCATAACCAAAAAAAAAACAAGAAGACGAAGAAATTTGGCCCACAGAAACCAAAAGGCAAAGAAAGCAGCGCAGCAGTCAAGATTATACGCAATTTGCTTAATGCTAAAACTTTTAATCACTCATACGCTCCGTGGCGCCCTCAATGAGCAAAAACTTAGAGGCAGCGCTAAGACCCACTTGCTGGTTAAGTTAAATGTGTAGTAAACAAAGTGAGTTGCGAAATGAAATAAGTGTAAATACGACAAAAAATTCAACAGCCTAATAATACGAGTACACACAGACACACACATACTCCCAAAACCCCATACTCACACACACTCAAGCACTCCGCAACAAATGCGCACTCAAATATGTATGTATGCGCATATGATTAAACATGAGTGTGTGACACTGTGTGTGTGAGAGTGTGTGTGTGATGACTGGTAATCCCCCAAAGCAGGACTCTTTCAACCAGCGAGGGCCAGAAGTTTCTGCTTCGCCTTAATCTTAAGTTTAATTTCTGCTTTGACTTTTGCAGCGCACCCTCACACACACACACACACACACACAGCAATCAAAACACACACTCTCATATACACAAAAATTCAACATTTAATGCATATTTTCTAAGCCTTATTTTGATACCCTGTAGCCTAAATAAATTATTTCAATAGCATATAATATTTGTGCTAAGAGACCTGTAAAGTATTCCATGGGTCTATCGATACTATCGATATCATTATCGAGGTTTTTCCAAGCCTTGCCTTGCTCTTACTATCGATAACATAACAAGACTCTATCTTTACTATCTTAACTTTCAACTATCACTGTAGAGTTGTTATTTTCAATAGGAAACTACTAGTTATATGCTACCGATAGCATCGATATGTTACTATGAATATAATTAGCGACGTTTTTCCAAGCCTTGACTTGTTTTTACTATCGATAACATAACAATACTCTATTTTTAGCATCGATAACTTTCAACTATCACTATAGAGTTGATATTTTTACTAGGAAACTCCCAGTAAGATTCTATCGATAGCATCGATATGTTACTATCGATATCATTATCGAGGATTTTTCCAAGCCTTGTCTTGTCTGTAGTATCGATAACATAACAAGACTCTATCTTTACTATCGATAACTTTCACTGTAGAGTTGTTATTTTCAATAGGAAACTACCTGTTATATTCTACCGATAGTATCGATATGTTACTATGGATATAATTATCGACGTTTTTCCAAGCCTTGTCTTATCTTATTTACTATCGATAACATAAGATGATTCTATTTTTACCATCGATAACTTGCAACTATCACTATAGAGATGTTATTTTCACTAGGAAACTACCAGTTAGATTATATCGATAGCATCGATATGAAAAGCAATCTCTAACGAAACTTTAAAGCGGCTCTTTAGCTCTAGTACCGATGTTATCTTGCGAAATACACAGTATCTGCTAGTCGGGCAATCTTAACTAGCGCTTATATTATTGTTTGTTTGCGGCGTTTTTCAGTTGGCCAAATACGAGGAATACAATGTAAGCTTTACCGCGTTTAAGTGCGACAGTGTGTGTAACTGGCGACCTATTTGCCTGTACGCACACTCACACACACACGCTGAAAAACTTGCTTGGCCCTCACGCCCCCGCTTGTTAACTCTCACTGACTGTTTGGTTGGTTTGGTTTGGTTTGGTTTGGTATGGTTTGCTTTGGTGGGCTTGGTTGGCTGACTGCCTCTCATAACACATTAGCGAAAGTGAAAGCCTCCATAATGACTGCTCCCAGTTGATTTTAATTTGCTGTGCGTGTCTGTGTAACACTGTGCGCTCTTACGGCCATAAATTTATATTAGTTGGCCCAGGCAACGACTACGACAACGACAACGACAACGATGGCGACAGCGACATCAAGATGCAGATGACGATGGAAGCTCCTGCTAGATGGTGTTTGGCGATGAGCCTGCGCTGCTTATTTGCTCATACATGTTTATAAAGATTGTTAAATATTTTAGGACCAGAGACTAATATGAGCTTCTTTAAATTATATCAAAGTTTAAATGAAACAAAGTGCTGCAAATCGATTGTCGACTTGGAGAGAGTTTGAAGCGTTTTTTAACACAATAATTTAAGCTTAAACAGGCAAGCCAGAAATAATTTGCTGAGTTATAAATTTTATGTAACATTTTGTATTACAAAAAAAAAAACCATTCAAGAATAAGAAAAACTGTACAGTTTATATTTGAAATTTAGGTAATAATGTACTAAATATGTATTGTTAAATTACGTTGTACAACACTGAGATCGATAACTTTTCGATACATAAGTATATAAAGGAAGGATTCAGGATAATCGCTGAGCGTTTATTCGGTAAAATTATCTTTTATATTTTTTTGCAACTAACATTTCGGTTTGATCCCTTTAAATGTCCTCTAAAAGTGTCAAAAAATACTATTTATAATATATGGTAAAAATGATATAATGCCAAAAAAAAAATGTAAAAATCTAATTACTAGGTACTATCATAATTTAGATAAGTTATGATGATCCCAAAGAAATTGCCTTTCCCATCACATCTCTAGTTTAAATTATAAAATATCGAAACTGCATTCTCTCATTTTCTCCCATTTTAAACATCTTCCTTTTTAGTTTTTGTTTACATACATTAGTTGGTTTGGGGCATTTTTATTCAGTGTATGTAAATGCTGAAAATTTGAATTGAATAAAACCGCAATTTCCATAACATATTCAATTGAATTCATTTGCAGCTGTTAGTTGGCAATTTTAGGCATATCATCCACAGGACTAACCTGCCCAAATGAACTTAAAGCAGACTGTCTGTTAATTAAAACTTCAGCATTTTATTGAAGCGTAATGTCGATGTTTCACCCACAAGCAGTTTAGTACAATTTCAATTACCTTTAGCCAAAGTTTCAATTTAATTGCATTAGCAATGCATGGCAGACATTTTCCGTAATATAACATTGTTCTTTTTTTTGTTCTTGCGCCCTGAGGACTGCTTGAAACACAGGCCACAATGAAATTTGATATAATCTCGGGCACATTACAAGGAAATAAATGGAAGCAGCCAAAATTGATTTGACTGGCCCCATTGAGAAGCCATTCAACCAGCCAAGGATTGCAGCTAAGTCTAGATGAGCTGAATGGCTCAGACTTGGACACATTTGAATTTCATTTGCAAGCTTACACATGGATGCATAAATATTTACGACTATTAGTTGAGAGAACTTGAAAGTTTTTCGATTTGCTCTCAAAATACATTTGCATATCGATGGCGATGGGGATTCCACTTCTAACAAAAATAAGAATACAATTAAAATAAACTTTACAAAACGTTTGCACTTTTTATGCGTGATTTTAGAAATTGTTTTAAATATTTTATGCTAAATCTATGTGAAAACATTTTGTTGCACGAATTGAGTCAACAAAATGCAAATTAAATCGGGACCCCCAATTGAGGTTGAGTGGGGTTCGCAGGAGCTGCCAAACTGGCTTGTAAATCAAGACACATACTGAAAGGCACAACAACAACAACAGCAACAACAACGGAAACTGCTCGTCTTTTGCACGTAGCCCATCATTATGAGAACCCCCTCGGAGCCCCGACCACATCCCCGCCTGTATGCCTTTCCTTATACTTGCCCTCTGTGTTTGTGTGTTCGTGTTATTTATTTATTATTTATGTAGCTCAACTAAACGTTTTGCCACAAAAATTATAGCATAATATGTCAAAAGGCAGAAAAGGCCTTTTGCTTTAAATAATAACAAGAAGTTTACATTTTGGTACTACGAAATTTGTATACCCTTTAAAAGCATCACTTTATTTAGAATATTTTTTTATTAGTACGTCCTTTATACGATAACTGGGCAAATGTATAACTAGAAAAGGATAAGTATTTTTATTTTGTTGTAAACTTTAAAAACCTGTAGAAAATAACAATGTTGAATTGTTGAATGAATAAGAAAAAATGTTAAATATAAATTATATATATTATAAATTTTGCTTTTAGAATTCAATATCTAAAATTAACAATAATATGTAATAACAATAAAGAAATGTTGATTGTGATATCAATTATAAAAACAAACAAAAAAGTATTGAAATTATGATATATATTTATTTATTTATATAATGTTAATGTTCACATTATGTTAAAACTATGAATTAACAATAATTCTTAGCCAAGACTAATATGAAATATAAATTTCAAGTTTTGCTTTTAGAATTCAATACTTATTTATTTCTTAAAGTAAACTATAATGCAATTTTAAAGAACAAAAATATTCATATATTATAAGAAAATACCGCTTCAGCTCAGAATACTGACAAATATCAGCTCAGAATTTTGACAAATATCGTGTCACGTATCGAAAGTAACCACTCAGAATCACAGTCAGCCGCAGGAGTCATAGTCCATAAAACAGTCACTGTTATGGGCACAGTCTGCAGTCCAAACACTTAGTAACAGTCACGGTTCCGATAACAGTCAGAGTTCTGTTGTTAATTAACCTTAATATTAACATCAATTTAAATTTGCTAATATATTTGAATACTTATAAATACACTTCTAATTTATGAGACATAAAGTTTTTATGTGTTAAAAAAATCACAGTCTGTGATATTTATCACTGATATTGGAAAGTAACTGTTCACAGAAGCTGTGACTGTGACTGCATCCCAACAATTTCTCTACCAAATATTGAAATAAAAGTCTCGAATTTCAAATATTGTGATTTTCAGCAAATTTTGTTGCAAAAATAATCAAAATAATTAATATTTTTTTATTTACACTTATATATGCTCTTGATTAAATTATATGCGAAGAGCCTTCTAATGAATTGCAATGCACTTTTCTGGAGCATTTGCAGGCTGCATGACAAAGTTATGATGCTTTCTTGTATTGATATTACGTATACGTCAGGCGCGGCCCAGGCAAGCACTCCTAAGCCGCAGCCAAAACTCTATAAATTCTAAAGCTGCTATTAGCCCGGATTTAGTAGCTATAGCGAGCCTCATAAATTCAGCGCTCAGCGCCAACAACAAAGTGGATTTCATATATTTTTTTTGCTTTTTGTTGCTGCTGTTATGAATTTAAATGTGATGGACGGGCAGCGGCTTGTGAGTCACAGACGCTGTCCAGTTATATGGCGGAAAAAAAAGAAATTGTTATGCAATACACGAGACACTTCACCTTAAATCATTTGCCGCATCATTTAAATTTGAAGCATACGAGCAGCTGAGTAGCTGGAAAAGTTGCTGCTGCCTGAATAACTTTAGAGGCATGCAAACATTTTCTCTTTGTAGTCGTATTGGAAAAGTTTTTAGCTAGAGGCGAGTAGTTTTCAATGCGAGTTATGAAACCACTTAGCTAAGGCACAGACACTCGGTAGAAGTTCATTGTGAAGAGCTAAAGTTGAAAAAATAAATATATATATATATGTATAAAACTGAAAGCACAAGTTATGCAAAAGTCGAAAACTGGCTTTTAAATCATCGACTGTCAGCGGCACAAGACGCACAATTGCACACACAGACACACACACTTAAGCACACGCACACCTGGACAGCTAAAAAATAAAATGAAATCAAATTTATGCCTGTGTATATAGATTGTATATTGACTTTGGCTCAAAATAATGGCTAGCAATTTGTAGGGCCTACTTTTGTTTTTTTCTCTTTTTTTTCCATTCATTTTTTGGGCTGCAGACAATGAAATATACTTTGGCAAACACATGCCCCAAATTGCTGCACGTGTGTGTGTGTGTGTGTGTGTGTGTAGGTGTCCCTAAGCACCATCATCAGTTACAAGTGTGAACAATAAATTGTCATCAGCTTTGCGCCGTAGACTTTGCTTTTGCTTCTTCTTCAATTTATGGCGGATTTTCAATTTGTATGCCCCGCGACCAATTCGCACACTCAAAGTCTACACTATAAGCACCCCAATCCCCCTGCCCCCTCCACACCGTCTGCAGGACCCGCCGCCACGTAGGCTTCAGTTTTGTAGCAGCCTCTTTTCATGCCGCACCAACTTGACAACGCACATAAGTATGCTATACAAAAAGAAACGGATGCGGATGTGGGAAAAAACATCATGTGAAGTTTTCTTTGCGATTTCGTTTTGATTTTCATTTTGTTACTGTTGTTGTTGTTGCTGTGTTGTTGCTGTTGTTTGCCTTGTCGCTGACATTTATTGCGCACATTCTCTGCCATTGATTTTTTATGCGTTTTTGAAGTAGTTCAGTTGGCGACGCTCATAAGTAGGCAACGTTATTTTTTCTCTTTCAATTTTTCTGTTATTATTCGATTTTTGTCAGATTCTTCATTTTCTTTTTGTACACACTGATTATGATGTGAGTGTGTGTGCATGTGCGTGTGTGTGTGTGTGTGTGTGTATGTGTGTGGCATATATTTGGCACTAATGCTATAGCTGTTTTCAAGTGTATTTTAATATGGTTTATGCTGTGCCGGAAACTTAATAAAGTTTGTTGTTCTTGTTGTTTTTATTGCCTTCAAGCTGCTGCTGTTGTTGTTGTGTTGTAGTTGTTGTTGTTGTTGTCGTTGCTGCTGCTGTTGTTTGTCATAGCAAAACTTTACACATTATTGACAGGCAATGGCATATGAGATTTATGGCAACAATATGAATTCTGTATAAGTTTGGAGTGTCAATCAAAATTGCGTTTCCACTATATTAAAGTAGAACATCATTTGGACAAATTATTGATAAATATAAGAGAAGCTCATAAGCAGCGCTCTAAAATAACTAGTACAGAATAAAGATGTTGTAAAAAATGAAATAGTTAAGAAGGATTTAATGAAACAAAGTGAATGAGGCGGATAATGCATACGATTATTCGATTTTATGTAGTTTTATGCAGTGTTGGAGTAAAGAGGGTGCCATGAGAACTCTAATTGCTTCCTGAAGACCGAATAAAAGCTGAAAAAAATGATATCTACTTTATTCCTTTTGGCTGTAATTGTTTGATTGAAACACAATGCAACTTTTGAAACGTTGGACGAACTTTTGATAGTACCCAATGTAGGGTCACCTCAATTATGGAATTTCAGCACACTAGAAATATTAAAATATGCCTTAAGGATACCTTCAATATGTAGCTTTATACCTCAAGTAATGCGTAAAAATAGTCATGAAAGTCATGTCAGGGTTAATAAATGTTTGCGGACTAATCAGACTTTCAAAGTAATTAGAACACACTTTAAATGAATGCCCACATAGTATATTCAGGGTAGTTGTTATCGGGCAAAATAATACTTGCTAAATTTAGAATTTTAGGATTTTTAGAAATTTTCTTTGAACGAATTTCTGAGGAAGCTTTTTAAATGTGACCTCACGAATTGAAGCTTTAAACTTGTCTGTTGCATGATAGCAAAATATGTAGGAATATTGCACATAAAGGAGTCCCCCTCTCATACTTATATTAAACATTCAATTATTACATTCTAAACGTAACCAATGGCATTTTTGTGCTTGGTATTTGGAACTTATTGAGCACATTCTAATAAATGAACACGTGCGTTTTAAAAGCGCACATCGATTTATATTAAATAACAGTCATATTTCAAAGCAATTTAACTAGTTTTAAACATACTAAAGTTGTTACACACTGAATATTGAATGCATGAAAATTGCACATGTATCTCAACACCATTTAACTTTCACATAACATTGTTAAATGAAGCTCCAGCTATGCCCGAGCAGCTACAAAAAATAAAAAAGATTACAAGAAATTTAAAATATTCAAGCTGGTGTTAGATTTGAAGCCAACACTTGGGGCTGCATATGGAGTCGAGTCAATGAACGCTGTGGATGCCATTAATCTTCTAGTTACATGGGGCTGCAGTCAGGGAGCTGCTGATGCTAAAACTCATGCTGGAGCTGTCATGTAGCGGACACTTGCAAACAGCCTCCGGGTTATGTTGCAGCTTGAGTTGAGCGTGCGGCCAATGCAGCCAAGTGGAGCTCCATCAGCGGCAGCTTCAGCTTCAGCTCCAGCTCCTTCTCTAGTTTCTATAGCCTGGCATATGATATTCGAGATATTGTGCGGCTATCTTAGCCCATCTCTTGGGCAGTCTATTTGTGTAGGTTTTTAACGCCTTGGGATATTGGCTTGCCTAGAATAATTTCAATGAACCTAAGCCTCAAATATGCATTATAGCGGACATTGGCCAGCGGCTAAAACTGTATGTTATTTTCTATGAATGCCTCCACACCCCAATCCACTATTATCACGATTTAAGCAAATACACCCGCGCTACATTTTCGAATAGAAAATGCAGAGAGCAGCCTTCAAGGCCTTGGGGGAACTGGCTCCTGTTTCCACAGACAGACAGAGAGACAGGCAGACGAGGAATATGCACAACAAGCCACAGACGCCTTTTGATATGCAAAATAAAATTGTGCACAACGATTTTAATAAATATTCCCCACACACACACACAGAGAGAAAGAGAGACACACATACGCATACATACAGCACAAGTGTCGATGCGAGGACACGACAACGATACAGGACATGTCGAAGCTGAGGATGAGCAGCTTATTGAATTTTTTAGAAGCCTTTTTATGCACCCATGCTCAGACACATTGGTATTGTTGTTGTTGTTGTTGTTGTTGCCTTTTCTGGTTGTGGCTTAAATGATTTAAGCCAAATGCTTTTAAAGTGCTTTAGGTGAAATATTCGAAATGTTTAATAACTTTTAAATGCTCGTCCTTTGACATAAATAAACAAATAATAACAAGCTTATGATTTAAGCAAATGATAAAATATTTAAATCTAATATTGAAATGAAATCAAAGCTAAGAAAAACAAACTGAGAAAAGTCTTTTTATGCTGTTTTTGCCATCAATCATCTTAAGTATTTATATGACCATACAGTTCTGTCAGGTCCTTCAACACTTTAAGCCTTCAAATTTAACTAAAAACTATTTCAATTCGATTGGAAAGTATTTAAAATACTTAACTTAAGACTCAGATGTGCAGCTGAAATTACTTTTATGATCCGCTTAACGCAGCTAAGTTGAATTTATTTTATTTTTGTATCACATTACATCTATTGTGGCTCAATAAAATACAATTTCATGCCACGCTGCTGCACTGTTTCTCAAACAGTGACAACAAATCAGTTGCAAATCCTTAAATCAGCTTAACTTGAATCAGCTAACCAGCATATTAAAAGCCGCTAAGTCAAAGCCTTTTTGCAACTGTCAGTCGGCAATCGGAGAGGCAAACAGTATAATGCCAAGGTCAATCAATGGCTTACCTGACAGCTGCACAGTTGAAAAGCACTTTGGAATTTATTTGCATTTGATGAACCCTTTAAGAGCAATACTTTATTTACTTTTTGTTTTTGTTTTTATTTTTATGCGCACCACTGCAGTTAAACTTATAATAAATAAATTGCCACCGCAGAGCCACCGGAGAAAATTGTGCAACGAGGCAGAAAGTTTATAGGCGCATCAGCCAGCCAGAAAAAAAAAGAAAGTGCAAAAGAAAAACAAAATCAAAATAATAAAAAAAGGATAAAAAAAAAAATGAGAAGAAAATACACAAAAAGCCAAAAGTCAAAAGGCCACACCATCAGCCACAGGAAACGGGCAGCTAACCAACCAACCAGCTAACCAAACCAACCAGTCATTAAGCCCTGTCCTGCCCTGCCCCTCAACCTTTAGCCTCAGCCCCCACCCCGTTTTTATTCTCCACTCTGCCGCGTTATCAACAGCGAAAAAAGTCGATCGTTAAATCAAAAGGGCGCATTCGAGTGCCTGCAACATCATTAGTTGCAGTTCATACACACTCAAGCGCAAGTTATAGCGCAGATAGATACTCGCCCTTCATCCCCCCCTCCACACACACACACACACACACACACTCTATCACAGCCTGTGGGAAAGCCCTGCCACCAGCACCCCCCCTGGTTGCCTCGCACGCGCAGTTTTTCTGTGAGGTGTCCAAATTAAATTTGCATCAGTTGCTCGACGAGCATCTAAATGATGCCAAAAAATATGAGTGTGCGTGTGTTTGAAAGTGCCTATGTGTGCATTTGTGTGTGTGTGTGTGTGCTTTTTTGTAGCATAAAGCCAAACAACAAGGAGCAGCAACAGCAACAACAACAACAACAAGTGCAGTACTCACTTTGGCGCTTTTGCATATTTTATTTTTTATTTTTTTTTGTGTGTAGTTTACTCTTGATATCCTGTAACCAGAAATTGTGACAAAAGGTATGCTAGTGTTGAATAAATATATTCAAACGATTTCCGAAACCACAAATTCTTATTTGGATTGACAGAATATTGTGTATCAGCAAAGGACTCGGAAATGGAAATCGAAATGAGTACTCAATATACGCAAAATTTATAGCCCCTACGATTATTGTTCAACGGAAATCCGACTGATTATATGATCTAGATCAAAATAGTTTGCTATTTAAAAAAAGTTTCCTTTTGATATTCTTTTTCTTCGATTTTTATTACTAGCCTCACGCTATAAGAAAGAATATCATTTTTATTTACACGAATTAGAATCAATCATGAGGTTTTTTTAAGCCACTGTCAATACCATTTAATCAGCCTACATAGGCTAGTAAGTTGAAGTCTGTTAATGTAAATTCAATGAAATAACCTATATTTAATTAGCCATATCATAAAAGGTTTGTAAAGGCAAATAAACATATCATAATATATGTTGGAATTAAATAATGTTTAGTTTTATATACGTGTCTACTTTCAAAACTATATTAATTTTCAAATTTAATTCATTTTCAATCAGTCCATAAATGTGCATAATTTAATCCATAAATATGAATATGAACAACTTGCTTAAGCTGCCACGATAGGTAGCAGAAAACGGTTTTAATGAACATTTATACAAATTAAAACAGAAAATTAAAATAAAAGTTATAAAATTGACAGTAACATGTTGAGAAACTATATATTTCTGAAGTCATTTGTATGTCTAAGTAAAATTCAAAATATGGTCATTAGTACTGGTATCTTAAGCTTAAGCTGTCAATTGACGGGACTATTGATAGTTTTCTAACTCTATCATAAATCTCTATCCATATAAGGTATCTTCTAGTCGAGCACACTTCCATTTGGCTGATAAGCGCGTCAAACTGTTGGCAGCGGATGTGTGCATGTGTCTCCACCTGCCTGCATCCAACTCACACCAACCCTCGCTCTATCTCCTCTTCCTGTGTATGTGGGCACTTAAATAATTTAGATTTTTGTGTCTAACATGCACAAGTGCCACAACGGCCTAAAAGATTCAAGTGCAGCAGACAGCAGCAGCTGCAGCAGCTGCCAAAGTGAGTGACCCAGTTAGATGGGGAAGGGGAACCACCGGGGCAGGTTGTTGCACCAGTGGGGAAAGAGCCAAATTGTGGAGCAGTCGCGTACTCTGAATTATGACTGTCGTCAGCCAGTGACTGTGACTATAACTGTGACTGTGACTAACTGTCCCAGTGACTGCCATGGTTGACATTATGCGCTCATTAAAATGTCAAATAAATTCAAATGCAAAAATATGCATTTTACTTTGGTATGCAAAAGGACGAATCGTGACAGTACGAACAAGTGCTGCACTTGAAAAAAGGATAATGCATAGGGATATTTACTTAAGTCATGGCTCCTGACGTGTGCTAACGGGTGAAGCTTAACTCGTCTAAATTGCGAACTTTGAACTTTGCTAAACGGTCAACAAGCGATGCAGAATATTGCAACAGAATATATTTGGGATTTAGATAGATGTACATATGATATAAATAGGGATAGAATGTAGCTAACATAACTAGAAGAAGGCAAGGATTTATAATTGTTGAAATAAAAAGCTATTGAATATACAGGACACAGATATTTATGGAACCATAAAGTAACTAATCTACTTTTATTAAAGTTAAGGCTACTTATAGTTGAATTATAAGAGATATATCCTGAATGTATCTTTTGGAAAATCTTTGCATATTTATTCAAATTAAATATTGTTGTAATAACCTATTTGTGTGATATTTAGAAGTTTCCCAAGAGTAAGAAATATCGCTTTAAATATGAAATGGGATTGGGATAGAAGATTCATACCGATCACGTACCTTTAAAGCAACTATTTTCCTTTTGGTTTGTAGTTCATTTTAATAACAACTTCAAGAAGTTTTCAAGCGCATAAAATTTGATTAAAATACCCATAATTTTAACTTTAGCACCACTCATAAGGCAATTTTAACAGACTTTTGGAATACATGCGAGTACCATTAATACATTTTGATATCAAAATGCTTGCCAATAAAAAAGAAACATACACGTTCTACTCATTAACTTCTGTCAACATTTTTTATGGCAACACCCATCCGCCGGCATCTTGGTTTATGTGCACTTCCGGCCACAATGGCCATTAAAGCGCACATTTATTTTAATTAAAAACAATTTCCGTTGTTGCTTAGTCCTTGCAGTGGCTGGTGGCAAAGCACAGGAAATCATTCAATTGCTGGTCTATTGTGAGAATATACATGCTTTTATAATTATTATAACGAGCTTCTTCCGCACTTCATTTTGAACTGCACGGCATTTAGCCAAGGATCTGGCAAGCTGCATTCTATTGGCCATTGTCTTAAAGCCATTTCAGATATGTGAATAAAGTGAAATACACCAGAGCTATTTGACATTTCTTACATGCTCAGGAGCTGGTGTGGGAGGACGAGGAAGCTCTATTACTCTTATATCCAGGCATTGAGTGGCATTTAATTAATTTGCTTTGAATGCGATTTGGGCCTCCTTTTTTTCATACAGTTTGCATAGACTTGGGTCTACTCTTTCAGCAGTTTCTCGTTAGCTGTAAGTGGTTTGGTTTTTTTTTCTTCTTGGATTTGCCACATGCCGTGGCCTAAGCTGTAAATGAAGTTTTGGCTTCCTATCGAAATCTGGCAGAGGCAGGCAATTCAATCAACATTTTGCTGCATTTGCTTATTCAATTCGCAATTCGCAATTCGCATTTCGCAACTCTCAGTTTTCAATTCTTAATTCTCAACTTTTCATCTCTGTTCTTGGTTTTTGCAGCTGCCAACATCGTAGACAACGACTTGTTGCCCTCCATTGCGGCTGTGGATGATGTGTATATTGCCTCCTTGGTTCATGGGCACAACTACAATGGCAATAGCAACAACAACGGCCATGGGAACCACCATCTACACCACAACAATGCGGCACAGTTTGACAATGCACTGAATGAGCTGGATGAGCAAGTGGATGAGACAACTTATCCGCCGCCGGTATTTGACTTTGGCATGCCAAGGAATATTACAGCCCGGACAGGACACACGGCGGCCATCAATTGTCGCGTTGAGAATTTGCGCGATAAATCGGTGAGTTAAGTGCTCGTTCTGCAAGCTTATCTGAAAAATGGATAATGGTCTTAGTATATATATATATATATATTTTTTTATGCATTTTTAACTATCGCTGCGGCAAACATTGACCCTGCCTTGAACTAGTCAAGCTGAAAATCAAGTTACCGCCAAAGTCGCCAAGGTTTTTTTTTTGTCCTTTTGTCAGTTTGTTCAGCAACTCGTATCGTTTTCCGGTTCCGCTTTCATTGTCCTTGCCATCATCCCTCATGGCATCTTTTGGTCATTTTCTTGGTTGACTGACAGAGTTTCAGCGACGCTGTCCTTATTCCTTCCTCCATTCCTGTGAACTGCTCCTTTGTCAGTCGATTGGCATTCGCCACCCAGCAAAGTTTAGTTTATGGCTTTGCTTTGTATTTCAACTTTCTTTTTTTTTTTGTCTACCCACAATCCCTTGCCTTATTTTTAATTTTGTTTTTTGTATCTATTGATTGTTTCGCTGCTTTATCAACTTTCAAATTTATATTCTTCTTTACACTGCTGTCAATATTTTTTTTGTATCAAAGTCAGTTTTTATAAGGTTCTTGGCAAGTTTGTTTGCTCAAGTGCCGTTAAATGTGTGAACATTCTTAAACTTTTACTTTTCGAAATAAATGCCAATCAATTTATTTGATTTTATTTAAATAAATTTTAGTCATTTCGATTTACTGTAAAGACATCTTAATAAAAATATATTTCATTTCATTTCATTTATTAAGTAAAGTAATTATGTGTATTTGTGTGTGTTAATATAATTAAATAAGGAGAGACTCATGCCTGCAAATAAATAAATATAATAATTTAAATTGAATTTTAATAATAATTTAAACTCAATTTTATGCACAAGTATTTAAAGCTCTAAACAATATATACTCATTATTATTATATTTAATATTTTTTAAAGCAAATCACAATGACAAAAATTCATTTAATTGAAAAGCAAATTATTTCAAATAAATTAATAACATTGTTTCAATTTTATGTTGTTGAGAATATTTTGTGATCGACTAGTAGTATTTAATGAATATAAACAACGAAATAGAAACTATTACAAATATTTACTTTTATTTTTCAGAAAATTCTCTTTCCTTAAATAAACTACATAATTTTTCCACAAACCTGGTAACAATTTTATTAAGAAATTACTTATTAATTACTCTAATTGAAGTTGTAAAAACTACCAAATTGTTTAAAGGCACTCTTCGAATAAGGAATTAGATTCATATCTTGGAAAGTATATCTATGAGCTATAATGAAGCATGATGATCTGTAGATTGATCGTTTCTGCAAATATCTGTTTTTATATATTATGATAATATAGTTCTTTTTAATTATATGTGCTTCAAATAAATACATAAAATAAGACTAAAACTTAGAAATTTAGTAATTTCAGATAAGCGTACCTTGGTAAATTTATGAATATAGGCAAAAAGTTTTTAACAGCCTGAGGTTGATAGGTTTTGTAACTTTTAACGAGATTTTCAAAATGCTGAGTTTCTAAAGGCAAAAACGGTTCAAGTCTTTTCAATATTTTACTAACCGTTTTTTTTTTAAAGCCAGTGCACCATTAATCTAAAGAAATTCAAAGGTCACTTTGCCAAAAGTTTTCAGCTTAACCCCACAGAAAATTTGAGCATCTGTTTAAGTTCTACTTTCCATACCTAGCTTACCTTAGCAGTTCTTAAGCAGTTTCCTAATCTATCATTCAGTTGGTACACTGCTTTGCATAGTTCTACCTTTTTGGTGAGACATCCTTCACCTTGCAGTGAATCCACTAAGCCAAAACTATTGCGAAGACCTATCACAGTCGACCAAGGCACCGTACTCATCAGCAACCTCGTCATCAACCATTCCCGCATAGCGTGATTTAGTAGCACCTTTTTTTTTTTTTGATTCTTATTTTTTTTTTTTTTTTTTTTTTGATATGGCAGGTGCCGTTTCCTGTTGCCACTTTGACACTTTTAGTTTCGGCTTGAGCTTTTCTTGTTTTATTTTTCTTTTTCTTTTCATTTGATTTTTTTTTCGTCTCTTTGGGGCAACGAAAAGTTTTGGTTGCCTGCGGCAGACTCGCAGATTACTTTCTGGGCTGCTTTTGGGCTGCAGCGACCATTTTTCGGAGGCTTTGGCAACTTTAAGCCGCTGACATTTTGGGCACGCACTTCGTCCTGCTGCGGTGTCCTGGTTTTGTGTGCTGCTCGCAAATCGCTTTGTCTGCCGCTGCCGCTGCCGCTTACACAGCCGGCGAGAGTATTTGCAAAAGTTTTTGGTTTTTTTTTTGTTTTTGCATTCCTCTTTTTTTTTTGTTTTCTGTAAAGCGTTTAGTTCATTTTGCCGTTTGGTTTATTAAATTTTCTACCTTTATTCGGGGCTTGGTCCCTTTTGCTGGACCAAAGCAATTTTTAAAATTGACTTAAGCGCTCATTGTCCTTTTGTCTCACAGTCACTGAATGCCCTGTGTGTCTTTCTCCATTTGCAGGTATCCTGGATAAGGAAACGCGATTTGCACATTCTGACTGCAGGCATTCTGACCTACACATCTGATGAGCGCTTCAAGGTGCGTATACGTAATCTACTTATTTCCCTTGCCCCTCTCTCTCTCTCTCTCTCTCTCTCTCTCTCTCTATTTTACTCTCCCATTTTGCTATGCCTGTCGTCACCTGGCTTATTAAATGGCCAAGGGGCATGCCGACCATTTGTATGCCAAGTCAGCTTAATTGCGTATGCAATTCGGTGCTCCTGGCCCGTCCAACTTGTATGCATTGATTAAATTTGCCCAAGGCAACATACATAGCATATAGCCAATGGCATTCTTGTCTTACCCCATCCCAGCTGCTTCAACGATTTATTTATGCATTTTGCTTGCAGGTCGTACGCACCGCCGATTCCAAGGATTGGACATTGCATGTGAAATATGCGCAGCCACGTGACAGCGGCATCTACGAGTGCCAAGTGAATACGGAGCCAAAGATTTCCATGGCATTCCGCTTGAATGTTATAGGTGAGTAAGCCAAACACCCCCGACAATCTCTACCCTACCCGGCCATCCTCAATTCCCGCCATTTTCTAATAAACACGCAACCAGGTCTTACGCATTGTCAGCGAGTTGTCTTGCAACTTGCAACTTTCTATGTACTGCTCACCTTAGCAAGGATGGGGCGGGAGTCGTTTAAATTGGCACAAAGTTTGTCGGGAGGGGAGCTGAGGTGGTGAAGGAGCTTATACCGAGCTCTTATAACGTTTTTGCAAGTCCTGCCTCATGTTGCAACATTAGCTCACATTGCAGAGTCTAAATATTCAATACAACTCAAATGAATACGCACATATGTATGTGTTTTTTATGTATTGTATTTTTTTTTATGGAGAAACCATAAAAAAGTGCTTAAAATGTAAAAAGACTTTTTGCCAGCCAAAAATGCCTTATGTTATTGATAAATAAACTGAAATATTGCGCATAAAAAATATGCCAGCGATTTTTATTTATTTTTGAGCCATGAGCGAAGCAAATTGAGGTTTGTAAGTATTTTTTTGTGATAAAAGTATTTTTAATTGCAGAATTGTAATTGCAAATTGATTAATTTTTTAAAGAAGTTAATCCAAGTGATGGAGCTTTTACATAATAATCAATTCTTTTTCCTCTACTTCTATATGGAGTTTCTATTCAAAATCCATCCTTTAAAATCATTAATGTGACTTAATATTGTGTCCTGCCAAGTAAGCCTTCTGAATTAATTTGTGGTTAAAGTAAACAAATGTCCCATAGAACATTTTTCCCAATCAAATCAGTAAATCAAGTATTTAGCGAATTAAATGCATAGTGTACGTCTTTCTAAAGGCATTCTATTTGGTATATAATTTCCCCCAGTCAAATTTACACCCTTACACGAACATTTTAAATTTATTAGGTTAAATGATCAATGTTACAAGAAATTGAATGCATATCAAAAAAAAAAGGTATATAATTTCATTATATACTTATTTAAATAGCTTATCAAAAACTTAATTAAGTTAAGATATTCTTGATATGGGAAAGTTATTCCTTGGGATTTGCTCAGCAGTAGAAATTCATTGGAGTCGGCAAGTCCGCGATAAACAATACAATCAAACCAGAAAAAAAAAACCAAAAAGAATTTTAAAACCATGTGTATGCTTCCATTTCGAAGAAGATCGTAAAAAATTATTTGTGTTGACATTCGAGTAGCCAGACACAGTACTACAAATTAAAAAGGAGTGCATAAAAACCAGAGAATTAAGAATATAATTATGCTTCCATTTCGGAGTTCGTAAAGGCAAATATGTATGTTTGTTGTTGTCATTTTATTGCCAGACAAATTTTGAATACTTAAAAAAATTAGTTGCCTTAAGCAAAGAGCCAGTCGGATCACCGACCAAGGCTAACAAAACTATTGACCGAGCGCCTTAGTGACTCCTGCTGTGCTAGAACAAGTTGGGAATTCCAAGGTGCATCGGTTGTAAATTGTGTTTTAGAGTTGCGTTGTGTGTGTGTTTTGCTATGTTATTAGTTACATTTTATCACGAAATGTGTAGCGCATTTAAGGAGACGTTGCGGACTTTGCAAAGTATATATATATATTCTTGATCAGCCGAGTCGATACAGCGATGTCCGTCTGATCGTCTATTCTATTCTATGTAAACCAATCTTTCAGTTTTAAAGCTATCGCAATGAAACTTGGCACATACCCTTCTTTTTGCTGCAGGCAGTACACATGTCGGATCCGGCCTGATCAGACCACTATAACATATATGTAAGCTGTTGTAGGAACGATTTTGTATAAGTAACTTTTTGTTTACGAAGATATAGTCACTAAAAATTATAATTATAATTAATATTTGCAAATTAAAAGAAGCACCGATTTTTCTAAGAGATTCTTAATGCCAGCTGCTAATTTATCTTAGACAAAATCACAGGCCAGACAACAAGATCGCTGGCGCCACGAAACAGTCGAAAGTGTTGTTGCTTTGTTCTTCAGAATAGGCAAAGAACGAGAAGCAGAAGTAAAAATGAGGAGATTGTGTGCGTGTTTTGCGTTTTTTTAGTGCAAAAAACAGCGTGTGTGTGATTAATGCTTACAAAAAAAAAAAAAAACTTATAGGGCTTGGGCATCTCTGGTATAAAACGTTGTGGACTTTTGGCAAACAAAATAAACGGTCACAACCCAAGTAATGTTAAAGGAAAACGTTGAACACCGCGAAATAAATATCTAGCATTTTCTTGCAACTCTTGAGCAACTTGCAGTGCATATAATCACATCATCAATTATAGTTTATCGAAGAGTCAGTTTCGCTGGACAGTTAATGTATATCAGAGGGACAGGGTATATCAACTGCTGGCATGTTATATACATATTTCTATATAGTAGTTCTATATAAAACCGGTATTGTGGTGTCGAAACTTCCATGTCTACTATTTTTCCACACGTTTTGCATGTAAACGCAATTTGCATTTAAATTCAATACTAAATTCATATGCTGGCTGTAATACACACCAGTCAACAGCCAACGAGACAAGGGCGTGGCCCCGAGGGCATTTCGATGTGAGTGTGTGTGTGTGTGTGTGTGTGTGTGTGTGGCATCCTTTGAGGTGTTTTTTGCACGTTTGTGCCACGTACTCATACCATTGTTTTGGTGTTTTACAAGTTTTCTACAATGGATTTCCGTTGCAGGCAGCATTTTGTGTCTCAGCTTCAAATCCTTGCCTCCTGTGTGTTCTGACTATATATATATATATATATATATGTGTGTGTGTATGAGTATTTGTTATAAATTGTTACACAAAAGCATGCACGTTCATGTTTCATTCATGTACGTAAAATTGATTTGAAACTTTTTTTTTGGCCCAAGCAGCCAACCAACTTCACGTCCAATGTTTGTCATCAATTGCCAGAGCTAAAGTTTGACTTATTCATTTATATTATTTTTTTTTTTTTTCTTTGCTGGGAAAGTTAATTGAAATTATTGAATAGTTTGTTGTGTCTTGGAAAGAACTTGGCACGTTTCACGTTGTTTGTTTGGCTGTGATTGGTTTAGTTTCAGTTTGATTCGATTCGATTCGAGTCGAGGCTGTTATGTATTCCCTGTTGTGCATTCAATCGTTAACTTGACCACTTTTGGCCCACTTGAGAGCCATTCATGTGATTCAATTAGGTAAAAATGTTGAATTCTTGATACGTTGAGTTATTGTGTGAAATTTGGCGCACATGTCCCGACATGCTAGATTTAACAGAAGGAGATTGAGCAGCACAGAAGCAGCAGGAGCATCTAGGGAATTTCCACAACAAATTGGTTGCCAGGAACAACCTGGGTTTATTTATAACAAACTCAAGTAAATGGCGCAAATTTCATCAACAGCTATAAAGTCGAATCAACGCTGTTGCTTCCTGTTGCCGTTGCCCCAAAAGCTTCCGCTGCAGTTGCAAACTGCATCAAGCGCACTTCCAAAGGTACGAAATATAATCCGGCCCTCCTTCCTTCTACCCCCATAACGCTCGCTCCGCACACCCACATACTTTGAATTGGGGTCTGGGCCCCGGCGACGGGAAGTCGTGGCAATGCCAAGAAAAATTTATGCTAATGATTTGAAAAAAAATCGTTCAGCTTGGATTTTCGTTGGCTTCTGGAGTTGGCGGCGTGATAAAATATTCTGTCACCGGTTTTACGCACCCAAACACGAACAGCGAAATTTCACTTGAAACGAACAAAATTCTTCAAGAGTGAAAGTAAACACATAATATTTTAGATATAGATTTAAGTTGTGTACACAGAACATAACCATTGAATGCAAAATTATATTAGAAATCACGCGGCAGGGTAAACCATATTTGTAAGCCTAAATCGATTTCTTATTATATACAGCTTATTGTGACCTTGCCAAGAGTTTAGTTCTTAAATATTTATCCACAAAATTCAAGTAATTATGAGCTGTTGCTTTAATCAGTCCATGTTTCAAGTTAAGGAAGTTTAACATCCTTGTCTGTTTCAGCTTACTTAACTTTTGGAAATGAGTTCCCTGAATAACCTTTTCTACCTCAATTCAAATTCCATATGAAAATGTAGATCCGATAAGCTTAAAGCGTTTTACGTTGAAAATTTTCATTTTCCTGTTTTCAGTTTAATAGAAATTATAACGTAATAAAGGGGGAAATGCTGTTAACTTTACTTAGTGCTTAACAGAACGAAGCGAACGTGGAAATACATATGTGGAATTGATAAAGGAACGAAGAAAAAATGTTTGAAAAGGATATCTGATATCTGAAACATTTCATTTGTAGATAAAATGCGGCTTCAGACACGAACAAATGATAACATTATGATTAATAAATATGGTATAATACTACATTCTCAATTAAAATGACGTGATGAAATTATATACGAAGTATAAATAATTTCCTTCCCAAAAGTCTATTTGAGTTCTTCAATCATCCTTGTTTGATTTCTCACCTACGTGTATGTTCACCAATAATATTAATTGAATTTTCAGTTGGACAACATTTGTTGACCACTTTTTGGGTCAAGCAAAGCTTGAATTTAAAAATATACATATATTTTCCAATATCTTGTGCTGAAATCTGGCTCATAAACAGAGCCCCACAAAGCACTCTGCATTCAGGTGGCCATTACGTGAAGAGTCAATTTCAGGGAATTGCTGGTGTCTGGTCTGTGTGTCTTTGTGTTATCAAATGCTGCCCATAACAGGCACATAATAATAATAACAAGTAACAATGCTCTATGACAGAGTGCACGACTAGACGATACCCTGCACTTCGATCGATATAGTAAAGGTTATGGTCTTTCGGCGTATTTTTATATGTAAATGCACTCATATTTTTGAACCAATACTTTTTAAATAAGTGCACTATTAAAGAATGTCAAGACTATACCTTCAAAATTTCACTTATATTTTAAAAATTTAAATAAAACTTGTCCTGCATATGATATATAACAAATTTCTATATATTTCGGGTCTCTAGCTTCTATTTAAACTATCAAAAGAGTAAAAAAACTATCGTTAGTGGCGGAAAAAGATAACCTATCGATACGATCGATAGTGGAATCGATTAATTTGCAACTTGAGCTGCAAAGTTCACTTTATGATACCCGTTGAACTTATTTTATGGTTAAAGGGTATAAATAAAAAGAACAAAAAACGAAAACTAAATGAAATGGCAAAACTAACACATAAAAATTTGTAACCACAAAGCCTAACATTTTTGGTTGGGCTTGGATTAGGGGCTGTTTGGGGCATTTTACTGTTGAGGGGGAGGGGGGTATCATTGACCCATTGTTGGGTGGGCGTGGCAGGGCCAATGAAGCCGTTGCCTGGCACAATTCTTGTTGCTGCCGCGCATTTTACACACATTTTAAGTGTTGTTAGCCAGTTGTTATTGTGTCTGGGAATACACACACACGCACACACACACGCACATAGGGTGGGCACAGGACATGCCATGTGTGAGTATGGGAGCCATTATGTTCACAGGGTTGCGTTGATGGCCTGTTGCCTGTATGTGTGTGTTTGTGTGTGTGTAGCTTTCTAATATCGCCCATGATTTTGGAAGCGAGATAAGTTGTTGTTGGCTGCTGCTGCCGGTTGGCAGTTGCCAGTTGCCAGTTTCCAGTGGCCTGCTACCAGTTACCAACTGGCAGCTGCCAGCTGCCGCAGACAGAGACAAATGCGTGGAATACTCGTACTCCCAAAAGCCCAGTCGCCACTCATAGTAGGCACTGAAAATTGGTTTAATGTTTTTTGGTGCGTCCATCGACAGTTTGGCTAACAGCAGCCAGTCAACAAAGTCAAATGTTGACGTTGTTAATGATGTGCTGAGGGTTGAGAGCCACGCCAGCCAGCTATATCAGCCAGTTAAGCCGATTTCACTGCGCAGTAAACACAAACAACGAGGCTGGCGTTGATGCTGAGTGGGCTATCCTCGACCTGCTTCAGTCAGTTAGTGAACTTGGCCATAGCTTGGCCTAAGCTTCCAGCTAATTGACACCAACAGACAGCGGTCCCAACATCCTCTTGGTTTTCAGGTACAGTTATGGCCATAATTCATTTTCGGTTCAACTTTATATCTATTTAGTAGCTAAGCCTATAACATAATAAGAAGTCAGCTTCAGGGTATCGAGAATAAATATGTACCCTTATATACAGTTTTTTTCATGTAAAAACTCAATTCTCACCCATTTTTTCTATGGCAAATGTAATTCAAATTTTCTTAAACTATATTCATTCATTGTAATAAAGCTTACAATGAATGAGTTAGGTTGAAAACCCGAAAATTCCTACATACGAATACACATTTTTCATCCTATTGATCCTATGGTAGTAATTAGTAATTAGTAGTAATTAGTAATCAACTTCTAAAGAGTGTATTTAAACTTAGAACGGCTTAGTTTGCTTGTGCTTTTTTGTACAACAAAAAAGTTTTTCATACAACTCAGTTTTTCACGTATTATTCCTATGGCAGCTCTATGTTAGAGTTTTCCTGAACCGGCTGATCGGCAGGATAACCCAAGGCAAAAAAAAATATGAGAAGCCGTTCATTTGAGTCGGCAAGTCAACGGAAAGGACGCCACTTCTGGAGCGATCTCAAAATTAGGTAATTAGGGTAATCCGATGCTGAAGTTTGTCAGCCACTGTCTATACAACCCGATCGAATGATGAGAAGTAGGAAATTTTTAAATAAAATTATGAATTTCAAGATTATAACGGCCATTAAGCTAAGAAACAATGAAGAAAGAAAAGAAAGAAAAATAATAAGAAAAGACAGAGAAGAAAGCAGAGATTTTAAAGATGAAGCTGTTCCAATACAAATTTCGAGTACCTCGAAGATTTAATAAGTCCTACAACAAAACGAGGAATCGAAAGAAACCCAAAAATGTTTAAAAAATATGTATGTATAATTATTAAATTTACGAAGAAGATCGTAAAAAAATATTTGTGTTGGCATTCGAGTACCCAGACACAGTTCTTAAAATCAAACAGGAATGTATGAAAAAACCAGAGAATTAAGAAGATAATTATGCTTCCATTTCGTGCGGGAATCGAACCCCCAAGACCTCCCCCTGCACCAGCGTGTGAGTCCCGAATGCAACACCACAGCCTTCCAACAAATTTTGGCGACTAAATCAGTATATGTTCTGAGTAGCTTATAGATATTATTATATTATATTATAAATATACAATTAGGTGGGTTTTGATATCAACAATAGCTTTTGTACGCTTCATGCAATATCTTGGTATTTTAAAGACTCTGGTACTTCAGCAAAGGGAATCATCATCTGTGGCAAGTTTAATTTCGATAGCTCAAAACTGAGTGACTAGCATAGAAACAGGCAGACAGGTGGACAAGGACAAAAAAAACTCGGATATTGAAGCTGATGAAGAATACATATGCTATGCAAAGGTATATAATAAGTAATCTGTGTAAATTGAATACAGGAATACATATTTGCAGCTGGTCAGTTCGTTTTCACAACGGTGTTCAGAAGTTCCCCACTCTGTATTGTGTATTTAACTGAGACTAGCATGCTACATTATTTTCAAAGCGCAATTGAATCCTAAATAGTGTTGTCCCAGCTCGCCAGCTACTCAAATTCATTGTGTCACGTAGTGTGGACCACTTAAACCTGTTAAACCTGCTCATTATCGAGTGGAAATGGATGCCAGACTATTGTCACTCTGGTGTGCAGGGGCATCCTAGATTCATTGAACGTAATTGTGGATCGCCTCTTGAATGCCACCACACCGTTGAAATGTGCGTTGCCTGAGGGTAAACCACATGCTTAACAGCCGTAACCAGGGTGGGATGAGGAAAGGGTGGGGGAAGGGGAGGGGGAGGGGGTATGAGCCCATGCCAATAGTGGATTAGCGTGTGGAGCACCTAGAAATGCTATTAATCAATTTTGTGCACGTTCCATTGCCGTTGCAGTGACGCCGCCAGATGCCAAAGCGATTATTGCCGGTCCAACAGATTTATACGTCAAAGTGGGCAGCGTCATAACGCTCACATGCCACGTGAAACAGCCAGCAACGTCGGCTCAGGATATTGGACCAATTTACTGGTACCGCGGCCCCTACATCCTCACGCCCTTTGTGGCGCATCCCAACGATGCTGCCATCGATTTGCAGCGCATCTCCATGGAATCAACGCTCGCCGAGAAGCTCCAGAGCAGGTAAGCCACAGCCACAGCAGTCGTATTGGATTAGAAATGTGTTCACCATAATCATGAAGAATCAAAGTGAAGGTATTCACACGATGGAATAGCCCAAGGGGGAGGGGCCAAGCAAGCAGCAGCAGCAGCAGCAGCAGCAGCAGCTGCCAAGCTGTTCGGGTGGCTGAGTGTATGAGTGTGTGTGTGTGTGTGTGTGTGTGTATGTGCTAGAGTTGTAAATTGTAGTTCAATTGAAGGCAGAGTTTAAACGTTCCATTCGTGGTGAACCATAGCATATTAACTTATATAGTGGAATTAAAAATTAAATTCCAATTTTAATTCGAATAATCATTAAAATATGCGAGCTCAGAACTCCCCCTAGCTTCGTATCCACATAATAATTTTCCATGAATATTTGTTTTAAGTATATTTTTTGATTCGAGGCAGTACTTTTGTGCTCTTGTAAATAAAAAAATAAAATTCAAAATAGAATATACACATCCATACTTAGTACGAGTATATGTAAGCTTGTTCTCCCTGGTCTGTGTTTTTTATCCGATCCTTGTTAAATAAATCATATATATAAGTGTCAAGGCTAGGTTAGTCAAGGTTGCAAAATTGTGGCTAGTCTTCAATCTTTTTATCAGTTTGTGGTATCCACGATTTAAATAAATGCGATCTGCATCCGTTATACAGGATTCTATATCCCTATTATAACTTTTCCCTCCATTTTATAAAGTAGAAAGGCAGTAGAAAGTAGTCTTCAATCTTTTTATCAGTTTGTGGTATCCACGATTTAAAATAAATGCGATCTGCATCCGTTATACAGGATTCTATATCCCTATTATAACTTTTCCCTCCATTTTATAAAGTAGAAAGGCATTAAACCGAACGAAAAGAACGAAAGAACAAAAGAACTAGTTGAGCACATTTGTAGTTCGCACAAGCGAAATTTTAGTTCGCTTTCCAAGTTGATTGAATCATTTGATCGAACTCATTCCGATTCCCGCAATACAACTCTAGTGTGTGTGTGTGTTAAGAGTGCAGGACTCTGTGTATTGAGGTGCTTGTTGATTTCCAGCTCAATAGCTAGCCTGGCATTTTGAACTTTGATCAATGAAGTTGAATTCATGTGGCAACTGATTGGCCCACTGGTCGTTGCAAGTGTCCCCCATTGCACCCACCGACCTGCAGCACAATTGCTTTAAGTTTTGCTTTAATGTTCCAGATTACGGATTGCCAATGCCCAGCTGCTGGATACGGGCAACTATACGTGCATGCCAACAACAGCGGAGGCGGCCAGCGTTGTGGTCAATGTCATTAATGGTAAGTGGCTTTGGCTGTCAGCTACAGCTGCATCCTTTTCATATCCTTCACCTCAACTCAACTCAACTCAATCCAACCCATCTTATCCACAGACGAGAGTCCTGCGGCTATGCAAAAGAGCGGCGCCAATGGCAGCTGTTTAAGGAGCAGCGTCAATTTTAGCCTCGTCCTTGCGTTGGCCGCCAGCGCGGTGGTGCGGTGGATGCGTTGGCTTCTTGGCTCTGGCAGCTTATCCTTAGTGCATATCAATTATGTTGTCAGGCAATCAATAAGCAAATCCATTAAACAACAAAACCAACAGCCAATGACATCATGATAATTAAGTAATACATAACTTCTGTACATAATTTTATTGATAGATAACTTTAATTTGTATCTGGACAAACGAAAAAAATTGCAATGCAAATGTTTATGGCATGCAATAAACAATGACACTTAGAGTTAATTTTATGCATAGCGTAAAAATATGAAATTATGTAACAATAACTAATAAAACAAACATTTACAACATAACGATAGGCTTATAATAACGAACTAATTATATATACAAGAAAATCGCTGATAAAAAATAATTATAAATGTAATTGCAAAATGTGTAAAATTACTGGCTCGTATTAATTGATGTACTAAATTTCATTTAACACTTTCCCTTGCACCATGTTAGCTATAAACAAAAAACAAAAATAACAAAAAAACACATCACAAACAAAAACTACAATGAAAATTAATATAAATAAATAGCGGTAATGATAATAACTAAATTAATTATATTGTTAATTTGAGAAACAATTTATGCTTAACAAATGCAAATGCAAATAATTACAGCTATTAAATGTAAATGTAAATATCAATAACATTTTCATTTTATATTTTCGGTTATCTCAATTAACTAATTTCGATTTTAATTTGCACTACAGCAAAGAAGAAAAAAATACCTAAAAACAAATAAAAATCAATTTAAACTAATGCAAATAAACTCTCGTAAATGTCAGCAAAAACTATCAATAAACGTAAACTATATAATTGTAATATAAGCTAAAGTAAATACGAGTACATATATTGTAAACAAACCAAAATTGCACACATTCACATCTAAACTTTATAATTTATCGCAATTTGGTTTTTCAACTAGAAACTGGAACAAAAAGTGTAACTCATTTAATGTTCAGCAGCATAAGCAAAAGTTCTCTACGGCAACGTGAGCTAAAATAAAACTTCATTTGATTAAAGAAAATATAACAAAAAATAAATAACAAAATGTTTGTTTTTAATTTACATTTTATGTGCCCTTTACTAGCTAATTGCCTTTGACTTTTAAATAATTTTTTAAATATTTACATTCAAAGTGGTTGATTTTTTTTTTATTTTATATATATTTTGTGCGCGGGCTGTTTTAATTAAATTTGACTGTTCATGTCCATTAATAAGCGCGTTGTAATTTGTAATTATTCAAGCTTTACGCAAGGACATATTACAAGGCTGGGATTAACGTGGGCTCTTGTTTGAACACATTAAATCAATAAATTGTTAATTTCCTGCAGACCTAATTTAATTTCAATTTCAGTTGGCTACAGAACATGGCAATGAAGGCCGCCAGCTTAAAGTAAACGAAATCGTTTCAAATTAAGCGATTCAGATAAACCCAACGACTAGTCATTAATTCGCATGGCCGGGGCCCACAGCGCGTATGCGCAATTTGTGTGCGGGCTTCGTTGGCTGGCCCTAAGGGCCAAGGCGCAAAGTTCTCGCTCGGACGGACCCTGGGCTCACAGCTGCGGTCAACTTATACGCACTGTTAATGGCGACCTCCTCACTTCTACCCAGCCCCCTCTCAAGGCCACACACACACACACACACACACACACAGCGCGTTGGCGGGCAACAAAGCGCGACGCTTCTAATTTCGGGCTTGCGGCGCGTATGAGTGATGTGTGTATTTTGTATGAGTGTGCCCGAGTGTGTGCCCGAGTGTGCCCGTGTGTGTGTGGTCGCATAATTACTCGCAGTTGAGTTGTTTAAATGAAATCATAAATTATATGCACACGCGTCAGTGTTTCACTTAATTGTGGGCAAACATTTTACAGGCGAGCAATTTAAATGATTGATAAATGTGGCCATTTTCAGCAAGTTGCATTTTTTAGTGCATAGTAGTTGGTTAATTCAGTGTGCTGTCGCTATTTAATAATTGGAATTACATTTCATTCATTATTCTTATATGGTTGGTAAACCCTGAATGTTTTTATATGCTGACAGGTTGGGAAGATCCTAACGAATTGCAAATTGTGCATTTAATTTTAGTCAGATCTGTTCCCAATTGCATTTTAGAATTTATGCCACACAAATATATATAAAGCATTCCTTTGGGTTTGCCTATCAATTAAATGGAACTACAAAAAATACGATTATTTTGGACTTTCATTCAGATATCTAAAACGTCATTTAATGGCGGTTTAATATAATTATTTCAGCAGGCATAATTTGCACTAAACTATTTAAAACATAGGTGAATTAATGCGTGTGCTTCTACAATTATCTGGTAGAGTAAGAAGGTGTGAAGTCAAACAGTTGTCTATCTGTTATAAGTAAGAAAACCCTCTCTTCAAAAATCACAGAAAGCATTGCTCTTTTGTGGTAAAAGTTACTTCAGCCCTTGTCTTAAACTTAAACCCCCTAAATTTAGAGAAAATTTGCACAAAATATAATAAAAAATCCTGCCTAACTATCGTTTTTATGTAGCACATAAAGCCAAATTGGGCTTAATTAATTTTATAAACGAAAACCTTTCAAACGCACATCAAGTGCTGAAATTCTTAAACCTATTTGAGGTCTGGCTTGAACTGGATTATTAAGGTTTTGATTATTTAAGTACTGTTCAATATTCACAAAAACCAAAATGCAAATTTAAGCTCCAACACACACAATGCCTTATCCCAGGCACGAATGCTGAAAGCTCTCAGAAATTTTGAAGCTGGCAGCGCCTTAAAGTATGCATGGATTTTAAACTTGTGAAATTGTGATTATAGCCGCAGTGCTGCCATAGAGAGGCTAACAAACTATTTAAAAGATTCCAAAATGATAGGCAAATAAAGTTGACAGTTAATTAGGCCGTCGTTGTCACCAGTGTGACCATCATCATCAACATCATCACATGCCGTGAGCGATTGCAATTAAAATTGGAAAATAGTTTCATGAAGAGTTGAAGTTTTCACATTTTCACATTTTCACATTTTTCGTTCGCATGCAGTGTGCTCTCTTCAGTTTTTGCTTAATTTTGTGTGCGCCTGTCGGTCGACTGTTGTCGTTGTCATATTTTGTAAACTGTCGACCCGGCTTGCCAGATAAATTGACCCATTAACACAACGAGGCAAAAGTTGCCCGTGCCCGCGGTTTATTTCCATTTGCCAACGTCAAATGGCTGCCGCTTTTGCCATCGTTGTCAGCCGTTGTTCTGCTGTTATTATTATTACTCTTATTGTTGTTATTGTTATTGTTGTTTATTTATGCCGCCAACTTGACGCAGCCATTGAGAAATCTCCATGGGCCAGCTGCGTAGACAGAGAGACAGAGAGAAAAGCAGAGACTGAAAAATGCAACTGGAGTCGCGTCCAGGACACCTGGTAAAACAACTTTGAGACGTCATCGTCCTCGTTCTCGTCCTCGTCCTCGTCATCGTTGACGCAGGCCAGGCCAAACAGTTATGCAATTTAAAAGTCACCAATGGGGCGTTTTGTGGGCGTGGCAGCATTGTTTTATATGCGGGCGTAAGTACCGCAAGTTTAATTGTTATACCCTCTTTAAAACAAAAGGCTAAAAAGGGCAAGAATGTCCTGATTGTCAGTACTTTATGCAATACGAAATATCTTACGACATTAAATGAAAAAGCTTTTGAGATATTGGCCAGACTAACTTCAATTTTTGAAGTAATAACTATTTAGAGAGTCTTTTATGTAAGGTAGACCTTAGTGGTTTAGAAACAATTGCAAAAATATAAAAGAAATTGTGATGAAATTCAAATTCAATACTGGATCTCAATCATTTTTCAATTTCAAGCTTACATCGAATGAGAATAAAGTTTGTTTTTAATATATACTAAGAATTAAAACTAAGCTGCAGGTGTTACATTTTAACAAAATTTTAAAAAAATATATATTATCTTAAAAAATAGGGTTGGAGAACTGAAGATAAGAATATGAAAAAAGTTTTATATATTGGCAATTTAAAATATTTTCATTATGCTAAACTTACTCGTCACATACAGGAATCAATAAATATTCCGCTGATAGTTTTTTCAAATGTTGTCGATACTATCGATATTATCGATAGTTAGAACTATTACTAACGAAAAGTGGAAGGGCGCTGTTGATGGCCATAGAGACTTACTGTGTAGGAAGTAAAAGTAAGTTGGTAAGTATCATTAACAACTTAAGTCTAGGTAAGTAAGTACAACATAAAACTATATTCAAACGCTTTGCAGGATATTTAATAGTTCAAGCAATTGCGCTTGGTACTTGTCTTAGAGGGTTTTTTGCCCAGTTTATCGGGCAAAACTAAAATTCATATTGTAATTTGGCCACACAAAACAAAATGCAATGCAAAAGGGCAGCTCATAAAAAGTTTTATCGTTTTAAAGTTGTGCGCAATTTTGTGCAAAAGTTAATTAAACGCCGCAAGCGGGCCGCAAGTGGGCGTGGCAATTGGGCCGCAAGTGGTGGGCACGGCAGGACCTGGCTGAGTCACATTTATAAATAAATCTTCAAAATGTTCGCTGTTGTTTTTCCTGCCCTTTTGTTCCATTTGTTGTTGCTGTTCTTGCTGTTGTTGTTCATCTTGTTCTTTAGCGCTCAACGAAGCGTGTTCTTAATCAGAGCTTTGTTGTAGTTGCTATTGTTAATGTTGCTGTAGTCCTGCCTGTTGTTGTTGTTGCTGTTGTTGTTGCTGTTGCTGCATGCGTGCAAATGGCGCAGATACAAATCACGTATTGTTTAGCTTTTGGGATTAAATAAACATCCGTGTGCGTGTGTGTGTGGAGTGCCATGCATAAATGCCATAACGAGGCATTAGCCTAAAAGTATGCTATGAAAATTTGCATATCATGCGGCATTTACATTTCAACTTATTAATATGATAGTCTGACCATTACCGTTGCAAATGCCATATGTGAAGTTAGCCTCATCAAGCATCAAGCACTTGACACTATAATGTCACACACACACACACACACACATATATACACACACGCACACACAGCAAATTGAGCGCCGTAATTCACAGAAACCACAATAAGGTTGAAGAGGGGAAAATGAAAATGTTGCTGGCCCGAAAAGTTTTTAGACGCTGTGCAACCAGCCGGGAAATGCAGAGCCTTGTGCCATTTAATCTAATCTGCGTCAAATGAAATAAATTAATCCCCGACCCCGGTGCCAGGATACACCAAACAGTTGTTATTGTTGTTCTTTTTGAGGCTCTTTGTGCTGCTTTTGTTTTTTGGGGGCTGTTTAACTTTTACCACTAATTAAGTGCTTACACGAAGATTTCCGCATAAATGGCCAAAACGAAATGAACGCCGAACAAATGCCCAGTCCGGCTAGAAGTGAAGTTGAAAACAGACAGGATGAGAGGGCGAGAAAGGGAGCCAAGCAGAGAGAGAGAGGAAGATAGCTGTGTGTCCTGTCGGAGCATTGAAAAAAGTGTCGACGTTTAATTATAAATTTACACGTTTGAACAGCAAAGAGCAAGTTTGCTAAAAAGGATGGACACGTCAGCAGCACACACACACGCAGACACACACACACACACATCACGCAAGCACACACCCGACATACTTCGACGTACACATGTGCTTAAGCTTTAACACCCTGTAAGCAAAATTGGAAGAAGCATATGATCAGAATGTAATTATGCATGTAACAGACAGCAGAAGGGTTCCGCAAGCCTGTTAAGTAGTTATGATATACGAGTAGTTTAAATAAACGTTTCTAAATCAAAGTTTTGTACGAGCAAGAGAGAAAATTTGGAATGCAAGTTCACATATCTATAACATGCACTTCTGTAAAGTAAGCATAAAGCTTTGGATCTTTTCCAGCTGGAAATTAATGAAAAGGAATAAAAATGGAATGGTGAATAATACATGAATAGAATCAACGTTAAAACTCATTACAATGGCTGATGGTGTGTGAAAAAAGTGCTCTTATTTGGTAATTTATTTATTAATGTGTGTTCAAATATTTGTAAAGTATTTTCCATACCTTGAAGTGACCTGAATAAATGTAAATTTTTAATATACTTAATATCACTTTAAATTATTTAAGCCAATTAAATGATATTGAAATAAATGCTATTTTACAGAATTTAGGTATATTTTTTTGGCTTACAAACTATAACTTGCTTTAAATAATTTAACACAATTAAATGAGATTGAAATAAATGCTGTTTACACATAATTTAATATGTTTCGTGCGGCAGTTAGGACAACAACAAAAATTTTCCTCAATGTCAACTTTAGGAAAAATAAAATATAATATTTTGAACTATGAAGTACTGTAAAAAAAATAAACAAAAACCTTTCAAAACATCGTATTTTGTTGAAATAAAAATCGCTGAAGTTTGATGCGAGAAACTGAATGTCTGGGAATACAGGATATGTGACAGTCGAATACTTAAGTCTAGAAATAGGCAAAGAGTTTGTTTTTTTGTTTTCTGTGTATATTTTGGGACTATCCAGATGCAGACCGTTTGAGGTACCGTTACCGTTACCGTTACCCTTACTGTTAACGTTACCGGACCCGGGCACGTTTGATGTGTGCTGTTTGTTTGCCAGCTTGGCTGGCATGCATAAATAAAGCCATGGGGTCTATTTGCACGCCGGTGGGCGTGGCTGGTTTGCGTTTGGCAGCCCCTTTTAGGCACGTCGGCAAATAAATTTGTTAAAGCCCAAATGAAATATGTTTATGCAAAACACAAAAACCGAACAACGGGGCGTTGCGGGGCGCGGCGGGGCAGGACAGGGCCATTTGTAGGCATTTAATATTCACTTAAATAAAACATTTGACATGTGTGCACTATAATCATTTACTATAAATAAGTTTTTTGCCACGGTCAGCAACTATTTCATTGGTATGGGCCCAGCGGAGCGCTGTAGGGGTATCTGGGGAAAAGCATTTGGAAAACTGCTGGTGCAGCTCATTAAAATTGTTGGCAATTTAAATGGAAATTTAAACAGGCAATTGCAATGTGCAGTGTTTGATTTATGTATTTGCCTTAATCAAATGAAGACCAACAATAAAAATCAACACTAAATATTTGAAACATTCCCGAAATTCCGTTGTTATTCAAAATGTCCAAAAATAACGCAAAATATTTACACATAATTATGTACAATGTTGGTAAATCTGCTGGTATTGCAAACTGTTAGTTTTTAATATATGGCATTTCTATATTCTTGTTTGAATTCAATTTAATGGTGGTATATTGACAAAGTTTTATCACAGCTCAGTGCTGAAAACCATCAATAGATAAGATATAAAACTAGTATAAATTGAATTTAATTCATTCATTCTTTGCGGTCTCTCACAATTTTAGATTAAATATTGCTGATTTGTTGTCTTTTTTCATACAAATACCAACAAATTAAAATGTTTAAATATGAATATATTTCAACTGCCAAATTAATTGAGATGAAAAAACATTAGCAAAAAAACAACCTCCTTGAAATCCGGTTGAGCTTTGTTAAAGTTATGATATTTTGAAATTTTTGGGAAGTTCCTGTCTTCTAGTGTTGAGTTGGAATCGTTAGAAGTCAAAATTTATTGCAGTTTTGGCATGAATTTTGAACAAAAACTGAACCGATCCTCAGAAAAATTTCTGAAACAGGGTTTTAACTTTGATGTCCGCAATTGATAAAAAACGATATTTCGAAATTAAAATTTTCTGGATAATGTGTAAGGAAGGACCTTGTTAAAATATCAAAAAATAAAAATGTTCAAAATTGATTATAATTTAAATGACTTAAGGACAAGCCATGATTAAAAAGATATTCCACTTGAAAATCGGTATGGTTTTGGGAAAGTTATGGTAGTTTAAAGTCATTAAATAACATTTACCAGTATGAGGTTAAGATCAAACTTTTTGTTAGTATAATTCAGTATATACTAAGAGAAAGTAGAGTATATGCTGAAATCGGGAACTTTGCAACTGCGATATTCTTATTTGTATTTGTTTTTGTTATGCAATTTCTCAGCTAATTACACTCAAAACTGAAGGAGTCCAAGTTTTGCCTAGTGCGCATGCTGGACGCCAGGGGGCGACAGCTGCAATGGCAATGCCATCTTTACAAAAGTCATTAAATGTGCATTGTAGAAGTTTTACGCGTAATTATTTTCAATCATAAAGCTGCTAGAGGGTGGGGGTTTGAAAGGGTTGTGAGGAAAGGGAAACTCTCCCGTTAACTCTTTGGAAATGCTGCCTGAAATAAAACAATGCGCACAATTTGACATACAAACTCCGTGTCAATGACGAAATCTGAGCCAATTATGCTTATAAAATATGCAAGCGACTGCAGCTTATTATGAAATCAACGAGAATTGAATTAAGTATGTATACTTTGGAATATATTTAGAAGTATACCCAACGTTTTGTCAAAATAACCATTTAGGACCTTTGTGTATTGCTTGCCAATTGTTTTATGTACTTGGCAAAAATGGATTTAATTTTGTTTATTTAGCGTAAAAAACGTTTACATTTTTATGATACACACTAAAATTAAAGCAACGGTAAACTGAGCATTAAAACGTCATCATATCCGGCGGAAATTAAAACCTTTCAAACTTGTCACTGGTGCCATATTGACCCGCAAACCAAATCGATTGCGATTACGCCCCCAAAGGCGATAAAATATAGTGCCCATTTGTATATTATACAGATACACGTTATACACGTACAATCGCAAAAGCAAGGGGAAATGAATGAAGAATCGGGCTTTAATGTCACTGCTGCGGTTGCTGGTGGCTGTTTGCTGGTATCGCCTTGTCAGCTCGTCAGGCATTGATGCATTCGCTGTCAGTCAGTTTGTCACTCTAGTCTCTCGCATTGAAAAGTGAAAAATCATCGGTGCAGCATCAGTTCCACAGAGCAGCAGGAAAATATGACAAGTAAAGAGATTCGCATGATAAATGACGCATAAACCGACACAAAGCTGGCAACAAAGGCGACCAGAAGAAACAAATGTACGCCAGCTAAAGATGAGATGAGACCAACACCAACACGACAAAGATGATGATGATGATGATGATGCTGCTGCTGCTGATGATGATGATGATGATGATGACGCACATTGTCGCGAATGAAGATTTATGAGCATCCAAAAGGCATTCGACATATGTACATACATATGTATGTATGTATAGCCGTATCTAGATAGTTTACAACTCATTAGAAGTCACTTCATTCAGCCGGCAGCTGCCTCCACGAGTTGCCAGCATAATTGCAATAGTTAGTTGCAGCCAGAGCACTCCAGTTTCAACTTTTAAATGGCATTACTCATACGCAACGTTGCGCGAAAAACTTTCCCAGCAAAATTCAAGCGAAGAAAGTAAACAAAAAAAAAAAAGAAGATGCAATTTACCTTTTGTGCTGTTTCATTGTTTTAATTCTACCATGAATTTTCGCGTATACCACACTTTCATTCACGAAAGCTTTAAAGTGCCATCATTTGTGTCTATTATTTGCATGGAAAATGAAATCATTTAAGTCAAACATACAAAAGGTCATCAGCACAAAGCAACCAAAACCAAAACCAAAACCAAAAAAAAAAAGGTCAAAGTTATGTAATTGAATTCTTCTGTTGAGGCTTTTTAATTTCTGTGACCCCCAAGCCGCACCAGCTGCTGGCCAGGTGGGGCTATTCCTTTGTGCTCCTTTGTCGTTGCTTTAATGGAGTTGTTGAAACGAAATGAGCACCGTTTAGCAGCCATAACGAGCTGAAGCTATAGCTGCACATGGCCGGACTCATTATCATTCAGCCAGCCATTGTTGTAGCGTCATTAGGATACATCTCTGCAAAGGTAACCGGCTTGAGCCCACTAAACTCATTGAGGCCCACGTTTAATGGCCCATCTATATACTCAACATATATAATTAATAAAACAAGAAAGAAGAAAATCGCTATACAAATGGCGAAAATCAAATGAGTGCAAGATAATGTTCGGCATTATTAGCTGTCGACGAAAGCCAATGAGAAGTGAGCTTATTCGACTAACTTGATGCTGTACAATGCTCAAAATTGCTTCATTATAGAGCTTAACAAGTTTTTAAATTTGCTTAAATACTTAAGAGTGCTTTTGCAGCTTTCTTTCAACGCTAGAGAAACATTCCCGCCCACATCCAACAGAAACGGCTAAAGCAGCTGAAATGGAATAAAAAATGCCATAACATTTCTAAACTGAACTCGATGCCAGTGGCTTGGATGAGATGGTCGAGCGTTGCTCACCACTGGCATTGCCTTTGAAAAAGTTACCTTAATCCTTAATTTAATCCGAAATGAATTTCATGCTGAGATTTGACTGCGAACGGCAGCTGAGGACAGCCAGGTAGCCAGCTAGCCAGGTAGCCAGGCTGATGCCCAACGGTGGCAATTTTTAAGTAAATTAACATTTGGGGATTTTGTATTTATGCGTTAGACACAAAGCACATAATGGAATTGTCCTGTAAATAGTCATGGCAGAGGTGTGAGAGTAGAGGGTGAGGGAAGTGAAAACGAAGTTACAAAAGATCAGATATCATTAGACAGCTTTAACGTTTGTTGACCTGCCAAATCCTCATACACTTATAATAGGACTATGCTAATCCTGAATCTGCACTGGCATATTTTTTATTCATTCGAAAATACGTATATATTCAGGCTTAAAACGAATTCTGCCTGATACTGCTGTTCAACCCAATCACAATTGTTAAAAGTTAAATTAAGCACATTTTTCTGAATTCTGTATCCTTGCGACATAAACTTTAATAATTTTAATGAGAAATTACAATAATTTTGTATGCCAAACGTTTCTCAGTTTTTGTTTGTTTTGCATATTTTGTGACATTTGCAGACCACGCACTCACATAACTCAGCCAGACAATTTTCAGCTGCATTTCAAGCAATTTCCCTGCAATTTATTTATATTGCCTGTCACATTTTCATTTTCAGAGGCTCACAAAAAATTGTACAAATGGCCAACTACTCATACAACAACATACAACAACATATACGGATACGGATAGGTCGAAAAGTTACGTTCAGCACGTTATTAAATAATACTATAATGGTGCAATTTACGCTCGATTGGATGCATCAGTGGCGATTCCAGTGCCCGTTTAAGGCTGCTGGAGCCTTTTTTTGCGGGCTTCGCGAATGCAATTTCAAACAGAAAAAGGATACGAATGAAAAAATGATAAAAGGATAATGAAAATGCGGAACAAAGAAAAAATAGCTAACAAGCAATCTGACTGTGTGTAAGATGTGAAAAACGCAAAATCCATTTTGTGTGAAATATTAGCATTTTGTAATAAAAATGTGAAAACTTTAACCTTACAGTTTCTACATATTAATATGAATATTTGGGTGATAACTTGGCCTATTGAATGTTTTTCGTAACAATGAAAATATTTATATTATATACAATTAATGGCAAATATTTCTCTAAGCTTAACATCATGTAATTTAAAATACACCCTTCTGTTTACTCCCTGTACCCATAAAATGTTTAAAAAGGGGGTACTAAATCTGTGGAAATTATGTAACAGGCAGAAGGAGACATATCCGACCCTATAAAGTATATATATATCTTGATCAGTGTCAAAAGAAATTTCGATTTCGCCATGTTCGTCTATCCGTCCGTCTGTCCAGATGAACGCGTCGATCTCAGCAACTATAGGAGCTAGAGACACCAAATTTGAAATGTAGGTTCCTGATACGATACGCAGATTAAGTTTGTTTCCAATTTCAGATATCTCCCCCCGTTCCCACGCAATTCGATTTTGGCTTGCGCTGTCGCTTGAGTGTGTGTAAGTGTACGTAGATGCGATCACAAATTTTTGCCCTGTGTGTAGGGAGTTTTGTAGTTGGGTATACTCGACTATAGCATTCCCACTTGTTTTTTTTTTTTTTGACAACGGGATTACTCTGAAAGAATGATTTATATTACTTTATCCCTGCAAAGCCTTAAATAAATAAAAATTAGTTGAATTGATTTCTTAAATTGCTTTTTTTAATTTGATGTTCAAAAGTGTTGATAAATGTGCTTCACAAGATAGGGTTGTAGGGTACAACGGATAATTGTCTTTACTACGGATGTGGGCCTAGTTACCATCACCTCCGGTAGGGGTGTCATCATTACCTCCGGTAGGGGTGTCATCATTACCTCCGGAAGGGGTGTCACCTCCGGAAGGGTTGTCACCTCCGGAAGGGGTGTCACCTCCGGAAGGGGTGTCACTACCGGGTGGACCCCCTCCGGGCGGGATCTCACCTCCGGAAGGGGTGTCACTACCGGGTGGACCCCCTCCGGGCGGGATCTCACCTCCGGAAGGGGTGTCCCCTCCGGGTGGACCCCCTCCTTCTGCATTTGCGTCTGTACAAGCTCCGTTAGTTGAAGCATAATTAACTAATCCAGAATTTCCAGCACAACCCTGTTTAGCTTCGTTGAAGAAGTATTTGTCTGGGCATATCATGGTTGTCCCATGTTTACCATTGTCACAATAGTAGTACGTGTTGCAGAGTTTGTGATCCACAGCATTCACGAACTGTGTTGTGGCGTACTGGCATCGATTGCAGGTAGGAGAAGGGTTTGCTTGTTGGCGAATGAGACAGCCACTGCTAACCGTATCAAAGTAGAATCCGTTGGGACAAGATTTGGTTTGATAAGTGTTCCCGTCGCAGTATAGGAAGTTGCCACAAATGTTTGGATCGGCTTTTAGGGTACCCTTGACGGTGCAAGTAATAGGAGCACTTGGTTGAGTAATTCTGTCGCATGCGCCGTTGTTATTATAGCCACACATTCCTGATGATACAATAAATGCCTAAAAGTAATCAGTTGTTAATTCTACAGTTTTGTAGCTGTTATCCTTGACAGTATCTTACACTCGTTTTGCATTGACTTGTACCCAAAACTCCATCTGCGTCGCACACATTCCATGTCTGACAGTTATCTACGGACCCGAAATATATACCCGGTGGCATCACTTGGCATGCACTCACAAGGTTGGGTCCCTCTGTGTTGCCTGTGGTATCACATTTACCATACACGCATTTTTGAAGATTCGCATTGAATTGCTCATTGGTACCACAATAACCGCTTCCACCAGGCTTGTCGTTGTTGCAATAGGTCCATTTATTGCAGGTACCAGGTACTGGCACCCAACTGCTTCCAACCCTGCCGTTGCACGGATTGGCTACGCCATAGTAGCAATTAACTTGGGACGAAGGAGCACAGGTTTGTGTTTTAAAGTTGTAGGAGTAACCGCTGGAGCACGACAACTGCATGGGGCCTCCAGTGGTACAGACATAGTAATAATCGCAGGACACAATGCTTCCAAGTTGGGTGCCAACTTTCACCGTGGTACACATTTCGGTCACATTGTAATTTCCCTCAATCACGTCTGCACCTAGGGCACTGCCCAGAGCCAAGCACAGGATACTCGCCAAAAGGTACATGTCGAGAATCCGTAAATTGACCTGGTCTTTTTTCTAACTTAACTTTAACTGGTTAATGGCTTACTGAAGACTGAATGATTTGGTATTTCATGGCTGTCTTTTATAGTCGTAACTTAGATGGTGGCACGATATTCTATAAAGTTGAATGCCGTGACAATTTTTAATCACATTTAATTGAGTAACATCATGTCAGTTCTAATAACAAGTTCATATTAATTAAAGCTTAACACATCGACAAAAACAAGCGGCAGGGTAAGCGCGGAGACGAGATAGCAGCTAAAGTATTGGTAGGGGCGTGGTTGGAGTAAGTGATAACAATTAGTCCTATATCTCTGCTGTCTCAGCATTTGTGGGGGGTGGTGCTTGTGCAATCAGATAGCTAGCCTTAACGGTTTTAATAATAATAAAAAGTATACGTGTCACGGTACATTCGGACATAGCGAAGACCTTTCCATTTTCAATTATTTATTTAAATGTTTTTATCTTATTTTCAGTGTTTTTTAATTCGATTCAGAAATTCTACATTTACCAAATGAATTTTTTATTTTCGCCTGTATAGCATCAAAGAAACAATTAACTAATTTTTTCAAATAAATTGCACACGCAACAGTATTTTCACACTTTGGATTAGATCTAAATATAACTTATTTGTGATAAAGGCTCATTTGTAATATCACTTCCATTGTTTTGTAATTTATACAATAATTTAAGTACGTCCATCCGGTTTCGTTAGCACTTAAATTGTAATAAAAACTGTTGGTGATCCTAGTTGCCTGATCATAGCAAAAATTTCTTTGTACCGCCCAGTACCAAGATGAATTCGTTCCTCGTCGTTTCTAACAACAGATTTCACTAGCTTGCATATATGATATTACTTAAATTCCATCGTTGTACTTAAGCTCGAAGCTGACCAAACAATAAACTAATTGGATTTTTGTTTTCGCCAGGTGCTATATCCAAAAATGAGTCTTCATTCCTCAACACAGATTGTTGCTGAGCTGTCACATTTCTTCAATTGGCATGTGCTCACTAATATCATCAAAAACAAATTCTTGAAAAACTTTATCGTTGTTAAGATGGGCCTCATCGACCGTTATTAGAATGAACTTGGTGTTTTAACTAAAAATCTCAATCATTTTATACCCTAGCAGAGGGTATTATAATATTGACTCGAAATGTGTAATGCACTGAAGGAGACGTTTCCGACCCAACAAAGTATATATATTCTGAATCAGCATGAATAGCCGAGTCGATATAGCGATGTTCGTCTGCCGTCTGTTTCTATGCGAACAAGTCTCTCAGTTTAAAAGCTATCGTAATGAAACTTGCCACAGACCCTTCTTTTTGCTGCAGGCAGTACATATGTTGGAACCGACCGGATCCGATTACTATAACACATAGCTGCCATAGGAATGATCGGTCGACAATTATGTTTTTGTATGAAAAACTATTTTGTATCTTTACCAAACATTATCAAACAGAGTCTCTAGAGAGTCTATACAATCTGACCAAATTTGGTCAAAATCAGACCACTTTATCACCATATCAAACTTTTTGTTTATACAAATATTTCATCCAAACTAAGTCAGAGTTTTATTATACTTCAAATAGTTCCTATCACTCCGAAGATAACAGTCCTTTCTTGTTTAATATTTCTCTTGTTTATAGGACCATATAGCTGAATTAACTTATTTTTAAGCAATGGTCACATTCAATATTTCTTGGTGGGTGATTTACCATAGTATTAACCTCAAAAGGCACGTTCATTATTTGTCTATAAATGTCATATTGCCCATGTACATGCCTAAGTCTTATCTGCATAAATGGAAGTCTCGCAGTCTCTGTACCCATAAAATGGGTAAAAAGGGGGTATTAAATTTGTGAAAATGTATGTAGCAGGCAGAAGGAGACATCTCCGACTCTATAACGTATATGTATTCTTGATCAATATCAAAAGAATATTCGATTTGGCATGTCCGTCTGTCCGTCCGTATGAACGAGTCGATTTCAGAAAATAGATAGAGACCCCAAATTTGGAACGTATGTAGGTTCCTGTATGCCATACGCAGATCAAATTTGTTTCTAATTTCAGATATCTACCCCTGTTCCCCCGCAATTCGATAAGAACGTTTAATACAAACACCTTTAAAGATATAGCTTTGGGATTTGGCATGTATAATACTTTGGTCACTCTTAATCTACTGTCCGAATTTTAAGTCGATCGGATAATAAACACGGAAGAAGATTCAGTGCTGCAGCGCGGGGGAAAGACGCAGCACAGCCGCCATTTAAAATTTCTCGCAAGCGCTGTCGCTTGTGTGTGTGCGTCTTTGTGTATGTGGAAGTGGACGAACATGTGATTGGAAATTTTAAACCTGGCTACAGGGAGTCTCGTAATCGGGTATACTCGACTAGAGCATTCGTACTTGTTTTTCTATAAAAAAAAGTGATATTTCACTTTTGTTCAGTTTGGAACAGAAACAGACCGAATTCTAATTACATATATTGCGAATCGTTAGCACACAATTACACGGCAATCGATTTAAAATTTAAGCGCAATGTTTATTTCTTATAACATCTTTCATTTTACTCCCCAAGTGTCGGATAAATATCCGTAGCTTCGCTTTGCTTGTACCTCCGCTTGAAGCTATAGCTATAGTCACAAAATATTGCATACAGGCTAATGTTATGATTCCTGAAAGATCTACAACGGAAAATGTTTCAAGTGGCGGCTGCCCTACAGCTTGCCGCCGCTCTGCAGTACTGAATCTTGTTTGTTAAATAACTACTTTTGCACAGATTAAAAACCCTTTTTTACCCATTCTATTGGTACAGGGAGTAAAAATTAGTTGCATTGATTTCTTGAACTGATTAATTTATTGATTACAATTACCAGTTGTTGAAAAGTTTTTCATAAATGTGCTTCACCAGATGGCGTTTTTCTTTCTTTTCTGGGCTTATTCTAAGGGGTCTATGGTGGTTGTTGTAGTTGTAGTTGTAGTTGTGGTTGAAGATGTACTTGTTGATGATGATGATGATGATGATGAGTCGGGGGCTTTTGCACCAGTACACGCTCCATTAGTTAAAACATATTTTGCTAACCCAGAATCTCCAACACAAGCCTGTCTTTCTTCGTCGAAAAAGTATTTTTCTGGGCAGTCGGTCTCTTGCGTAATTTCACCATTTTTACAATTGTAGTATTTTCTGCAAGATGTGTTATCTACAGCATTCACGAACATTGTTGTGGCATACTGGCAACGATTGCAGTTGACAGATGGATTTGCTTTTTGGCGAGCTTCACATTTTGCGTTAACCCTATCATAGTAGAATCCGTAGGGACAAGACCTCTTTAAATAATTTGTCCCGTTGCAGTACAGGTAGTTGCCACAGACGTTTTGATCGGGTATTTCTTCATCCTTTGTGACGCAAGTTTTGGGACCAGAGTCTTGAGTAATTCTGTCGCATTCGCCGTTTTTATTATAGCCACACGATCCTGATGATACAACAAATGCCTAAAAAAAAACAGTTGTTAATTCTACAGTTTTGTAGCTGTTATCCTTGACAGTATCTTACACTCGTTTGGCATTGATCTGTAGACAACTCTCCATTTGCGTCGCACAGATTCCATGTCTTACAGTCATCTACGGACCCGAAATATATGTTCGGTGGCACCACCTGACATTCATTCACAAGGTTGGGTCCCTCTGTGTTGCCTGTGGTATCACATTTACCATGTACGCATTTTTGAAGATTCGGATCGAATTTCTGATTGGTATCGCAGGATCCGCTGCCACCAGGCTTATCGTTGTTGCAATAGGTCCATTTATTGCAGGTACCAGGTACTGGCACCCAACTGTTTCCAACCCTGCCGTTGCACGGATTTTCTACGCCATAGTAGCAATTAACTTGGTTCGCGGGAGCACAGGCTTGAGTCTTGTAGTTGTAGGAGTAACCGCTGGAGCACGACAACTGCATTGGTCCTCCAGTGGTACAGACATAGTAATAATCGCAGGACACAATGCTTCCAAGTTGGGTGCCAACTTTCACCGTGGTACACACAGCGGTCACATTGTAATTTCCCTCAATCACGTCTGCACCTAGGGCACTGCCCAGAGCCAAGCACAGGATACTCGCCAAAATATACATATCGAGAATCCGTAAATTGAACTGATCTTTGTCACTTAAGTGTTGCGCTTACTTAACTTGAAACTGTTAATGGCTTACTAAAGACTGAATGAATTGGTATTCCGTGACTGTCTTTTATATGATATTATATATATATATATATATTATATATGATATAAGCACTGTTGGTAAAAATAGTTAGATAGCGTAACAATTTTTAATCACATTTAATTGTATAACATCGTGTCACTACTAACAGGAAGTTAGTATTAATTAAAACTTAACACATCAACAAAGGAAGGAGCATAAGCGCAGAGACGAGATCGCAGCAAAGTAGGGGCGTGGTTGGAGTAAGTGATAACAACGTAGGACTATATTTCTGCTCTCTGGCGGTGGCGCTTGTGCAATCAGATTGCTTGCCCCAACAGTTTTAATAATAACAAGTAAGAATGGCTATCTTCGGAGTGCAGAAGCTATATAGCAGCAATGTTTTTTATATAACACTAAATTGTTGTCCGACTGTTCCTATGGGAGCTATGTGGCTCGATTTTGATAAAATTATAGAAAACTATTTGTAGTATAATGAAACCCTCACTTAGTTTGGATGTAATATTTGTATAAACAAAAAGTTTTTCATACAAAAACTCAGAACTCAGTTTTCACCCGATCCTATGTGATATAGTGGTCCGACTTTGACCAAATTTGGTCAGATTGTTCGTTGATTTTGTTGAAAAGGTTGTTTCACGCTGCAGCGCTGAACTTTTTTTGAGTAAAATAATGAGGGATACTTAGTCATAGCGGAGATAGAATTTGGTTAAATACCCCCAACACAAAGTATACTCTAGTACGATTAATTGCTCAAGATTTAATTTGCAATATATTGGCTTTTCAATTAATATAGAACTTTATTCTTAAACTTACCCCATTCAATAACTCATGATATATAAATTTAATCGTGTCTATGGTAACAAAATCCAGCAAGTTCCATAATATGATATGTATGTATAGCCTGCAGTGAAAAAAGCATTGTAATACATGGTTGAAAAAATTAATATTTCTCATTTCTCAAGGTTTAAAAGTTTGGATATTAAATTAAAGTTAGTGTATGTAAGTATGTTTGCTTATTTGAGATTGTGGGTGTGGGTGGACTGCCAAAACAGTCAAAAAAAGAAAAAAACACAAAACAGGCAGTCAAACGCATAAAACCAATATACTATCTTTACCTGTTGGGACAGAGTATAAAACATACGATCAACTGGCGGCGTAGCAACAACAAAAGGCTATTGCCTTAAAGCTCTTTTAGTTAGCTTTTGACGAAAGAAAGTATAGCAGGGCGATTGTTGCTTAGTGATGATAAGGGAAGCTTTCTTTGGAAATATGCTTGAAGTTGGCTGCGCTTCGACCTAGACGCACATGGGACATTATCAGCTGACTTAGTAGAGGTACGCTGCTACGCATATGAGAAAGCTTTCAACGTATTTATCGCATGCGAGAACTCTTAGCGGTAAAAGCATGCAATATACTCGCAAACATATTGCAGGTTGATCGAAACAATATTCACGACAATGATGATCATTTCAGGTTACTATATTGTACTTATTTGCTGAGATATATGGTAGCACTAAGATATAGTCATCCGATTTCGATGAAATTATAACAAACTATATAGGATGTCATAAGAATCGCAAATGCTGGGCTTGGTATAAATTTCAGGATAAAATACATATACAATTATACAAATGTTTTATCAAAAGTATCTAAGATCGAAGAGAGTACTCTTGCGAAATCTTTAAACAAAATTTCATTTGCTTATCTTGAGACAAAAGGCCAGGAAAACAAGGAAATTTGAGTTAAGTCATGTCCATTCGTATAATAAATATGCGACAATTGTACAATTTTATGTTAATAATAAAAATTACATTACATTTGTTGAATTGCTTGCTTTATTATATTTGACACTTTCTGTCAGTTATTAGAGAATTTCTGCACATTTTTGATATACGTAGCAATAATGTAGCTTATGTAGGTTTTAAGGTGGTGGTTGTAGTTGTGGTTGTAGTTGTTGTTGTTGTTGTGGCAGGGGGTGTTGCACCAAAGCAAGCTCCATTAGATAATGTATATACGTGTAATCCGGTATCCCAAGCACAAGCCTGCTCTGCTTCGTTGAAATAGTGGTCTACTGGGCATGCCTGGACTGCCCCATTGTTACCATTGTTGCAATAATAGTATTCGTTGCACGATTGGTGATCCACCGCATTCACAAACTCTGTTGTGGCATACTGGCAACGATTGCAGCCGGGAGTCGCCTGTGCTTCTTGGCGGATGAGACAGCTAGTGCTAACCGTATCAAAGTAGTATCCGGTGGGACAAGATTGCGATTCATAAGTTTGCCCGTTGCAGTACAGGAAGTTGCCACACGTCTTAGGATCGCCCGCAAGCTGACCCTTAACTTTGCAAGTAGTGGGAACAGGTTCTTCAGTAATTCTGTCGCACACACCATTAGTATCGTAGCCACACTTTCCTGATGATACAATAAATGCCTAAAAATAAACACTTGTTAATTCTACAGATATGTGGATGTTATCATTGGCAGTGTCTTACACTCGTTGAGCATGGGCTTGTATTCAATGTACCATCCGAGTTGCAGTAGTTCCATGTCTTACAATTGTCTATGGAACCGAAGTACATATTGGGGGGTACAACTTCGCAAACGCTCACGAGGTTGGGACCCGTTGTGATAGTGTCGGTAGGAGCGCATGCACCATAAACGCATTGTTGACTAGTCGGGTCAAATTTCTCATGGAGACCACAATATCCGCTGCCCATGGCAACACTGTTGTTGCAGAAGGTCCATTCATTACAAGTACCAGCAACTGGCACCCAATTGGGGCCAGTCCTGCCACCGCACGGATCCGATACGCCATAGAAGCAATTAACTTGGGACGAAGGAGCACAGTTTTGGGTTTTATAGTTGTAGAAGTAACCGCTGGGGCACGACAACTGCAATGGTCCTCCTGTGGTACACATATAGTAATTCTCGCAGGACTCAATGCTTCCAAGTTGGGTGCCAACTTTCACCGTGGTACACATGGCGGTCACATTGTAATTCCCCTCCATCACGACTTCGCCAAGGGCACTGCCCAGAGCCAAGCACAGGATACTCGCCAAAAGATACATCCCTGCAGAACGAAAAATGAGCTGATGTTCGTCAATGAAGTCCTCCTTTTTTGTTACTTACCAGACATTTTTGTTAAGCCAGTGCTACTGGGTAATAGTAAACACTGAATGAATTAGTACTTGTTTATGGCTGTCTTTTATAGTCCAAAATTAAATTATTTTAGTACTGTTAAAAATAGTCGACACGATACTCAATAATATTAGACATAAGCCATTCATCATACTTAATTCGATAACATTGTGTCGCTGCTTGTTAACCAAATAAAATGAATTAATCATGTACTATCAGGTATTGCGCGGCGTTGCCCGAGTCACATCGAATTTCTTGAAATTATTTTCTGGTTTGTGTAGCTTAGATTCTTACAGATTGCAGCCTTGAATTTTCCAAAATCGTTGAGACACGTATTGAACGATATTATGTGAATTGCTTTGAAAATGAGTTGAACTTCAAATTTTCCGAAATCGGTAATGAGTATGTACCAAACGATCTTTGCAGGTGGGCTTGAAGCCGTTTTGATGATAAACAAAACACTTTCATACAACAGTTTTCCACAAATTTCCGCACTTGTGGGTGTAGTTTTCTAAAGATCCCATCCAAGTGTGTACTTCCGTCATAAATATCAGCTTATCGGACTATGCGATGATAGCCAAAAAGTCAGTCAGCGAATCAGTGACTTCAAGCCCCTTTATATTATATAGAGATAGTACTTATCAGCCGTTGTCATTTTTTTGCAAAGTTTGTGGAATTTGCAGTATTCCGCCTTCATGGTCTCAAATTTGCGCACAATTGAATCTTGTTTTTGTTGATATGGCAATGCTTGCAAAATTCAACATGATGGCAACGCTGCCACTTTGGCTCATAACTTTTCCTATCGCTCTCAAGAAACAGTCTCTCATCGATTTCTAAACAAAACGGATCGTTGTTCTTAAATTTGCGCGCATCAGGCAGACTTAACGGATAATAGTTCACCAACACGAATATCTGTCTATAGTTTTAATGTGATAATCTTATTTTTCAAAGTTAATACCAAATTAAGAACACTTTTATTAAGATGGACTAGAGTAAAATCCCAATCCTATAAATCTTTCAATGATAAGCCGCTTTTTAATAATTTAAGATATTAATAAAAATTCTTAATATAAGTTTTTAATGGTTAAAATTAATTATTCGCATACCTTTATAAAAATATAAGATTTGGTAATACGATAATAATAAATAATTCATTTAAACAAACTTGTGCTGCTGAAGACTTTCTAGTATCAATTTACATTTTCAGCATCGAATTCAAAAGTTAATATATTGGTGGTAAATACTATGTTAAGGCTCACATAGATTATTACTCCGGATAAGATCACTTGGTTAAATATAATGACTATATGAATAAAATTATTTATTTACCCACATCTTTTTTTTGTAATTTGTACAATAGATTCTTTCTTAAAGCTGAAAAATAGTTGAATTTCGGAAAAGAAAAAGGATTCCTTATTTTATCGGAATCGAAACACGAAATCAAAAACAATGCGAAAGAGGATCAGACTTCCATGAAGATCGAAGATCTTAAAACATGTCTAACCAATGAGTATTCTAGTAAACACATTCTAAGAACACGAATCTTTTATAAATCGAGTCAAAATAACGAGCACGGATTATATCATTTGCTAGCTTCTTTAATAAGTTTTGACAGTTTTGTCAACTATAAGATAAAGTTTTAAAATACATGAACACGTGGTGGTGAATCCAAAATAGATTGAAATTAGCCTTGTACCACTGGTGGATTTGGTACGACTTCTGCGCCTGTGCAAGCTCCGTTAGATTCAGCATATTTTTCTAATCCAGAATCTCCAGCACAACCCTGTTTAGCTTCGTTGAAGAAGTATTTGTCTGGGCAGTTGTTGGATGCCCCACTTTTACCATTGTCACAATAGTAGTACGTGTTGCAGAGTTGTGTGATCCACAGCATTCACGAACTGTGTTGTGGCATACTGGCATCGATTGCAGGTAGGAGAAGGGTTTGCTTGTTGGCGAATGAGACAGTCACTGCTAACCGTATCAAAGTAGAATCCGTTGGGACAAGATTTGGTTTGATAAGTGTTCCCGTCGCAGTATAGGAAGTTGCCACAAATGCTTGGATCGGCTTTTAGGGTACCCTTGACGGTGCAAGTAGTGGGAGCAGTTGGTTCAGTAATTCTGTCGCATGCCCCGTTGGTATTATAGCCACACTTTCCTGATGATACAATAAATGCCTAAAAACAAACAGTTGTTAATTCTACAGTTTTGTAGCTGTTATCCTTGACAGTATCTTACACTCGTTTTGCATTGATCTGTGGACAAAACTCCATTATCGCTGCACAGATTCCATGTCTGACAGTTCTTTACGGACCCGAAGTACATGTTGGGTGGCACCACCTGGCATAGATTCACAAGGTTGGAACCGTCTGTGTTGGCTGTGGTATCACATTTACCATACACGCATTTTTGAAGATTGGGATCGAATAGCTCATTGGAACGGCAATATCCGCTGCCACCAGGCTTGTCGTTGTTGCAATAGGTCCATTTATTGCAGGTACCAGGTACTGGCACCCAACTGCTTCCAACCCTGCCGTTGCACGGATTGGCTACGCCATAGTAGCAATTAACTTGGGACGAAGGAGCACAGGATTGTGTTTTATAGTTGTAGGAGTAACCGCTGGAACACGACAACTGCATTGGTCCTCCAGTGGTACAGACATAGTAATAATCGCAGGACACAATGCTTCCAAGTTGGGTGCCAACTTTCACCGTGGTACACACAGCGGTCACATTGTAATTCCCCTCCAACACGACAGCGCCTAGGGCACTGCCCAGAGCGAGGCACAGGATACTCGCCAAAAGAAACATCTCTGGAGAACGAAAATTGAGTTGATCTTACACACCTGTTATGTTTAAACAAATGTGACTGGTCAATGGTTAAGTAGGTACTGAATGCGTAGACTTCTCCACTTAGTCTTTTATAGTCCAAGGCAGTCCAAAGTTAATCAGATATTTTCTGTACTTTTGTTCTTACAATAGTGCCATGACGATTCTCAGGAAAAATAGACACACAAACAAGTTTTAATCTAACTTAATTCGATAATGTTTTAACATAGTGTCGCTGGTCGTTAACCAATTTTAATTAAAGCTATCTTGTACTTATCTTGTGCTGTCGCCTTTATCAGTCACCAAATTATCAACCGAACATGTTCTTTGACAAAAGTACCCTGATAACAAAAAAACATATTTCTGGATATTCCACGAATAAAGTGTGAACTGAAATAATTGCCAAAATCTCGATTAACTGCTCTTCCAACGTAAGTTTTTCAATATATGTACGTGTGTAATATTACGACTTAATTGGAAGATTACGATAAGAAGTGTTTTTTATTAAACTTTTTCATTAGCGAAAAAAATTATATTTTCCAACTATCCCTAAGTTTTTACGGAATTTGACGATTGTATCAAAAATGCAATTGTTAAAACTATTACTATCGAAAATATCGAGTGTCTTCTATATAGTAGATTATTTACCACCTCTTATAAATTTTCTATGCTCTTCATTTTTTGTGGCCAAGGTTAGGGTCTACAGGTAGTGTGATGACAGTTACCAGTTGATAAGAATGTGTATGTGCTTAATATATAAGTATGTGATTTCTGTGGCTTGTGAGCGCAAAGGAGATAAGGAGATTTTGTGTTTAAAGCCACCTAATATACTCGTAATTACACAGAAGACAAAGTTTTACTTTCATTCTTTCATTTGCCGATAATAACCGATTGATTTGTTATTATTCTTGCGAAAAAAGTACATGACGAAAATTGACGTACATCAAATAAATTTGCAGATAATTTATAATTATGGCAGGGCTCAGTTTAATACAGACAGTATTTATGAGTAAATTAATATATAATTAATTTTTTTTTTTTTTTACCTTTATACAGCCTCTAGCCATAAAAAGGTTGTATAGTATGTGTCACAGGCAAAAGCAGAAGTTCAGCAGAAATATCTGAGTCAATTTAGTCTTGTTAGTACTTCTGTCCATCCCTATCTGAGTCACACCACAACAATCTGAATTTTGATATACCCTAGCAGAGGGCATTATAATTTTGACTCGAAATGTGTAATGGACTGAAGGAGACGTTTCCAACCCAACAAAGTATATATATTCTGAATCAGCATGAATAGCCGAGTCGATATAGCGATGTCCGTCTGTTTCTATGCCAACAAGTCTCTCAGTTTTAAAGCTATCGTGATGAAACTTGGCACAGACCCTTCTTTTTGCTGCAGGCAGTACATATGTTGGAACCGACCGGATCCGATTACTATAACACATAGCTGCCATAGGAATGATCGGTCGACAATTATGTTTTTGTATGAAAAACTTTTTTAGTATCTTTACCAAACATTATCAAACAGAGTCTCTAGAGAGTCTATACAATCTGACCAAATTTGGTCAAAATCAGACCACTATATCACCATATCAAACTTTTTGTTTATACAAATATTTCATCCAAACTAAGTCAGAGTTTTATTATACTTCAAATAGTTCCTATCACTCCGAAGATAACAGTCCTTTCTTGTTTAATATTTCTCTTGTTTATAAGACCATATAGCTGAATTAACTTATTTTTAAGCAATGGTTTCCTATCATTTAATCAAACTCGGACCACATTAAGTTAAATTTAATTCCTGCTAGGGTATATAGCTTCGGCACTCCGAAGATAGCCGTCCTTTCTTGATTATTATTAAATCATACTTAAAAAGTTTATTCAACTTAGTTATACAGTGATTTTTTCAATGGTAAACTATTGATTTACTTTACACAATATTATTAAACATAATAGAAAGAAGCTTTTATATGTTACAGTTTCAGAGTTTCATACAACAATTTAAATTTAAAATTGACGGCGTATTTCCTGAGCCACTTGAGGCTAATAGCCGTCATTGCCATTTGCGTCCAAGCCATTAAATGTAACTAAATCACAACAAATAAACAATATTATTTATAAACAGCTGCGTTGCCTCAGTTTCAGTTGGCCAAAGCAGCGCTCACCTCACGCTCAGTTTAGTTGGCGTCTTGAAGTCGCGGCATGCGGAGCAGAAAACCAACTTGGCTGCTGCCGTGGCAGTTGTACATACTCGTCATACTGAGACTGGCTGCCTTGGCAGTATCCAGCAATTGGACGGCACAGGTGGAGCTGCAGCTGCTGTCGCAGCCGGACAAATTGGCCTACTGTCGAGCGCTACAGCGACTGCAGCAGGAGTACGAGGATACCAGCTGTGTGCGGATATTGCAGGACGAACTCACGATGACCGGCGAGCTACTGATGGACACACAGCAGCGCTGCTGGTGGGGCTGGGAGCTGTTCGGGCGACGCTGTCGAAAACGCGCCTAATTAAGCTAGAGGTGGAAATATCTAAATGTCGCCACTCCAGTGTATCGATAGTAAGTAAAAGTAATCGATACTATCGATAGAAAGTGAATGATGCTGAAATCTTACATTATCTATACACAGTGAAAAGTGTTAAGCATTAGTAAATAACAAGATGATTAATTAAAGTTAAATTTAAGATATAACCAATCTAAACTTCAATATTAATGGCTTGTCAATACCAGTTCGATAGTATCGATAGTTTAATGCGTCAATACTTCGATTGTTTGCCATCTCTAACTTAAGTAAACTTATCAACTTCAATTCTACTCTTTATCGAGGCAGTTGTCCAAAATATAGACGAACCTCAGTCACAACCAAACCATATATTTATAAAAATAAGTTGGATAAAAAAAACTAGAGAATAGGCAATTTTCTTTTGAGTTATCTAAAAATAAATGAACAATTGTGACTTGCTAAGAGCCTTCGATATCAACTATGTAATATTATGTTGGCAGAATTTCACAAATTAAAAATAAGTAATATTTAAAATATTATATAGCCAGGTTCACGAACCAATCCTTTAAGTGTGACAATGGTTCAAAGCGTATCTGTAACCGCTGACAGAATGACTCTGATTTTCAGCCATGATACTTATCAAAAGATGAAAACTCCTTAACCAGTGTACATATAGCCTGCCTAAGTAAGAAAGTGAAACGGATACAAAACTGTAAATCTGCGACTTTTCACACAGCCGAAGAAAATCGGCTTAAAGCGGCTCATATCTGGTACACACTTGACATGTGTTTGTCTAAGCTGAACAGTTGTCTGTCTGCCCGGCTAACTGAGAGTGACTGACAGACAGACAAACTTTCACAGTGGCTGGCATAAAACTCAGCTGGTAACATGCGCCAACCATCCGTCTATGGCTTATAATATATAATTATTCTACTACATGTGTTTTTTTTTTCTTGTCGAAAAAAAGGGGAGGTGGGCCGTTTTGGTTGTAGTTAACCCTAATCAGACCCTGACAAACGTGGCAACGACAAACGATGCCACTTTTCACTCTCAGCTTTGCTTGATGTCTTTGCCAAAGTCGTTGATGTCTGACATTGCGTATACGCAACGTGCGCCTCACGTTCATGCAAATTGCAAAGCCAAAAGGCAACAGCAACAACAATAGTCGAGCTAAGGTGAGGCATAAAAGCAACAGCAAAACAACGCCATTTTGTGTTTATCAAACTTCCGTATGCGAAAAATTGTTGAACAAAAGTCAATCAACATCCGCAGCCATTTCATGTACAATACTTTTTGTTTGTGGGCGCTGTGTTTTGGCTATTGTTGTTGTTATTACTGTTGTCATGCCGGGTGTTGTTTGTTAGTGTTGGGCATTGTGGTAGTTCTTCCATCATTGTTTCCTTTCATGTTCTCCATGGTTCATTGGTTAGTCGTGGGGCCGGGGCATCAACGCCAGCGTTGCCGTTAATCACCGGCCCCAACAATATCAACGACATTGCCGTCTATCACATACAACAACAATATACAAAAAAATTCATAGCGGTCTCTCTCTACCTGTTACAAGCGATTTGACACGTGTTTGAGTTCAGTTCCAATACCTGGAACTGGCTGCGACATAAACTGCGGTTGTTATTTGAACACTTTACTTGGAAGAAATTCGAGCTGCAGCCATAAACCGATTTAACTTGAGAACTCTCATAAAAATCGATAAGTTTAAGTTCTTCAGAACCTATACAGGTATGTTACAGGTATTACTTTCATTTGTACCGATTGTTATTCTGTGGTATCACAGATAACTAATTAAATCAGTTTTAAATCATCAGGCCCTCGCCAGATGAAATTTGTAATAGTTTTAGTTTTCATTACTTTCACTTACAGTTAAAACTTTTAAAACCAAAAGTTCAATCGTTTACGTTGCAAATCGGAATTGAAAATGTAAACAGGGCTTGTTATATTTGCTGGGGAAAAGACAGGTAAAACCTCACACGGCAAACACTTTGAAATAATCTACAAAGTTACTTCAAAGAACAAAGTTAACTAGTATAGTGTAAAAATATGTATTTAATAATGAAAAGAGACTAGAGGAATAATAAAATAAATTAGCTCATGTCTTCTTCTTATCTAAACAGTGTTGCACAATGCTATAATAACAGATGCAAGTGAAATACTTTATGCGTTCTTTTTCAAAGACAGCTACAAACATTCTCTATGGCTTCAAGCAAATTAATTGAAAGAATTGGCGTTGACTCGAATTGAATTAATTGAAGTGGAAAGCCAACGCAGTAGACGAAATTAAATTCAACTCAGCCACATTTCAAATAGTTTGCAGCGGCAGATAATGAAAAATTTTGTTACACAAGCCACAAAACCAAATGCGAGGCCAACAACAAAATTGAAACAAGAACAACAGCAAACGCAAACGCGGCTAACTAACTGGCTTTGGGGTAAGTTAAGCCAGAAAACTTTCTAGTGGGGACTGGAGAAATTGGGTCGCGCATTTCACTGCCGATTGCCCAAAACAAAGTAGCAGCGAGCAGGTGGAGAGACAGGTGCGCTGACAGACGACAGACGACAGACACACGTGCAACCCGAAAACATTTGATGCAACATTATCTGCAGTGACATCCGTTTTTCGCTGGCGGGCAAAGTTTATACAACTAGCCAGCTTCACCTTCAGCTTTAGCTTCAGCTTCAGCTTCAGCTACAACTTCTGGTCTACAATTCGAGCTCCGCATCTGCTGTCGACCCTAACGAAGCAGAACGGCGAACAGTTACGCAAAATTGCCAACGACTGCGCATTGTTACGCGCCACGTGGCCCCTACAAAGTTGACTTGCCCCATTCCGACATCCGACTGCCCCAACCTTAACCATCTCCTTAGCCCTTTATAGATGAATGCAGCAGCATCGAGTCGCTGGCATTGCTGACGAAAGTTTTTATTGGCCAAAGTGCAGTGGCTGGCAGCCCTGCTCAAAACTTGACCCACAAAAGTTACCAGCTATTAGAAAAACTTTGCCAATAAGCATGCGTAAGATAGCTCTAGATTCAACATCGGTTGAATGCTAAGTCAGCTCTTTAGATATCAGTTGCCAAACTGCTTGGCCAATGTCAACATCATAAGCGGTTAACCATCTATTTATGTACTTTAGAATTGAGTCACCTTCCAAACATTTTGGGGTCTAACTCCAGTGCGATAAGCCATGTCAGAGTGCTTACCCATGATAAGGCTAACATAAGTACTAGCTTATCATAAAAATCATCTGATTACATTACTACATACTTGTACTTCCAGGTAAACCATAATTGTCGATGAGTCTCAAATACTTCATTTTATACAAAAACATGCCATTTTCAAACAGAATTGCTTTTGACAGTGTTGTTCATAAGCCAATATCTTGAACTTGTTTACATTTTATAGGTTTATATTTTCAATATTCTTTCATTTTTTAAATCATAAAGCATTAAGTGGAAAAGAATGGTAAAATTGAGATATGTATTAGACTTAATGTTCATTCTATTAGAGAACATATATATTAATTATTTAACAATAGAAAACTGCTTATGAATAAAGACAACACCCAGAGCATCCTTGTTGCAGGACTGCAATGATTTTTCTTTTTATCAGTTATATACAAAAACTTAATAATAAAATATTTGAATATATTGAAATGAATATTAGGGCACATACAAATTTTATATATTTTTTTAAATATGAATAAATTAAAATGAAAATGAAAACATACCAAAAACTCAATAATAAAATATTCCAAGCCTCTTTAACCATATCATACTTATAACTAGGATATAAAAATGTGTGCAAATCGCATTTTGGTATATTAAATATTAAGGACTGAACCACATTCGCTGGTATACTATGCATAACTATAATATACAAATTCGAAGTTCCCATATAAAATAAAATACGCACCCAATGCTCTTAACCTCATAACCTTAACCTAACCTAAAAAGCCAAACCATCCGTTTATCATATACATATGTATATCAAACACACTCAACTTAACATTGATGTGGATTTTAATTTACAAATCACTTGCTTTGGCAAGCGAGCAAATATTTTCCTAGCCAAATGATTTTTCTCCTTATTTGCTAATTCCCTAGAGTAAGTAAACATATCTTGCAGCTTAAAGCAGAGGGACTAAAAAATTGAAAACGCAGTTCTTAAAAAGCTCATAAGACACAGCAGCATGTATTTATGTTTATGTAAATATATGTGTACCATATTTACATGTTTTTTATTGCTTATTATTGTATAAGTGTGGCCTTTCAATATTGAAATACAAGTATGTCTGACTCGTATCAAAATAATTGCCCATAACTCTATTCTTAATTCTGAAATTAAAATATAAGTTAAATTTCTCTAAATAGCAATCTTAAACAAATGTGCATTAATATTTTGCTCAGTTTTTGACTTTTCTGTCTATCAAATGGTTAGACAAACCATCGCATAAGATTGTGAGAATACAGAAATAATTTATTTGCTGCCATGTCTGTAAAACGAAATCGAAAGAATCTAGTTTGGATTCAGTAAACTGTCAAAGTAGTTAGTATGCTAACAACTATAACATTTCACATTAGTTCAAAAATTGTTCGTGTAGTAGTCAACAATTAAAATAAACAGATAAATTTGTAGATTTGTAGAGATTTCATAAAATGGCGTAAGTGATATATTTTGGTGTGAACTTAAGCCTTGAATTAAATGCAACTATAATTAATGCAGAGAGGACTACAAGCCTGGTCAATTACCTTATCCGGAACAAGATGAACGTAATAAATTTTGCAAGTTTCACTATAAAGGTGTTCTCATAATCCTGATACCTTTGTTATTCGCACCCATTCTGCTTTGGGATAATCTTTTGGTAAGTAAACCTAGGTGGTTCATGAAAACAATTTCGTTATTCAATTTATTAACCGTATGTTATAAATGTAGGGGAGTCGCATGGTATATCTAACATTCTGCATATATCTGTATTATATATTCAATGTTATGTCCCAAGGAGCAACTGCGTTCCTTTTTATCGTGTTCCTGCCCGTCGTGGGAATTACGGTAAGTGTATCATTTAGGTAACAACTGTTGGTAGTACACCTAGCTAAAAGTTAACTTGCAGTCATCGAAAGAATCGTGTATGGCTCATTATTCGGATCTAATATTCGTAACATATGGCTCCATTTTTATGGGTTGTATGATGGATGTCTCAAAGCTTAGTGAACGTCTTGGGATGATTGTTATTGGTATCTGTGGGTCCAATCTGAAATTGTAAGCTTGGTAGTGTCAAAAATGAAATCGATTTAATAGAACCCTTTACTACGCAGTCTACAAATATTGATCTTGGTTTTGAGCGCCATGACTTCACTTCTATGGAACGCCACTTTTATGTCCGCTTTTTGGATGAAGGTGGCACAGGCGGTGATCAATGAATACGCCAACGTGAGTACGATTTAAGTTGTACGGCTAGTCAAAATTATTGCATCTATTCTAATTTCCTTTCTAGGCTGGCATATTCAATGCAAACAGTGAGGAAGAGACGTACGAGCGACAGGCGTAAGTTATATAATCGGTTTAGTTCAATTCATTGATCGTATTCCATTACTAACCCACAGGAAACCGTATCCCTCACGTCCTGCTATTGCCATTTATCTGTCTGTATGTTATGGATGTACGCTCGGGGCCATGGCGTCGCCCTTCCAGGACCCCAATGGTGAATTCTATAGTTCAAGCAAAGTGTGAGCAATCATTGTAATTCATTTCGACAAATTCATTGTAACACAGACCCTTACTCAGGTTCTTGGCACCCACTGGATTCAGTTTTCCAATTCTCTTTCTGGGTCCTCTCATTTTGGGCATTATTATAGTATCATTGTGGCTTAACGTTCTATTCTTTGGTGTGCTTAATGCCAAGGATAAAGATGACGTGCGGGCTACTCAAGACGGCCAAGAGACACTGAAACAGGCCATAAACAACAAGAAGGCTGAGATGGGACCATGGTCAACGCACAGCAAGCTCGTCTTAGTTGTAATCATATTCGAAATATTACTATTATTCACGCGACGTCCACTATTTATCGATGGATGGTATGTTCAAATCAAAACGGCGAAATGTGGCGCCTCTGTGCCTATTATATTGATGGCCATCTTGTTCTTTGCCATACCAGCCAACTATCTATTCTGTCGCTATTATTGCTGTCGTCAGCCGGTGAAAGAGGGAACATCCCCTTCACTGGTTGGTTGGAAGTTTGTCAATACCAATACACCCTGGGCCCACATATTTATGTTGGCTGCCACCTACGGTTTTACAACCGGTTTCAAAGACTCAAAGCTCGCTGAGCAGATTAGTCTTTCGATTGCCCGTATGAATGTCGACAACACCGGAGCTCTATTCGTTAGCTCAATATTGGGAACCTTTCTCACCATGCTAGCCCCAGCCACAGGACTATTCTCAGTATCCTTCAATCAACTGGCGATGGTGGTATGTAATCGTAATCGTAATTCAATTTTTAATAGGTTCTGAAACTACAGTATGTGGATCGCTTCAAACGAACCAATTTTTTATAACCAATGAAGTAGAAACAAGTAAGAATGCTATAGTCGAGTATACCCGACTACAAAACTCCCTGTACCCAGGTCCAAAATTTCCGATCGGATCTGCATGCACTTACACATACACAGACACATACACAAAGCCGTACACACACAAGCGACACCTCTTCTTCCCCCCTCGCTGTAGTACTGAATCTTGTTCGTTGAATAACTCCCGTGTTTATAATTCGATCCATTTGAAATTTTGACAGCAGGTTAAGAGTGACTACAGTATTATACATGCCAAAATCCAAAGCTATATCTTTAAAAGTGTGGCTGTAAAACTTTTTGATCGAATTGCGGGGGAACGGGGGGAGATATCTGAGATCCTACATTCCAAAATTGGTGTCTCTAGCTCTTATACATAGTTGCTGAGATCGACGCGTTCATCCGTACAGACGGACATATGCACAAATCCAATACCCCCTTTTTACCCATTTTATGGGTACAGGGAGTAAAAACACAACAAGAAAGAATGGTTATCTTCGGCTTGCCGAACAATTTTTTTCATACAAAAGATAAATTTTCGATCAATTGTTCCTGTCAGCTAAAAATAATCTGATTTTGATAAAGCTTGTTCTACATCTAATGCGCATTCCAAAATTCAAAATTACCTAACAAACAATTTTATTCACTGCCGATCGTTCAAAAGGCAGCTATGTATATGAAATAGTGGTTCGACTATGAATAAGTTTAATCAATATTTAATACAATGATACTTCCATTTGGTGAGTTCGGGCTGGATAATTTAAAAACAAGAAAGGATTTCGTACAACTTCAAATTTGATCGTTTGTTTTTATGGTAGCTAAATTATGCCGAACTTGGTATCTCAAAGATAGATGATCTTTCTTGCGGTCCTTCCATTGATTGATTTCCTTAAGCTATGGTTAATTTATTTTCACTTCCTTTACAGAGCGCACGTCACTTGGCTCTTCCATATGCTTGTGCCCTCCACAATCAATTCCTGCTACCCATCAGCACTCCACCGAATACCATTGTTTCCGGATGGGGCAATGTCAGGCCGTTTCAGTTTGTAAGTAATCTTTGTGCATGTCGGGTTGGTTGTTTTTCTTATTGTTTCTTCACCCACAGTTATTGGGCGGTATTGTGCCCGCTATAGCCATGATGTTTATCATTCTTGTCTTTGTCGCGTTGTTAGGCGACACAGCTTTTCCCGACAAATAATAGTAAATGAGTTCGAGTAATCGTAATGTATGTATTATAAGAAAATAAATTGCATAGAACTAAAAATGTTTACAATTGAAACTTAATGAAAGCTTTAATTAAAGCACTGAGCATAACATTTCCATGTGGCACCCAGGCAACGCTTTTAACCAAATTACACAGTTACGCATTTAGGATAATCCCCGCCTGGTCATTCGCACCTAATTCGCATTGTTGTAAATCCAAAACAGTGCCCACGAAAGTGTTCGCACTAAATAATTCATTTGTTAATTTAGACATGCCCATCCCAACGGAGAAGGCGGAGAAGGACCAGGAGCGAGCTCTGGGGCTGTTTGGGGTGTCAGCCAATAGAGACGAGACGACTGGCTGAATGTTGTGTACTTTTGGCTTAGTGGTGCCACTAGACAGGCTAAATCCAACCTCTAGCCGGCGGGCTGGCTGGCTGGCTGACTGGCTGGCTGGGTTGCCTGGTGAACTACTGTTGGCCATTTGCGGGCGCATTTATATTCAAGCTATTTAATTATTAAATTCGTCGCGTAACACTTCATGAATATTCATGGCACTCACGACATTCAAAAATTCGCCATTTAATTGTTTTGTTTGGCCTGCAACTAACGGTCAACAGGTCATGAAAAAAATGTTTCTTTTTACCAATATTTAGCATTAAAGTATACTTTTTATTCCAAATACATTTATTTCCGGCAATAAAAAATTCTCATACTTTGAACAAATGATAAAAATGAAATTTTATTTTATCCATTCATTTTGCCAATATCTAATCAGAATTGGAACGCCATATATGTAAGATTCCTTTATACATTCAGTCTGCCATTATTAACTTATAAATAATATTTAGGTTAGGTAACAGCAGTTTAGGTTATGTTAGGTTAGACTTGGCTGAGTTAGGTTATGTTTGATAAGGTTGGGTTAGGGTAGGGTAGGTTAGGTTAGGTTGGGTTAGGTTGGGTTAGGTTAGGTTAGGTTAGGTTGGGTTAAGGTTGGGTTAGGTTAGGTTAGGTTAGGTTAGGTTGGGTTAGGTTAGGTTAGGTTAGGTTAGGTTAGGTTAGGTTAGGTTAGGTTAGGTTAGGTTAGGTTAGGTTAGGTTAGGTTAGGTTAGGTTAGGTTAGGTTGGGTTAGGTTAGGTTAGGTTAGGTTAGGTTAGGTTAGGTTGGGTTAGGTTGGGTAAGGTTGGGTAAGGTTGGGTAAGGTTAGGTTAGGTTAGGTTAGGATAGGTTAGGTTAGGTTAGGTTAGGTTAGGTTAGGTTGGGTTAGGTTTGGTAAGGTTTGGTAAGGTTTGGTAAAGTTTGGTAGGGTTAGCTTAGGTTTGGTTAGGTTTAGGTTAGGTTTGGTTAGGTTTGGTTAGGTTTGGTTAGGTTTGGTTAGGTTTGGTTAGGTTGGGTTAGGTTTGATTAGAATAGGTTAGGTTAGGTTAGATTTGGCTAGGTTATGTTAGATTTGGTTAGGTTAAGATAGGTTAAGTAATATTGGGATAGGTTACGTTAAGTTGAGTTGAGTTGATACTTGTTCAGAAAGGAGTTTATCTTCCTTGCATTAATATTGGCTAGACCTGAAGGGCTTCATACAAATGTGCTACCATGGAACGTTAGCCTTCTAAAGCAGAGAGACGTGCAGAGGAGACGGTTGATGCGTCAAGATAAATACATGATGATAAACGAATATTTCAAACTACTTGATAACTCTTCTTGAAGTGAGACTTACGCCTTAATGTATTATATTAAACTCCACTTCAACAGCACACCTTGCAAATATCAACAATTAAACTAAAATGCTCTGAATTATGAGCCTGAACCAGTGGTAAGCGTTCTAAACAGATTTAAGGTCAGTTAAGTAGTCTGAGCACACATTTATAAAATATTTATAGATTAACTTTGCCAAAGCATACAAAAACTAAAAGAATTTTAATAGTCTTTTTCGTACAGAGTAATTTTAATTTTGTTCAACGTTGTGTAAACAACGTATTAATATTATTTAAATAAGTTGAAGGCATCATTAGCCTATCTCTGTTGTAAATTTAAATGTATAATGTAATCATAATAAGCTATAATATATATTTCTTATGAAATTTTAAATTAACATGCCTAAACGACTCCATAAGCTGTGCCCTTCTTCATTTTTTTTATCATCTGTTTAGCGCTTTAAGAAATATATAAGTAAAAATAAAATCAAGAAGTCGTGCCAGCATTTTATCCATCCAACCAATTGTCAATTTCATTCTATTTTGCCCTCAAGTCATTCTCCAAAAAAAAATAAATATATATATATATATATATAGACATACCGGCATACATATACCCGTACATACATACATACATAAGTAAGTATATTCAAATGGCATGCACGCCCTAAGCTGATTTTCCTACGCTGGGAAATGCCTAACCAGCGGCTTTCTGGCGGCTTCCCAGAGTCTGGCAATATGCCCAGCTTGAAGCTACAAGCTCATTATCCCTTTTGACATCTGCGCAGATTTCGCATAGTCAAATTGACAAAATTGTACAGGAATTTCACTTTGACAAAATGCGCACAGGTGTGTCAAGCATGAAATTTAATTTGTGGCATCCCATTAAATGGGCAAGGCTTAGCCGGGTCTAGTTTAGATATAACTTACCTCCCCCTCTGTATCTGCCTCTTTCTCTGCCTCTTACTCTGCCTTGCTTGCAAAATCATTTGCAAACAATTAATTCAGCTTTTGTACAACGAAATTCACTTGCGCGCTTCATACGCCCCAGTTGAGCTCAGTGTGTGTGTGTGTGTGTGTGTGTGCTGGGGACATAAAAGGCGCCATTCAGATAGACACATGTTGTTGCCATGGCTCCAGCATGTCAGCTCTATTAAATGTACTAATGACTGACAGACAGTCAAAGCCGAGTTGGGAGCCATGAAAGGAGCTGCTCGCATTTTGATAGAAACTAGGTATAACTCAGCCAGGCAGCCGAGCGAAGTCTTAGATAGTCACCTCAACGGATTATGAGAAACTCTTTTATATGCTTACAAAAAAAAAAAAAACAAGAGAGAACGTTGCACTCGGAAGTATCTGACTGCGGCATACTCTGTTTCATATAAGTTAGCCTGCCTATCCAATTTGGTAAGTCTAGCTTGGCGGATGTGTCACTAAATTTTTATAAATATTCCTCATTTATGGGCCCGAAAATGAGTGTGGAGACAATATTTTTAGTCAAATATACCATGGCGGTCATTTGTAATCCATATACCAATTTTAGTCACTCTAGCTATAATGGGGTGGGAGATATAGATTTTTCCGATTTGAGCTAAAGATATCGTTACACTTTTTATACCATATATGCTAGATGGGCATTGCAAGAAACCAATATGCTCCTTTTCCAACAAATGTTTAGGCAACAGAGCATGAAAAGGTTGCCAGTCGTATCTGGATGCTATATTATGTAACGTATTAATAAATCAGTTTTTATGCCCTTATTCAGACGCACTTATACGACAACTTTATAATTAAAGACGATTCTTTGCATTTTCTGGAATAAAGTTTTGTTTATTGCGCTGGCTGTTTGATGCAGCGTTGTGGTTAATATGATAATGTATATTTAAAATTCGCAACAAGGTGGACCGGCATTTAAAACAGCAGTTTAGCCCCGAATCACTTGGCGTATGCGCAATTTGCGCTAAGCTTGAGCGTAATGCTCAATAATCCATTTAGGCAGCTAATTGATTTGTTTTTGCTCGGATCTTTAGCTGCCGCTGACTGCTGTGACTGATTACATGGCTGCTGACAGCAACAAAATCAGCATGCAGACACATTGAGGTCTTCCCGGAAACTGGAACAGCTCACAATAAACCGCAGCTCTCCGCAGGGCACACACAATAGCAAATACTACTATACTGCTTCAACATTGGCAGCAGACAGACATCCTATTCTGGCAGTCGTACAACTCTTGGAAATGCATACAAATACCAGTGTACAGTGTCCGCAATAAGTAAACATGCTGTCAAAATATTCACGCCGGCAACTAAGTAAAATGACTGTCCATTGTCTGTTATATTTATGCCGGCCTCTTAAATATGAACGAGTATATGAATACTTGCCTAAGTATGACAAATCTCTTGTCTTGTGCCGCTTTTTAGCCGTTTTTTGTCTTCACTTGCATTGTTTGGCTTGGGACTGCCCCGAGGACGTCAAGATAACAAAAATGTCTTCGGCTGCAATAACAAAAGCAGCAACAAAACAGGAAGCCATCCAGCCGGGCTGACATGTGAGAAAATGCTGGCCAGCAAGTAAGGCCGGCACATTTACGGGTAGTATGTTGTTGTTGTCAATAAACTTAGGTATTCTTTATATACCCTGTAGCCATAAAAATGTGTTCAATCGGGTGTAATACCGTTGCGGGATTGCATGCAACAAAGCATAAGGATATGCTTTTAAACAACATCGAAGTGTGTCCACCTGATATTAGAAACTATAGAAGATACAGAACTGCAAATACTAATTACAACTACAAATCTATAAATTAAAAAAGAAGCAGGACAGTTTCCGCTTCAGATTCCGGTTTAATTATTGGGAATCAAAATTATTATGTGTTCTGAATTCTAGAAAAATGATTGCTTAAGAAGTTCTTGTAAATATAGTTTAAGAGAGATTAAATAGTAAACTGCAAAAAAAAGAAAAGTATTTTCAATAATTCGATTTGAAATGATTGGAGCCAATGTTAAGAAAACGCTTTCAATCATATATTTATAAAGAAATATTTTATTCGAAAACGGGAAATCAAAAGGATTCAGAAATGGGAACAACCCTGAAGTTCCTAAAAATCAAACCAATTGTAACGAGTATAAACAGATAATTCTACAAACAGACGATTGTAACGAGTATAAACTAAAATAGTATACATATACTTTTGATGCTCAGTGTAGGCACGTTAGGGTGGACCAGTTAAGGTAATGTCAAAAATATATAAAATTCTCTCGAATCTACAAAAGATTTTCGATGCTTCAATTCAGAGTACAGAGTATATACAAGTAGAGCAGACTCGATTTCAGCATTGTTATTTGCTTTCTATAAATAGAAGTCCTTTGTGCAGAACATATTAGGAAGTGAGGTACAGAAATATCTTTTACTGACATAACTTGAACAACAGCTCTTGAGAGGAACTTTAAATTTAAGTTTAATCAAAAAATTCCACTTGTAGTTGTTAAAGTGCAGATAAAAATAAAAACAAAATTTGTAAATTGTCAACATTAAATACAATCAATTTCCAACAATCGCATAAGTGTCTACAGTAATTCAATTCATAATAATAACAATAACAATGCTGATAATGTCAAATGTCCGACATTTTGTCAGCGTTTTAAAACAACAACAGCAACATAAAAATATACTATGCAAATGCGTGAAAACAATTTCAGTAAACGAACGCAAAGGCAAACGGAAATGTAAAAAATAATAAAAAACTAATAAAATTAATGCGATTATATCGCTCTGTAAATGTACAAAATTGACCGCCATGTCGCACAAGTGCACACAATTATAACAAATTTATATAATTTAATTCAAATGCGACGTAAAACCCAATAAAATTACAATACCCGACCTTTTTTAAGCCCATGGAGAAGGTGTTTTAATTCTGTAATCAAATGTGCAACACATTAAATCAGATATCACTGAATCCTTTCAATCTGTTAATGGCAACTGATACCTGTGAATACAGCTACAAATATATAATTGTGATAAACGTACAAACTGTGATTAAAGCTTGAAATATAATTTAACTAATTAGTTGAGTATAATGACCATTAAAGCCTGAATAGACACGGACTAAAGTGGAAAATGAAACTCTAGATTCACAATACTTAGAAATGAAATATATTTACAGCGAGTCTTTGTATGCGAGTCTTAGAAACTAAATAACGAAGTTTTTAACACGTAAATGAACAATTCTAATCGAAACACAACTATAACATAACAGACCATTTTAAGCATAACAGAGCATATCATTTAAATAACAGACCAATTTAAGTTTAACAGCTCAATTTGGTTGAATTTTATAGAAAATGAAACCATGGAACCAAAATACTTAGAAGTTAGCGATTCTATTTATGCGACCCTTGGGAAATTAAGGTACAGATCTAGAAATGTAACATATATAACAGCACCTATAACATAGCACACCATTTTGAGCATAACAAAGCGCCCATTTTCCTGTACATAACAGACCGATTTAAGTTTAACAGCTTAAAAGCTTATATTCGAATTTAACAGTAACTTTTTCATACATGTTAACAAGGTATTCCTGGACTACTTCACTCAAAGGATAACTACTTGATTACTTGGCGTCTATCACAACTTGTTGTTTGAGAAATTTAACCAAGATCGTATTCTATAATGAAATACTTTTTGTAGAGCATAGCATCTGCGACATGCCGAATATATCATTATTTTTCCACTTAGTGTTGTTTTAAATGTATCAACCAAAATGAAATGCGACCCGAATCAAACGCCAAATTCATTTGCCATTTACAGTTTGGAGCACAGCCGGAAATCAGGCGTCCATGACGCCATCTTTCAAAATGGCCGCTTGTTTTTTTTTCTTTTTTTTTTTTTTTGATTTACCCTGTGGCAATTTGCTGTCTGCCTCTGGTGATTAGCTGTCACGAATTGTGGCGAAAAACAAAAATGAATTATTACCGCGCTGAGTTCAAAATGTTGACATAGATTCAAATTATTTGTAACAAAATCAACGAACTGTGGCGGCATTTCCGCCCTCCCCAAACCATACCCGCGTGCCGCCTTCAAAAAGGCGTTGCTGATTTGATTAGCCTGAAAATGTTGTTAGAAACAAGAGGGGAAAGAGTTTTTGTCTTCAATTGCCATTGGATTTGTTGAGCACGTATTTGCTAAAACAACAACAACAACAACTGTGCAAATAATCTGAGCAATTAATAAAGTTTTGTGCTGGCAACTATTACTTGTAGCTCATTTGTTCTGAAGGCCACTTCAAATGCTCTGGGCCAAAATAAATAAGAAAGAAACCTTAGCACTCTGACTAGGCCAATGTTATTGTCATCATTTGAAATGCCCCAGCCTTAACAACATAATTAGGCCCATATCGAACAATAGTTTACTTTTTCTCAGCATATTGCTCAGGGCTACGAATATAATGGACAATCTGGTCGGGGCCAGGGCCAGGGCCAAGACCAAGACCAGCACCAGGACCAGAGCCAGGCTAAGCCGTATGCTATTTGTTTCTGTGCTTTGTGCCATTTGGCTTGTTTACATAAGGTTCGATTGTTGTTTGGTCCTTGATTTCTGTTATATTGCACGGCATAATCGAGAATTGCTTTCAGTTCAGGTTCCAGCATCGTTTCCATGCCATTGCACAGGGTGTTGGCTAGTGTTGGGGATTCTGCCACTGTTTACGCTCCTGTTTCGACTTTAATTCAAGTAATTTTTGTTAATTTTGCGGTCCACAACTTTGCTCGTTAAACAAATGACCACAAAAACCAGGTAGCTCAAATGACAACAGCTGGCAACAAAAAAAAAATCCAAAACCGAAAAAAAGTTAATGTCAAATAAACCCCATCAAGTTGGCTTCTATCCATCCCACTCTGCTCGCTGTGCCACTTGTGGCATTAATTTTAGCTGTGTCAGCAGATAAATTGCAAAATATCTCCGACTTTCTGACAGTCATGGGCATTAAAATGTATACAATGTCGTTTGCTGAACTTAGCTTTGAAGTCAATGCGGGAGGTGTCCATCAAAGCAAATTTAAACACTTCATAAATTGTAAAATCCTTTAGCGATCAGCAAATATATCAAAATTAACAAAATATACAAAAACTGCATCAAACCAAAAGAGCTGAATTTACTGAGTCTACATTTGCAACAATTCTGATTTTATTTTTTATTTTTTTATGAATTTCCTTAACTTATATTTTTAGATGCAATTAATAGAACAAATATGTTAAATTCCTAATTTTAAAATAGCTGTGTATCTAATTATATTTTCAAGCTACCAAAGCAAGATTTGAGTTCCCTTCAAAAATATTGAAAACTATCGATAATTCGGTTATCGACTAATTATGCTATCCACTGAATTAGCGTTGCCAAACTCAAATTAGCCCCCATCTTGTGGCTTTTGTGTTTCAAATGGCGGCCCCACTGGCATTGACATCAAATAATCATAATTATAGCCTGCAGCGTTTGCTGGCCCACGGTGCGTATTAGTTATATTAAGTGCGATGACAAAAGAGTCAACAGTCAACAGTCAGCTAATTACGTCTAATTGTTGCAAGTGCCGCAGGCAGCAACACATTAACTAATTGGTAAGGGCTGCCTTCCAGTTAGTCAACTGTGATAAGCAGGCATTGAGTTTGCTGACACCTGAAAGTCGAGACGCTGAAAGGACACAAAATTCCAGTTTGTGTGCATGTGTGAGATAAGAGGAGAATCTGCATGAATACGGCCATACACAATCCATGAGCATCCAAGCCAGATGTATCGTCCGGTTGTGCTTTGTGGCTCCTCGCATCCGCTTTTTGCCACCTTGGTGGCGGAACGTCTGGGCATCAGTATTATAAATGTGGTGCGTGGCAAGTTCTCCAATGGCGAGACACAGTTCGAGCTGCGCGAATCGGTGCGCGGCGCTGATGTTTATATTGTGCAGACCAACACTGATCCCGTTAACGATATGCTGATGGAGCTATTGATCATGATACAGACATGTCGGTATGCCGCCGCTCATCGCATCATTGCCGTATTGCCTTTCTTTCCATATAGTCGTCAGGATAAGATGAAATCCTGGCTGCAGCCCATAACAGCCAAACTGGTGGCTTCCATGCTGACTGGTGCCGGGGTGCATCATGTGATCACCATGAATTTACATGCAGCCCAGCTGCAGGGCTTCTTTGACATACCCTGCGACAATTTGAACTCACAGGTAACCCTGGTGCTCTGGATACAACGACATTTGCCCAATTGGCGCACTGCAGTTATTGTCGCACCTGATAATGGTGCTGTAAAGACGGCCTCCTCAATTAGCGGCCAGCTGGGACTACAGATGGCCATGTTGCACAAGCAGCGAATGCGAGCCAATGAGGTGCAAGACATGTTCCTGGTGGGAGATGTGCGCGACAAATTGGTAATTGTTGTGGATGATATGGCCGATACCAGTGAAACCCTATGCATGGCCGCCGATCGACTACATGAAGCGGGTGCCACTAAGATCTATGCCTGCGTAACGCACGGCATATTCTCCGCTGATGCGGTGGATAGAATCCAGGCCTCACACTATGAAATGGTCATCTGCACGAATACGCTCCCAATGCCAGAGAGTGTGGTCAGCGGTTTTAAGAAAATTCGCGTTCTCGATGTGACAAACATATTTGCCAAGTATATAAAGAACATGCACGAGCATCGAAACTATCAAAAGATGTTCAGGTTGACCACATCCGAGATTTTCGATGCGGATCACGGGCTTGATAATCAAGATCAATCCACTTCACGTCCAACTGATGCGCCAACTGGTACGGAAACTCAGACTCCAACTCGGAAGGCTCGTTATAGTTTAAGATAATAAAAGCAATTATAAGTATCCTTAAACACCATGCACACGCGAGTTTAAGCTTTTGTCTAAATAAAGAATGCAAATTGTGATAATTTGCTAGAATTATGCTTTTGTTTAGACGATCAAGGAAGGAACATGACAACTTTGAATTCAATTCTTCTGATTTAACTAATCTTCGAGTTGAAAAATACGCAGTTCCTGATTATCGTCAAACCATTTGAGTCCCCTAATAGTTCAATTTATTTGATTCCTAGAATTGTTCAGTCGTTCGTAGGTTTCCTTCAGTCAAGTTGTTTCCTCTGTTTGTTCAAAACATTTTAGCCAAAAACAATACCGTAATCATGCCTCAGCTACTATGCTATTCGCCAGACTTGGGCCCTTGCAATTATATCTTATTCCCAAAACTGAAAAGCCTAATAAAAGGACAAAGGTTTGCCACGATTGAGAATATAGCAGGATATTGTCAAGCCCTCCAAAACGTGTCTTACCTTTATATAAAAATTCAAAATAGCCGATGATGTCAACATCTGTTTAGAACATATGCACTGACATAACAAATTAACAAAAACGTAAATCAAATGTTCACAATCCGCGATATTTGGAATAGCACACACCTCGTATATAAATATATTCTATTTGTGTGTTAGGCAAGTTGTTATCCTGCGGTGGCCTGCTGTGAGCTGCCTGCTGCCACACAAGCGGATTCTATTTTTAGCTGGACCAATCTTATAGTTAGTCTGCAATTGATAAGTTGAATGCTCTCCATGGTGGAGAAGTTCCTGTCCGCTGGATGCTTGTGAATAAGTAGCTGCCACCTCAGGCATAAGCGCTTGAAAAACGGCTTGAACACGTCCTTCAATGATACCTGATATACTTCAACGCCAACTGTTTGTCGGATTAAGACATAAAAGTCATTAAGCACTACGGGCCAAAGCGCCCATTTGCTTTCCTTCTTTTTTTTCGTTTGCTAAATATCTTTACGGTTTTCTCAGAGATTTACATACATTTTTATTGAGGGGAGGAGCACAGCAACTATACAAATAAGTGCTTGGACTGGCTGTTAGTTATGCCCTGTATCCATTAAGCATATGAAGTATATACGTATATAATGGTAGGTTAAATTGTTCGGGTCAAAAAAGGTGGCCAAATAAAGAAACTTTTAACCCAAACCTTATTAAATTAATCCAAGCCCAGAACGATTACAAATTCAGTTGCCTTTTCTGACTATCTTTGATGCTTCCTGAACTTAAAACAAAAGTCTATAAACATAAAAACTTTCAACTTGATTAGCGCGCACTAAGATTGAATTTTAGACATATGGTTTCTTTGTGAAAGTTTCCTAGAATTCGCCATAGACGTTTTCTGTTTAGATGCCATTGATAATTGGTGCTTAAAATTGAAAAAGAGGCGGATGATAAAGACCGAAGATGTTAAGGAGGTGTGTTAGAGCGATATACAGGGTATCTGCTGGTTGAGCACTCTCCGCTAGAGCACTCTTGTCTTTATTCCTGTCTCTATCTGAATCTATTCGCTTTTTATGCCCAGCACCTGGTTCATGATGCGCACTCAAACGTCCTTTGATTCGGCGCCTTTTTCTTCCTTTCGTCCTGTTTCGCTTTTCTTTTGCGTCAATTATTGAAAAGTCTCGAGCTGTAGCACTCGGCGCTTAAGCGGATTTACCTTACACACGCCACACGCCACATCCCGCGGTCCGCTGTCCGCTGTCCGCTGCGCCAGTGAAGTTTTCCTTGGGATTTAATGGGAAATGGGTGAGGGGTGCTGCTGGCAATGCTGTGGCATGTTGCATGCGACAACATGAGGCGCAAGTCAGCTGCCAAGTGGGCGAGTTAAAAGGCAACACCGCCGTTAATGAGTTTCGGGCACAGGCGGAGCATTGGGCATGCATTTAACAACCGCAGCGCAGAAAGGACAACAACGAAGGAGGATCCACTGACCTTCGCTCTTGACTTAAAACCCATTTGCATAAGCGCGAGTTGGCGCCACGCGAGTGCCTCGCAAGGATGTGTCCTCGCAGTCCTGCTGCTGTTCTGTACCTGGCGGGTAACGCCATCTCTTTCCTTTATCCTTCTGACGTGGCCTGTAAGCTTGTCTGCAATGCGTTGCCTTAATTAAAAAAACGCCAGCGATTTATTGACCAAGCGTAAAAGCAATTGACAGCGTGATAAACAAATAAGCAACCAAAAAATAAAATGATCAAAAACAATGCAACACCAAATGGGCTGAGTCACTGCAAGTTAGCCGAGCTTTCAGCCTTAAGTCAAATAAATCAACATATTTAATCTCATTAAAAGCTTTCAAAGCTGTCTTTTCCGATGCAACGTTCAGAACAGTTGAAACTGGTGTTGTAAAACGAAGGATTGTAGGATCGAGCAAGATTTCGATGATTTATAAACAGAAAAGAACGGTTATCTTCGAATTGCTACAGATAAATTCACCTGCAGCCAACTTCATTTTCAAAGCTTTTTTCCTATGACAGCTATATGTTATAGTCATCCGATCCAGCTGTCCTCGACGTATGTACTGCCTATATTAAGAAAGTGTACCTGTATCAAGTTTCACTAGAAAAGCTCTATGACGGAGAGAATTAGACAGACGGATATCTCTAGATCGTCTTGTTTCTTAATGCTTATTCAGAATATATATAGTTGATGGTGTCGGAATACTCTCAACTTTTAAAAATAAATATTTATTTTAAAAAATATAAAATTAAAAGAAATATTCTCCTTTAAGGCGTTTGTCATTATTTAACGCCTTCAAGAGGAATATTTCTTTCCCAGTGTTGTAAAACATTTCAAAGCATTAATTGTCTACAGGAACTCGTAATAAGTGCATAGGAACTCATACTAAATAAATAAATAAGAAATCTTTGTGTTTTTGAGTGAAAATTTCGTTTTTATATAGTTAAGATTGCTTTGAGATATTCCTATTTTAATTAAAAGATCTATATGCTTAAACAGAAAAGGCTATGAAGTGTGAACTCTGTATTTTAATTAATATAAGGACACACATAAATAACTTACTGCGCATAGATGAATCGAAATGATATATAAAAGCTGTACTTTTCAGTTAACGAGCTGCCAAATAACCAAATAATATTCTTGATATTATATTATCAACTGTGTTTACCCAAATTTATAAATCCCATTGTTTCTTGCACGTCTTACAACACTGTTGTTTTTTGCTGCTGCTCCTTTGACGGATTAATCTTAGATTTATGCGTAATTTTCAGCTCGTATCATTGGCAATTTGGCAACATTATTAAAAAGAATCTGCCCTAAAATTCTTTTCATTCCTTGGGGACGAACTTGCCCTGCTGCTCTGCTGCATGCCACAAGCTGCTCGAGAAGTGCGCCCTTTTGCGCATAACACAACACAAGAAAAAAAAAGAAGAAACTTGTCATAAAAGTGCAGCCATGTAATTTTCTAAATGAAAACAGCGGAGCAGCCAAAAAAAGAATAGAAAGTATTATGTATTAAAATGCAGGACACCGCAAAAACAACGATAGCATTAACAAAACAACAAAATTCTAACCAGAACGCAATTTTAGCAAGTTGTATTAAAAAATCGTAAGGGTAGGAAATTACACAGAAAAATAAAAATAAAAAAAATAAAAATAAAGAAAACAAAAAAAATAAATAAATAAAGCAGCATGACAAACCGTTTGCTCAACAAGAAATATGCAAATGCAAATCTCAGTCGGCAGCTGGCAAGTAGGGTCGGGGTCGGAGAGGGGGGCGTGCCACACGGCGTATGAGCAACTACACTGCACACATACATACGTACATATGTATGTATGTATTGCAGATGTAAGTATGTATGCATATATACATATATGCAAATGTGTTTAATTAAAATGGTGCAACAAATGCACGCGTGTGTGTTTAATTGTTAGTGCAGAAGACTCCAGAGCAACATTTTACATTTGCATAAGTAAAGCAAAATATATACTCATTCATAGCAATGTGCAAGTGCAAGACAATGTAAAACCACTAAACCACTATAAAAAAAAAAAATAAAAAAATGAAAGAGGAAGGAAAGAATCCACCACTGAGCTGCGGCTTTTTAAGCAGAAAGTCCCCGGATGAGCATTTAAGTCAATTTACCTGCCCTGCAGGCAACTACTGCATTCAAAGTGTAATCAAATAGTCGTAAAGTTCGACTGTTTGTATAATTAATTTGCCAAAGCCTGTGGGAACAAGCCACAACAATGGAAATTGAGATCTGACAAAAACTTTAACAAACATTTAGGTAGGCAGTGAGTACAAATTATCTTACTGTGTTCTCAGAAGGTTTTTCCTGGAAATTTTGATGTTTGATGCAAGCTGCCGAATTTTGTCACCTTTGGTAAACATTGGGATAACAAATAGTATAAGCAAGCATCATAATCTCATTTATCTCTAAGAATGTTAGTTTTTTTATCAGGAATTGTAAATTGAAGATATGAGATAAAATTAAGATATCATATTGCAGAGAAAGCTGAAGTAATATTATCCCCGGTTTTACCTATTTTCAAACACAACAAATTTTAGGAAAAAATTACATTCTCCGCTGCTCGTCAACACAATCTTTCAAACAAATAAATAATCAAGCGATTATATTCTGCTTAATGCTTTTAAATGGTATTAAACTGTTCTGGCTACACCTATAAAATATACCTTATATATATAAAAGATACCCTTTGGACTCTCCTTAAAACAATTGTTATAGTTGCCACGAACACTTCTATATACTCGTATATTATATATTTATGCCTTTTTCCTATAATTTCAGGGATCAGCAATGTCAACTCAATTTCTTTTAATGAAAGAATAAAATTATATTTTAATATGAAAACCTGCGGCAAATCGTAGCTGAATATCAATGCCTATAATGCCATTTTCAAATAAAGGCGATTGGCTTTTAAGGAACTTGAATCCTGGTGCGTTTATGTCTAATCCATGCGATTGTGTTTGGTTGCAAGTGGCTTTAACTTTAACAAGTTTTGACTTGAGCATTTAAATTCAACTTCAAGGCTAACACACACGTACGAAATGAAATGAAATTCATTTGGGAGCCGCATCAGCGACAGCACCGCATTACGTAAAAGCGCTTTTACGGCTACATTTGCAACAGCAGCAGCAACACAAACACACACAGACACACACACACACGCACACGTACAGGCAGAAGTCGTCACTTTGCGCCACTCATTGCGGCACTTGGACCCCAAAAAGTAGACTACACTTGGGCCGGCTAACAGGTTGAACGCAACCAGAGATTTTTGAGAGCGCGTGCAAATGGCAGAGAGACAATAAAGCTTAGCTGAAAGTCTCTGCTACTTCCGTTTATAGCTCAAATACATATTATATTATTCATTCTTCTTCTTCTTATTTTGTTTTTCTTTTTGCATTTTCCAATAAACTCAAATGCCAGCTTACTTTTGCGGCTTGACAGTAAATGGCTTTTCAGCCACAGAATTTCCCCTTAGATTTTTTTTTGTATTTAAAATGCATGCGAAAATCGCATTACAAAGTCATTTTCGCCATTCACCATTCAATAATAATGCCAGTTTGTTGGGTTATTAAAATGTCATATAAGCATTTCACGCTGACTTTGACTTCTGCGAAGAGTTTTCGTATATGCCACATGCCTTATATATTTTCCATTTTTTTTTTTTGTTTATCACGATTTTTTCTCTTGCTCTGAATTTGTTTTTGTAGGCGCCAAAAATGTCAGCGACACGTTCTCCTACAGCGGCAATTTATCATAAATATGCACAGATATATATATATGTATATATGCGACAGCACTAGAGTTGTAATTTTGTAGCTCAATTGAACGAATCAGTTGGGAAGATTCATTTTGAGCAGTTGAAAATTGCAGTTTGTTCGCTTCTTGAATTAGTTTGTTATTTTTGTTCGTTTGAGAAACATTCTCGTTGCATTTTATTTACAAAAAAGAACTCTTCGTTCATTGTATTTATTTTTAACACATTTTTACTCGTTATTAATACAGGAAATTATCTCAGAAAATTTATTTGCCAACTTAGAAAAATAAAGGAATTAAAACTTGTTGAAAAAACATCGAATAAGTGTTGTAAGAAGAGAAATACCACTAATTGACTGATTTAAGTGTTGTTTAACTGATGTTTAAGTGGTTGTTTATATGTTGTTTATTTGAATGCCTTTCAAGAACTTGTAAAATTCTTTAAATCAACAAACTGAAACCATACCAATCAACAAGTCACTTTTTAAAAAACTCAAGAAACCATATTGTCAAAACCAAGCTCATTAAAAGATTTTGTACATATTTGTGGGAGAACTCAGCGTTTGATTTTATCAAAGAATTAAGATTCAATTATTTATCTATATATATAAAAATGTTAAGTTTGTATATGCCAATGTCAAAAACTCGAAAAGTTCTGCACCGATTGAGCTAAAATTTTGACACAATATACAGTTCACTTCTAGGGTTCAATTCATCTATATTTTACATGAATAACATTGCGGCGACCGCAGGAAAAATTACATCAATAATTTCAAACATACAGTACACATGTATACGGAGAATAATATAAATAAAATAAGTTAAGATTGACCACAAGCATGGGACTTTGGAAAAAGTACCCCCACGGGCGGAAAACTGTTGTATGAAACTTGAAAAATCTATTCCCAGCCGTCACCACGGACGGGAAATGGGATTAAGGTCAAATGTGCCAGAAAAGGTTATTGTTAGATCGGTTTATAAGTTCACGGGAAGAAAAATAGTTGTATGGGAAAAAAGTTCAAAGTTCTTCGAACCCTAAAAAAATAATATTCTTAAGGCACGGGAGGGAAAAGTAAGCTATTTATGTTTATTTCTTACTTTCTCATCCATGCAACCACAATGTGCCACAGGAAAGTGTGGCAGGGTACAGCTAGCCTATTTATATAATGTTAGCTAATAGCTAAAAATATATATTAACTTAGCCATGGTTGCCAGGGCCTACAGCTAGATAGAATCAGATTATTTAGCATTCTTTGCTTTTAGATCAGAGATGCCTATAAGTGCGGACTACAAAGTGACATGAAAAAAAGTAACCAAACTTAACCAAAGAGATGAAACTAGAATGGGGCTTAAACGATTAAAACGAATGAATGAGCTAGTTGATGAACAACAGGCTCTATCCCTGGAACCGTTCGTATGCTCGCTCGCTCGCTCGCTCAAGCTCAGTCTGAACGATTTGATGCAGCTCTTGGTTACACCCACACACACATACCCACACGCACACACACATATGTGGCATATAAATCCAGCGCTTGTTTCGCCGCCTCGTCCTGTCGACCTTAGTGAGCGCCCCAGCGCGCGCCTCATTCGGCGGCCGCCTTTTGTTTATGCCGCTGTCAGCGTTCGTTTAATTCAACATTAGCGCCTTGCGGCAGGTCCGAGAGTTGCCACCGGGCTGCAGGCGGTAGTTATATTGGGTGTATGTTTTGAATATGCGCATGTTTGTGTGTGTATGTGTGTGTGTGTGTGTGTGTGTGTGTGTCTGTGTGGGTGTGTGCAAATGCGACTGTAGCCGTCATCACCGTACGTTCTTTTGTATGCCCCATGGCCATTTTCATTTTCACACGCGTTGATTTCACGCGCATTTTTTGTTCGTTTTCAAATTGTCAAACTGTCAAATAAATAACACAAGAACAACATGAAAATATAGTTATCTTTGGAGTGCCAAAGATTAAATACCCTTGCAGACATATTCATTTAATTGCAACCCAAAAGCTTGGCCAATATCTTATCTTAAGTAGTAACAATGTTTAAAGCCTAATTAATTGCAATTGTATAACTATTTGAACCACAATTCAATTTATTGTCGATCATTACGATAAAAGCTACATGCGAAATTAGTCTGAGCTACAAAACAGATTTTTTAACATTTTTTTCTTTTTATATATGAAACATCAAGGATGAGATTTTGATGAACAAACACATTTCAGTTCTGGAACAATCCTTTGATAGATATATACTTTATGGATATAATCCTTAAAGTATGTACTTGTATAAGTAACAAAACCTAGTAAAAGTATAGAAGCCATATCCAAGCTCATGTCTTTTATTAAGGATAATAAAATGCGAGCTTGTAATGTTATAATAAAAGTTAACAAAATACAAAATACTAATAGTAATAAATGATACTTTCAAGGCGTTACACACATTTAGTGAGAAAGTTCAAATAACCTCGATAAGGGTATAAAGGACTTGGCCAATTGCCTTTTGTTGGGTTTCCCCTCCAACCTTTTGTATTGCCTACGCGTGGGCGCCTAATATGGCCACATACACATATTATAATATATAACAAAACATAATATGATATATTATAATATGCCTAGTCTTTTGTAGCCTGTTTTGATTGCTGTGGCCTGCGAAATTAACAATTTACACATTTGCTTGCTTGGTAGTGCTGTCAAATACACTGTCTAACAAGCTTTCGCTTTCAGTATGTTATGCAAAGTGTAATACAAACTGTTATACTGCTAGCACTTAATTTAGAACTTATAGCTAGACAAACTGTTCGACTGTCACATAAAACTTATATAGTCAAGAGAAATTGCTTAAATTGCGTTGGGAAACTTAAGAATTTTAACAGCGAAATTTTAACCTAATGCTTCGAATTTGATGAGTTTTTGGAATATAAACACACACACACATGCACACACAGTAGTGTAGCAAAGACAACAATAAAGTCTTGGCCAAAAAGTCAAGCGGATTTCGGCATGCCAAAGTTTGTCTAGGGCAAAAGCCGCTTAGCGTAGTTAAATAAAAGTGCTACAAGAGCTCACTTCACCCAGAAACGTTATCCTACATATAAGCGAGTATATATATATATATAAGTATACAGATATCCATATGCATGAGCAGCCTTTAAAATCAAGTGATGCACTCCACATTTAAAGTATGCATCCCCATGTTAAATATTTGAGCGGAAGATTGAATCGCAGTGTGTTATTCCCCCCGAACTCCTCCGGACTCCCACAACTGCTGTCAGCAAATTTGATATGAAGCGCATAAATGAGCCTTATAAATGGTTTCAATATTTTTAATAAATATTGTAAATATCACTTCAATAAATTGTTTCTTCTGTATATAATGTAAGTTAACTTCCCTTTTATTTTATTTTTTTTATTAAAATTAAGTTTTTTCTCGTATATTTAACCAATTTGATCAAGCTGTCTGAAAGGCAATTTAGCAAAAAGCAAATTATATATATAAAAATAAATAAAAATATGAAAATAAATGACCAACAATAATTTTGCCACACCCCACCGCCTACTCTATATATCCTACAAATGTATAATTATAGTCATCAAATTTGAGATGCAGATCACTGATGAGTTCCATGAAAGGATTGCATGAAAACATTTTTGCCACGCCCACTTTCGTAGCCACAAATAAGTAAAGAGTCCTAGAAACAGGGTATTCCGCGATCGGAAACTTTTGACTGCAACGTTATTACTTGTTGATTGATTTCTAGGCAATCATCTAATTTTGAGTGATATTTTACAGTTCCAACTCAGAGTACACAAAAAGCAGCGGAAATCAGTCAGCGATTAGTTCTGGTAAATGCACCCGATGTAAATAGACAGAAAGCAGCTTGCATTTGACAGTTAAATATGAATATTATACTCAAGATCTCAAAGCATCTGACGCTTATATTCTCAACACGTCTTGCGAACTCACCGGTGGGATGTTGCCAACTTAGTGACATGGCGTTGCCAGCATTGTACACTATCTTAACATATTGTTGACAAGAGGATGAGCAGCGAGAACCATAATTTAACTTCATGTCACATTTGTATTCACTTCGACTAACATGAGCCTTGAGATGAACATGTAAAAACGGGCCTTCGAATAGCTTTAAGCGGCTTTTGTACTTACGTACACATCCGTGGCTAGCAAGTGGCAGCTCTCTCTTCATACACCCCTCCGTCCACCACAGTTTTACAGTTTACAGTTAGCAGCTTTCACTTTAGAAGCTATCCCCAAAAGGAATCGCCATTGGCGGCTGCTGTTTATTTATGGCATCTGCGTCTTGCAACATTTGTTGCCTGCTGCCCAATGTTTTGTTGTATGCTGCGTGCCTTTGTTTTCACAAGGCATTTAAATATTTAAAAGGGCCTCAAAACCTATGCGGCGCCCAGCCATAAATATGCAATGAAGTTTGAATTTTTATGTGGCCAGGCGCTGACAGGCTGTCCACCCCTCCACCCCTCCAAAGTTCCACCCCTCCCCATCTTCTGTCTCGACAGAGGCGTTCCGCAACATTTTTCAATCAGTGAATTTTGATGACTTTTTAACTAATGCCCCAAGAACCAACGCGTTGGGGCTAAATGTGCAGGTTAATTAGCAGCAGCTGTTGCTGTCCCTAACTGGGAATTTCATTAGATTTCGATATAATTTAAAAACCGGACTTTGCTCCTTCGACTTGTATATGCAAACACACATATACTAGCATAATAGAGCTGTGACATATCGTTCAGAACTAGTTCGAACAAAGAACTCACTAAAGAGAGCGTAGGAACCACGATTGTTTGTTGGTTTGGTTCCGATTCGATATCGATAATCGATAATTCATTAGTGTTAATTGTAATTTCTTATGTTCATTAATCATCAAGATAACACTTATTGAATTTTTGATAAATCAAAAAAGAAAAGAAAATACTAATAATAAAGAGATTGTGTTCCAAAGCGTGGAATTAATGTATTTATTTATTTATTTTATTTTTTCATTTATTCATTTATTTTTAAATGCTGCTCTATTGTAAACCACATCAAATCAAAACTGGCTTGGCTCTCTTATTAATATATATACTTTAATTCAAAATATCAAAGTAAAATGTGTAATTCAAACGAACATAACGAACGATAATGGAATTCAAGCAAACAATTCAAACGAAATGGAAAATCAATTGAACTGAATGAACGAGAACACAAACTAAACAAACAAATGAACTTAACGATGTGTTCATTCGTTCACCACAGATTGAACGACCTGATCATTCGTTCACCAAAGTTTGAACGACCTGTTCATTCGTTCACCAAAGCTTAAACGACCTGTTCATTTGTTCAGCAAAAGTTTGATCGAGTGAACGAATTCGTTCAATAGAACTGCAATGTGCAACTCTAATAAATCAGTTCGAAGACCCAAAGTACTCGGACGAAATTCCCATCTAGGGGGGAAGTCGTAAAAAGTTTAACGTGTTCTTAAAGCTTGAAGCTAAAAGGAAGTTTTTGCTATGACTCCCACATCTCGATAAAAAGTTTCAAATTGTTACACGGCAAATGACACGCGCTGTTCTCATCTCGTTTTTGCATTGTATGCTCTCAATCTTACATCTCTGTCTTGCTGTGTGTTAATCTGTTGAAATTTGCGTTTTAATAGAAATGTGTGTGTGTGTGTGTGTGTGTGCCAATGTTTTTTTTTTTCTTCTTTTTTTTTGGTGATATTTTTGGGGCAACTTTTGTCAACAGGCCGCTGCGCGTGGCTGTATAAAAATGCTTATTGCTTTTAAGTACGTGATTTTGCTTTTCAAATTTTATACGCATTTTTCATCTCTTTGGTGACTGTTTGTGTGTGTGTGTGTGCGTGTGTGTGGTGTTTGTGGCAGATGCATTAAACGTATTGGTTTTTACGATTCAACAGCCATATGGACAGAAACGTGAAGATAATTTAATTAATGTAATGGACATGAACGATGCCTCCCGGGAGGCAGTAGTTGCAAAAACTACACACAAATACCCGGACATGTTTTTGGTCATCATTTTAACATTTGAATTTTAAAGCCCACAAAGGCAGCGTTGGCTATATACTGTAAAGAAATAACTATAATATTAACAACAAGAAAGTAGTCTTAGCCTTGACGAATGATAGATACCCTTAAAAGAAAGAGTTTTTATACAAAAGCTCAGTATGCGAAAGACTGCTCCTTTGGCAGCTATAAGAAACCGATTTCAATAAATTTGAGCATTATAAAACTCGCAATTGCTAAGTTTTATTTAAATACCTGTGAAAACAAAAAAGTTGTTCATACAAAAACACATTTTATATTTGATTGTTCCTATGGCAGCTATAAGATATAGTACTCCGATATTGCTCAAATTTGGATACGCAACTAAAGAGTATAACGAAAATTCGAATTACTGAGTTTGGTTGAGTTATTTTTAAAACCAAGAAAGTTTTTCATATAACAACTGAATTTGCACCCGTTTATTCCTATGGTAGCTATGTGGTATAGTGATCCGATCAGGCTAGTTTTGACATATGTACTGCCTTCAACAAAAATAAGCTTCTGTATCGAATTTGATAAAGATAGTTGTGAAACTGAGAGATTAGCTTACATAGCAAGAGATGGACAAGCAAAGATCGCAAGATCAACTCAGCTTTTGTTGCTGATCTTGAATATATATATTTTTTGGGGCTTTCTCAGCGCGTTACACATTTCTTATATAAATTATAATACCCTTTGCAAGGGTATACGAGTAAAAACATGCAGCATTAAAATAAATATTGTGCAGAGCGCAGAAGTATTAAAAGTTAAGCCATTATTCATGTACTACAACTGCTATGCACATAGTACTATTGTGGTATGAGAATGTATTGTGTGAAAGATTTGGTTTGTGGGTGCCATTGTTTGGTATTGCAATCATTCATTAGATTTGGCCATGCTGCACTGTTTCATTTCCTCAAGCCAAATGCAAATATGCTCAACAAAAATCTATTTGCCCATTGACTAGTCAGTTAGTAAAAAGCCAAGAAAAAACAAAAGAAAAATCAAATACAATTTTTTTTTTCTTTTTGTATGCTATTATTGTGGCGAAATTGAGCGCAGCCAAGTTGACAGAGCAACTGGCAAATGAACACAGAGATGAAGAAGGGAGAAGGGGAGAGAAGAAAGGAGCAGACAGTGTTGGTAACGAAATTTGCATGCAGTCAGGTCTAATGGGCAAATAAGCTTGGGAAGGAATCACTCAATTGTGAAAATGGAAATTTCAGATTTGTGATAAATACTCCTCAAACCATGTTACCTGGGTGAAAAAGCCACAACAAAAGCGTACAACAAACAAACTGCATATTCAATTTACTGCCCCTATAAGCATGAATGCTCATATTTAGTAGCTAACATTTTGTTGTTGCCAATGCATGGAATTTTGGTCATTAAAGATAAAGCCACATAAAAGAAAACTCACAGCCTGCTGCCTGGGAAATCGTTTTAAATTTCATTTACTGATAATATGCCTCCACTCAAAATTCATTTCACAACTTTGTCAGAAGTTTGGCAAATGTTACAACTTTGCTACACACACACACACACACACACATACATAGTAAACATTCAAATGACAAATATTGAAGCATACCTTATGGCTTCAGAGGATGTCAAGCTGCAAAGCTGATTTGCAGCACTCGTAAATGCCAAGTGGAGCAGCAACAAAAAAAAAAAAAACAAGAAAAAACGAAAACCTTATAAGCACACAAATATGTATGCATATGTGTGTATGTATATATCAAGGAGCATGTCCTGGCACATAACTCATCATCAAGCGCAATTTGTGTTTAACAATCGTTGGTAATCTTTATTGGATGTCGAGCTCTTGCCTCTCTTTGGTATACACATGTCTGTGTAAGTGGAGTATGTGCACCTAAGACATCCGTAGCACTCGCTCTCTAAAGTTATCTACGTCAAGTGTCAGTGCGACACAGACAAAGCACACACACATACTCCAACACATCACAGTGGGGAACAGTTAACTGACATAAACATTTTCGAAAGTAATTAAAACAATCAATTCTTAATCTGAATACAGCAGAGATACTTCACATTACATTACAGAAGTAACATTAACAAGAAAATGCTTCAAACTTCAAAGATGACAACTTTTTGTACAATTTGTTAGAGGAAAACATTTTGACATCTTTTTCATCTTTCCTCGGCCTTTAGAATCCCTACTCCCAAATGCCTTGTGGGAAATAGGGCATAATTTATTTAAGTCTAAACTTCTAAGAATACTTTCTAAAGAGCGGCAAACTGTTTCATAAATTATTGTTATTAAAGGAATGCATGGAAGAATTTTAAAAACTAATTTCATACTATCAAAAAATGTTAAATAAGGAACTACAGGACACCCGGAAATGGTGAAGCTTTTTATTAATTAACATATAATCAAATGTTAATGCTCATTCGAACTGACCTGTTATTCTCAATTTGATCTGTTATGTAACAGTGCATTCTGCTTATCTCCAATGTTATTGCTCAAATAACAGAACTTTTATGCTCTAAATGCTCTGTTATGTTACAGGGTTTGGTTAAGAACTATCCCTCTCTAGATCTTCCACATTTATTTTAAGATATTCACAGCTGCACTGCTGTACTGCTTATCTCCAATGTTATTGCTCGAATAACAGAACTGTTATGCTCAAAATGGTCTGTTATGTTACAGGGTTTGGTTAAGAACTATCCCTTTCTAGATCTTTCAGATTTATTTTAAGATATTCACAGCTGCACTGCTGTACTGCTTATCTCCAATGTTATTGCTGCGAATAACAGAACTGTTATGCTCAAAATGGTCTGTTATGTTACAGGGTTTGGTTAAGAACTGTCCCTCTCTAGATCTTTCACTTTTATTTTAAGGGATTCACAGCTGCACTATAAATATCTAGCTCAACTTTTGTTTTTCTCTCATTTTTTGTCATAAAATTGATTACGTTTGTCCACTGTACACACTCTGACATATGCAAAGCTTGTGCTTGGCCTCTGCTTGCAGCTGTGCGACTCGTTGAAGATTTTTTAGTGACAACGAAAGTGTAATTGAGTGCCACACAACAGACAATTCGAATACTTGCCACACACACAAGTGGACGTCCCAGCAAAAACAACAACAATAAAAACAATCATAAAAAAAAAAGACAGAAAATACAAGAAAATTGCCATAGTCTGAGCACAAGCCGTGCCAGGTTCCGTTCCATTTCGTTCCATACCGCTTCATTCCATTGTATGAGTTGCCTCTCCCTGCCTGCCATTATGAGTTGTTCTATTTGATTTTTCATTTCCGCTCACACTCGTTGCCATTGCAGCAGGCTGGGGACGAGAGGTAGACGGGGGGCAGCGGCTTCAGCAACATGTGCATTGTGTTGGATTTGTAGCCTTTAGGCTGTAGGACGACGAAGGAGCAGCAGAAGGACTCTGCCATAGTTGGACAGGTTGCACATGACAAGCGCAAAAGTTTTCAAGTGCTGCAGCAGATGAGGGTGGGCCAAACGTAAGCGGAGGCGCTGGCGGTGGCGGCGGCGGCAGAGGAGGCTGGGTAATCGAGCACGACAGCATTTGCCATTAAGTTGAGTTAAAGCGCTTGCCTGTAACGCCTTATTTTTTTGGGGGGGCTGGCTGGGGGGTATACGGATATGGGCGAGTAAAAATGGGTTTTAATTAAAATGCCTGGCATACTTTAAGGCGCGTTACAGTGTGTTTCATACACAAGCATGAGTTCCCAGCTACCAGTTTCCAGGTCCGAGTTCCGGCTGCCAACGGAAGGCAATCGACCTCAAAGCAGCCAGGCTGAGAGCGTCGACAGGCGTAAAACAACTTTACATATTGATTAACAGGAGTATAACAGTCGAGTTTGGGTGTAATATAATACGAGTACTGCATGTAAAAGAACGTTCAATTTTAATATGTATGCTATAAGCTGTTATGCATGTTTGCGAGCACACAAAGCTGGCTTGAAAGTTCGTTAAAAGTTGGTTTGTTTGCATATTATTAAATTACTAATTGAATGCACACAAAGCTGTGCCGCCACATAATTTGGTATAACAATTCATAAACTCTTCATTATTAAAAGTTTGAACTGAACATTTATTTATATCACTTAATATTATATTGTCTAAAAGACAAGTTCGTTCGTTTAACTACACTTTAGTTTAAGTTTTTACTATAAAAATTGATAAGTAAATGCAAGATGGTGGAACAGTTACAGGCCAATTAACTTTCAGCAAGTGAATTTCATTTACATGTTCCCATTTTCACTTGACTTGATTTTGCGGATTTCATTCACTTGCTTCTCATCCTTCTCGCTTAAGAATCTTAAAGTTCTGTTCTCACTATCTACTGTACTTCTATAAAAAGATGTATTAATAGCTGCTATGTTTCTCGCGCAACTTTCAAAATATTACATACAAATATAACTTTGCGTTCACACAAGAAACTTACCGAATGTCTTTTTGTTGTATATTTTTCTTGGCACTGTTTGCAACCCCATAAAAGTTGTCATTGCGAAAATAAAATCAAAGTCCGATACGAAATAGAAATAGAAATAGAATGTCTCAGATATGATTGCCTCATATCTAGCTAGGTGACGTCAGAAGTATGCGCAACATTGCACGTAAGAATGAGGCCTTCAAAAAATGAAACCATTTGAAGGAAATTCAATTCCGCAGCATTTTGCCGTATATGGAAACCGGAACAGGTCTGTATAAAAGTTATATACATAGTATATAACCCTGAAACATTATGCTTAATGTTGACGGTTTAATTAGCACGCACGAAAGCAAACCAATATCGGCTTACTATTCACACATGTACACACACTGACACACTCTAACACACACACACACAGCTTATACACTAATTGATTTCTGGTATTTGCGGCCTCACATATTCGCAAAACGCATATTTTAACTGCCCCACCAAATGACCATGATTGGGGTTTGATTCGGATGTCAAATGTAATGAGAGGACGCGCAAAACTGACAAATTTGATACGTGTTATTAATTTATATTTGAGGGCCATGCTCGCTTTGCATAATGTGTACATTAAATCAAATCCGTTTGATGCAACTATGCAGATTTAAATGCTAAGCCAGCCACAACAAATAGATGCCATTACAAAAACAGCACAAATATCAGCTAACTTTCGAATACCGAAGATTAAATACCCTGATGAACAAACTTAAATCTTTTAATCAAATATGGTGAATTTGGATTTCACCCATGCAACACTGTTGAAAGTCTTAACATAACACATGAAATTTGTTATTAAAAGCTGCATCAATAAGAAAGCCTTAACAACTCATGCCAACTATCGATAGTATCGATGCTTTTTGATTATCCATCACTATCGATAATTTACTCACTATGGCGATAGTTAAATAATTCCTTAAGTAGCTGTATTCAATCAAAGAATCTATAAGAAATGTTTAATTTTACTTTTGTTTACAGTTTATAACAAAAATAAACTTCTAACAGTTGCGATAATGTGACAAAAACTATCGAGAATATGAAGTGGGCGCAATATCAATATTTTTGCAGCTCAATTCCAAACATATGCTTTAGTTAATGTGTTTTCTTCATTGTTTCTCCAATTGATATCAAAAAGTATCGACATTTTTCTAGCGTGTAATGACAGCGTTCGAATATCAACAAATTAGGTCATATTATATTCTTTGTGGGAAAGAAATTGCCTTCATGCGTTATACATTTCATGACAAAGTCCTAATAGCCTCTGCAAGGGTACAAAAGCATATGTATAGTTAAAAGCAAACGCCAACAATAACTTAGTTTGGCTAAAAGCTTGTGCAAACGCTAATTGAGTTTTCTATGCTCATGTTGGATGACGGTTGCCCACGGTCCGGAATTAAATTGATGCGCCTAAGCCCCTACATGGCAGGCAATGCACTTTAGGGCTAGAACTTGGATGGTTTTATAAAAAAAAAAAAATACTGAAAAACTGCTGACGAATTTGTCACGCGCAATCAGCGAGCGCGGTAAGTGCTCTTACCAGATCCCCTTTCCACCCCTCATAAAAGCCAGGACGACGGCCACACCCATGAATTATGTAGCATTTGAATTTGGGTGCCCAATCCTGCAGGCTTATTTCAAGGTCTCTTACTTGTCACTCGCAATGAAATGATCATATTTTCGGTTAGTAGTAGATTAGTTGACAGCTGTCAAAGTTATTCCAGCAAATCTGTCTGTGTGTCTCACAAACTCACCGCTTCTCTTTCTCTGAAGGATATTAGTAAGGGGGGTTTTTTTATAGCCACTAACGAGGTATTTCCCCTACCGAATTTATCGCAGCGGCAAGCATATGCCAAAAAGGTTTGCGTCAGCAAAAGTACTGTACTTTTACCACTTATAATCACATTTAAAATAAAATCATTAATTCACCACAACAATTTAATCAAAATAGTATTTCGAACAAAATAAACTTGACTGTTGAAAATATTTTAATTAACATTTATCAGTGTTAATCAAATTCTCTCACTTGACCGCAAGCAGTGACAGTAACAAGTTTAAAAAAATCTTTCATTTGTCTAGCTAAAATTTAAAATTAATTAATAGCATTGTGTGTGTGCAAGCAATTAAAAGCACTACCCACCAATTGATAATCCTTTATAATTGATTTTAAAAAAATAATCAAATGAATTAAAGCAACATGTCCTACACAAATATCCAATCAGGAGCGCGTCAATGACAACAGTTATACGGCTTTTATTTTCGGTGACGGGGTCTCCAATTATACAGAAAAACGACGTGGCAATAAGTGAGCCAAAAATATCAAATAATTACCTACAACAAAGTGCTCGACTGGGCGATACCCTGTGCTCGCGTTCCAAATATCCAGCGTCCTTCCTTTTCTTACTTTTTTACTCTCTACGACTTTCCAGACAATAAGCTTCAGTACTTATTACCTGCTCCCTATTCTCAAGATAGATAGATATTAAAGACTAAATATAGATGTCAATAAAATTGTAATGCTGGCTCATTTTCTATTGATTTGATATGGAGTGATGAATGTCTCAAGATATTTAAGTAAACTTGGTTTGCGAAAGATACTTTTACAGAGGAAGCTATATACCAAATTTGCTAATTTTTAGCATCTGAGAATATACAGACAGACAGATGAGCAGACAGAACAAATCTATAGCAACTACGCCAGTTTTGGCTGGTTCGCAATTTTGTAAAAACTCAAAAATTTAGGAGGATATTTAAAACTTTAAAAATATTCTTGATTTGTGGAAAATATTCTATTAGGGAAGCCAATATACAAGATTTGGTATCTCTAGATTCTAAGATCATAAATACAGATAGATGAAGAGACAGGACAAATTTGCTATCAACTCGGCCAGTTATTGACTGGTTCGCAATTTTTTAAAAACTAGAAAATGATGGAGAATTTATTCCAAACTGCAAATAAACCAGATTTGCGGAAAATATTATTTAAGAGGCACCTATGTATGTATATGCTACCAAATTTGGTATCTATAAATCCCGAAAATCATAAATACAGTATTGAGCAATGTATACTTCTGATACCTGGTTACTGGGTATAAATACTAAATATGACAGCGAATGCGAACGTTCAATAAGACCAGTTTTGTAACCAATGTAAAAATATCAAATTGCATGCTCAACTCTTCTTCTACTATTTTGCGTACTATGAAATTGTCAATCACATTGATGAGGGTAACGCAACCATACATGGGTCGCTGAATGTATCTATGCATGTGTGAAATTTCACATGGACATTTGTCAAAGAAATTGTTTAGTTACGTACGTACTATATACACGTATATAATACTACTATATGTATTTTTGCATATGTGTTGTGTGCTTATCGTTTTTGTACATTTTGCCAGTTTTCGCAATTTTACAAGCGTATTTGTTCAATATGGCACTATGCCACATGCAACATGTGTGTTTGCTATTTGAATTTGAATTACTCTGTTTATAGATTGTAATGCGCTTTAAATTGAATTTCCATACAATCCAAATATGCAGGTAGTGCGACAAAATCGATTTAAGTACTTTAAATGCATACGTATGTGTACGTTTACTTATGGTAGCAACTGTTGGTGGTTTTAGTTAAATGCAACGTTAAACGATGGCCAATTGAGTTGCACAATTTTGGTAAGCTGTGCAACAGTTGCAACGATGTGGAAAAATGTGCATTTTAAAAGCTGCCAAATTCATCATAAATATTAGCTAATAATAAACGGTTTGTTGAAATTTACGAGTTTTACAATATTTAAAATTTAAATTAATTAATTCGAAAAGTTTCGCACATTATAGGATTTGAAATTCAGATTAAGCGGCATGATTAATAAAAGTTTGAAAAATTGTTCAGCTTTGCTCATGTAATAATAAAATATAATTAAAATATTACCAAAACTAGGTAAGCTTAATCAAATATTTTAAGTGAAAAACTACAGTTTTGTTAATACCTAATAAAAGTCCATCAGCAAGGTTGCGGAAATATGTACAGGATATAAAAAAACATTTATTTTTGGAAACCTTAAGTTTCAGAGAGAGAATCATACAAAAACATAGTAACAAGAATCACACAAAATTAAGGTATTTTCCATAGAAAAGGTATTCAGTCCAGAACCCCCTCCAATGTGACTATGATAATAATAAATCCAGCACAGTATTCCATCCCTTGTTGCTTTGAATAATGAGGACAAAAAAATGCCGGTAAGTGTCGAAGGAATAATAAGATGTGATGCACAGCGTCGCTCTGTAATATAAATTGGATATAATAATCAACTAGGCAGTATATAAGGCATTAAGACTTACGATAGATTTAAGTTGACTGAGCTGTTTATGGAGAGCACAGCACCATTGCTTGTTGCGGAAGAAGTAGAAGTAGAAGTAGTAGAAGTAGAAGTAGTAGAAGTAGTAGAAGTTGTAGAAGTAGTAGAAGTAGTAGAAGTAGTAGAAGTAGTAGAAGTAGTAGAAGTAGATGAAGGATCAGGCGAAGAGTGCAGAAGGAAGGATAAGATGTGATCCACAGCGTCACTCTGTAATATAATTTGGATATAATAATCAACTAAGCAGGCTATATGGACTTAAAACTTACGATAGATTTAAGTTGACCCATGTCAGTTCTGATTGCCAGCTAATAGAGAATACTATGTAAATATGCAGAAAAGTTGATGAAGAAACACAAGAAGAAAAGTGGAGAAGAAATAATAAGATTTGATCCACAGAGTGCTCTGTAAATTAATTTTGATATAATAATAAATTAGGCAGCCTATAAGGCATTAAAACTCACGCCAAAAATATAAATACATGTAAAGGTGAAGAAAAGTTGATGAAGAAGCACAAGAAGAAATAATAAGATGTGATCCACAGCGTCGCTCTGTAATATAATTTGGATATAATAATCATTTAAGCAGTCTATAAGGCATTAAGACTTACAATAGATTTAAGTTGATCCATCCTGAGTTCTGATTGCCAGCTAATAAGAATACATATAAAAAAAGCTTTGTTGACTTTATGATCAAATTTTAGGAAGGAGGGCAGGAAGGAATTCGTCCAAGAGATGTTTTAGAATGGCGATTTCGTAACCTAAGGCGTTAATCGGAAGTAAGGAATTAAATTGTGTATATTACTATAAATATAATGTACTTACCATGACTTTTATTTAACTGACAGGAAGTCTAGAAATTTTGACTATGATAATAATAAATCCAGCACAGTATTCCATCCCTTGTTGCTTTGAATAATGAGCACAAAAAAATGCCGGTAAGTGCCGAAGGAATAATAAGATGTGATGTACAGCGTCGCTCTGTAATATAAATTGGATATAATAATCAACTAGGCAGTCTATAAGGCGTTAAGACTTACGATAGATTTAAGTTGACTGAGCTGATTGTCAGCTAATGAGAATACATATTAAAAAAACAGTTTATGGAGAGCACAGCACCGTCGCTTGTTGAGGGGAAGAGAAGTAGATGAAGGATTAGGCGAAGAGTGCAGAAGGAAGGTTAAGATGTGATCCACAGCGTTACTCTGTAATATAATTTGGATATAATAATCAACTAAGCAGGCTATATGGAATTAAAACTTACGATAGATTTAAGTTGACGCAGGTCTTCTAGGCCGCTGATTGCCAGCTAATAGTGAAGAAAAGTCGATGGAGAAACTCAAGAAAAGTGCAGAAGAAATAATAAAATGTGATGCACAGCGTCACTCTGTAATATAATTTGGATATAATAATCAATTAAGCAGTCTATAAGGCATTAAGACTTACAATAGATTCAAGTTGATCAATCCGGAGCTCTGATTGTCAGCTAATACACAATAAAAACCTATGTTTGAAGGAAGGAGGGCAGGATGCAGCGTCAGCCAGAATTTTGTCCAAGAGATGTTTTTGAATGGCCATTTCATAGCATTCCATTTCTAATAAGTTAATTGGAAGTAAGGAATTAAATTGTATATATAATTATAGTAAATATAATGTACTTACCATGACTTTTTATTTGACTGACAGGAAAAGTTTAGAAAATTTGAATTTGTTTTTAACTTTAATTGCACGAATAGTTTGATAATTTAGAAATTCACGTCACAAGTTTATACACTGTATACACACTTACTGCTTAGCAACCAATACTAACAAATGAGGAAATCAAGCGACCTACTGATTCCTTATTTACTAGAACTAGTTGAGAATTATAAGGCACATCAGTTGTAAATTGTGCTCAAAGTGTTTTTTCGATCTATCATCATCAAATTCACACAGTAGGCGCATCAGAAGTTCAAATTACATCGTTTTGTCTTACTTTTTAGTGTTGTACATCTTAGATCATATGTTTTTGCCTGGAGGTATATTCGAATTGCACATAAAGTGCATTTAATTATTGCCTTCTGTCCGCAACTGTTTGGATATAATTTAAACACGTTTTAATGTTTTATAAGTCCATAACTATGGCTTTCCGTTTGCTTCGTTATCGTTTAGACTTTTAAATGCGTTTTTAATTAAAATACTAAATAGCTAAAGAAAGAATTGATAATATACAATGAAGAGCAAAGAAGTAAGCACATTTCAATAAGTTTATATATGTATGTATGTAACTCAAGTCAGCTTTATCTTGTAGATACACTTTCACATTCTACTGCAATTTTAACTAGCTTTTTACTCAGCCAAGCTAACGACCTTATGCTGTGGGTAAATACAGCGCATTGTAGTCTTATTCAAGCATTATATCCCGGGCAGTTTATAATGATGGAGTGCAGTTTGCAAGGGGCCTGAACTTTTATGAGCTAGTACAAATAGTAGTACTCTGCTGGCAGAGCACATAATAAAAGCTACGCAGCACTCATACGCCACGTGCTCACGGTATCAGGAATAAAGGGGTAGCGGCAGGAGGTAGGAGGTAAGCTAGAGTCAAGAGGCACGTGTGTACATTTTTAATTATGCGAGCACACATACTACACGGTGAAAACTAACCGTGAATTTTAAGCGGCAGCAGCAACTAACTTATTAAAATCAACTCGACTGCAGTGTAAATATTTGGCCAACAAAGCTAAATTAAAGCTTTGGACAAGGCCAACAATGGGTGACCTAATCTCTGGCTGACCATCTTTTGATGGTCGAGTTACTCAGCCAAATTGCCAAGCGATTTGCATGACGATAGGCAGCCGGGCAGCATCACAAGGATTCAAGGATCCAGGCCCCCGCGGCGACTGTTGCTTTCGTACTAGTATTGTACTCGTATTAAAACTAGAAAAAAAGAAGAAAAAAATAATAATGAAATAAAGGAATACAAGTTGTAATGCCTTGTAAAGAGCCACAAATCCTTTTTGTAATCCGGCTTTGTGCCATGGCGATGATAACCTAAAAGTGTGCAAAGCCGATGAAGCTACAAAAAAATGTTTGTGAACTACGACAACTACATAAAATGGGGCTCCAACTGAACTTTCATCAGATGTTGGAAAATTGCTTAATTTTCACAGCAGGCGAACACGAACGAAAGAAACAAACCTGAATAGTATAAATCGCATAGCACAGTGAGCCCCAAGAAAAATCATTATATGGCTCATTTGTTTGCGCCTCTTCAAGAGCTGCTTATTATATTCTGATTATTTTTGGCACGCGTGTTTCCCCGACACAACAAAGAACAATACAGTCCAGCTGGAATGACCTATTGGTATTTACTCAACTATAACATACCCTATGTAGAAATCAAGTTTTTTGTGCGAGACCTGGGGTAAAACTGTGTAATTCTTATCCCATAAACACCCATAAATACCCGACTACGAAACTCCTTGTACCCAGGTCTAAAACTTCCAATTATTTCTTCGTCCACTTACACATACATACACACATACACAAAGCCGCACACACACGAGCCACTGCGTAAACGAGGCATTCTAAGTTGGGGCTGTGCTTCTTTTTCCCCCCTTACTGCAGCACTGAATCTTCTTTCTTCAATAACTTTCGTGTTTATTATCCAATCGACTTAAAATTCGGAAAGTAGATTAAAAGTGACTAAAGTATTATACATGCCGAATCCCAAAGCTCTATCTTCAAAATTGTTGGTGTAAAACGTTTTTATCGAATTGCGGGGGAACGGAGAGAGATATCTGAAATTGAAAACAAACTTGATCTGCGTATGGTATACAGGAACCTACATTCCAAATTTGCTGTCTCTAGCTCTTATAGTTGCTGAGATCGACAAGTTCATACGGACGGACAGACGAACATGCCAAATCGAAATCTCTTTTGATACTGATCAAGATTATATATATTTTATGGGGTCGGAGATGTTTCGTTCTGTCTGTTACATACATTTGCACAGATTTTGTACCCCCTTTTTACCCATTTTAAGGGTACAGGGAGCAAAAACCTAGAGATGGGCAATTCTTTTCAAAACTCTGAGCATAACAGCTTAAGATATATAATACAGCAGCACACATCATTTTACATAACAGATCATTTTGAGTAAAGCATCTCAAATTAGTTCTTTGCAAAGAAGCATTTGTATTTATTGTGTTAATATAATTAATAAAGATACCATTCATTCATTCTTTTATTTATTTTTAAAACAGAGCTTTCGATAGTGGCATTATCATTTAAATCTGCCGATAGCTTAACATATATTTAAACAAAATCAAATTCACGTATTCCTAGTTGATCCACTGTTTGAAAGATATGGAAAAACCAACTTCTCATTAATCAGCCGTCAATATGCATGTTCTTTCTCTTGTTACATTTTGTCAGATACTCTCTGCCTTCATTTTAGAGGGTATTACGAATAAAAAAAATACAATATTTTCAACAGACTTTCCCCAGTTGTCCAGTGGCTCGTTGTAAACAAATTCATAAATATACATACATCCGACATGACCCCGTACTACAACTAGGCCTAAAGAATGGGCCAATGTCTGCTTTTCGCATAATTTTTTCATTTATTTTACAGTGTGTGTGTGTATGTGTGTGTTTCATTGTGTTATTGTGTGTGTGTGTGTGTGTATTGTGGCACTGGTCGTTTGGCCTGCTTTGTCCATAATGAGATATCTCTATTTCTCTTTTGTTTCATTTCATCATTATATTTTTTTGCCAGTCTTACCGTTTGTTGCTTTTCTTATTATTGTGTGTGTTGTGTGTGTGTGATGTGTGTGTGTGTGTTGTTTTTGCATGGCCGTTGGGAAATTCATGCAGCCAAAAAAAGCTGAGGGCTCAAATAGCAATGATGCCGTCGACGTGGCCTTATTAATTAGAACACGCGCCTGCGTTTTTTTCACACCCAAATCTTCTCTTATAGTCTTCCCCTGTGTCCCACTCTTCACGTCTTCCATCCTGCCTCTCTTTCTTTTGAAAGGACACATTTTTAGGTAATTTAAATTCATTGCAATTTTCGGACGGTTCAAGTGTTATTTGCATATGAATGACAGCACTCAAGCAATAGGACACAGTTGAGTTTCAAGGGTCAAGAGAACTGTCCTGACCGTCATATTTAATAATAGTAGCATTAAAAATCTTTAGTCTGCAGCTGAAACCACTAACAAATGTATATAGAGAAACTTCCCGATCAAAACACTTCCATAGAAAAGTCGAGATATTTATGTGATAGAAATTTCTTATATTTTCTAGATTATAAATTCTTGATCAATACAATATACAATACTTTAGCAAAACTTCCTTTAATATTAACAACGGCAGCTACAGATACTCAATAAATGGCAGAAAATATGACAAAATGAAGAAGTCGTTCAGCAGAACTAATCGCTGACTGATTTCCGCTGACTTTTCTTACTGCAAACTTGGTAATGGCGCTGAATCCTAAATACTATGCTGCTTAAGTCAGCGAATTTGATTAAGCTGTACATATTTGGCAACAAAGCAAGCCAAACTAGCTGAAAAGACAAATTTTCATCGATAAACAAGTCAGCGGAAATCAATCAGCGCTTAGATATGCTGAGTGAGCCTATTGGCGGTAATATGATTGTATCATTCATTTAGATATAATCTTTTTTGCTCTAAAACATGTGTATAAGAAGTGTATGTATGTAACTTTAACACGAATAATTCAAAAATCCAAAAAGTTGGGGAGCCAAGCCCGGGCCGAAGAAGTGATTGTTCGGGTGCTAGAGTAATTGCCTGCGGGTAGTAGCATAATGAGAGATTGAATGATGGAGGATATTCCCAATTTAAGACCTGCCTTTTTTGTATGAAGTGTTTGTTTTGTGTATTGGAACATCATTTTTAAGATCCATGTATATGTGAGAAAATCGGGCTTCGTTCTTCGTTCATTTTATAAATTCAATCCGAGTCAGCATGTGCTGAGGCGGCACTCAACTCATTGGCTGCTACAATGGCCTTCTCAATGGATATCTTCAACTTTCGCATGTCCATGTCCAGATAGATTTTGCGCTCATAATTATCAGCCAATTTCTCAATGACACGGCTTAGATGCTGCTTAAAAATGGTAAATTGCTCCTCCTCACTGACCATGGCAAGGGGATGACCGTGCAAGCAGCGTTGGAATTCATTTTCGGCCAATGCCTCGGCCAGATCATCCTCAATGTTATCCTGTTGCTTGCGAATTCGACATATCTCGGCATCCAGGTCGGCTTGCTCATGGCACAGCGACTCATAATTGAATATCTTCATATTGACCTCTTGGCTAAGCACCACGCCGGGATTAATTTGACGGGCAAAGAGTCGGGATAGGCTGGACATGGCAGTTAAAACAGCTTGTCCAACGCTTTCAACGCAAATAAGTTACGATTATATATATATATAAATTAGTAATTTTGATGTAGAATCTTTTACTTGACGTGTAGCAGTGAATTTTAAATAAAACAAATATTTACGCCGACTATATTACAATTTTCAACAACTACAAAAGCCTGCCTGTCCAAAGCACAAAATACATTGTACATAGTACAACACACATATCTCTATTGAGAGAAGCAAGCAAATGGGCTTTTAACTGTGCTACGCGCTATGGCAGCGTCAGCTTAAATCTCCATTAATGGTTCGCACTGTTGGAATGAAATTAAAGCCGCAGCAATCTCATTTCCGCTTATTTTTCACGTTCAGAGTACGCAAAAACAGAAGCGCAGCGTGCGAATGAGACACTATGCAGCCAAATGCTGCGATAGAGTAGAGAGAGAGAGAGAGAGTATGGCAAATTAAATTGCGTATACGCCGAGTTGCCGCTGCGGTAAATGTGGCCACGTCGCTGTCGCCGTCGTCGTCGCCGTCGTCGTTGTTGTGTGTGTGTGTGTGTTGACTCTATCGTTAAGTGCATAAATTGAATAATGCGTAACATCTGCAGTGTCAACTCTGTTGCGATAGAGTTGCCAGATCACTATACGAGCATGAAGCAGTATTTGTGTTTTAAATTTATTGAATTTCCTTTTGCGGACGCCGCAAAAGCAGGAAAACGAGCCACATAAACCATTAAATTATTACTTTATCAAGCAACTGAATATCGCCACAATTTAACCAAAATTTCATCAGATTTGCAGTTGTAATAAACTCATGCCATTTTCTTATAGTCTTTTGTATTTTTTTTATATATATATACAATATAGTATATCGTTTTTATGGCTAAGCAAAATGCGTTTATCTGTCTGGCTTTCTTTTTTGTATTCAATCAAAGTTATTTGAGTGCAGCCAAGCAAAATGCAAATGAATGCATTTAACAAGTTGCAGCAACTGGCTTCAGCTTCAGCTCAGCTCAGCACACAACTTAATTTACATTTAGACCACAGAGCTGAGCTGACTAACGGCAAACCAAATAAACGCAAAACTAAAACTTTTATTGACATTGCCGGACCACAGACAAATGCAATGCCAAAATCCATTGCTTATATGCAGGTGCACTGAGAAAAAAATAACAAAATGTATACAAAGTATCTTAACAGGTATATTTGGAGACTTTTTTCAGGAGACTTTTTAATATTTCATATGCAAATATAATATTAATAGGCACATATTGGATTTTAAATTGTTCCATATTTCCATATTCCCAAAGAAAGTCCTTTGACATTGACGTTTAATAATAAATAAATATTTAGTAAAACTACAAATTTAGAAACACTTGAACTGTTTTTCAGCATGAATGCAGTTTTTAATACATACTATATTATTAAAAACACATTTTAATATAAATTATATTTACTCATGTATTAGAGCTGCTAAACAAAAGACGCCACTATCGATTTTATTCAATAAAAATGCTTAAAATAATCGATAAATTGCAAATGTCGATTATTTAAAAACTCAATTGATGGTTTTGTATTTAGTCGGAAGAATACATTTTTGGATGATTAGAAGACACACAGGTTTTCCTTTTAATTGCTACAAATTAATCGATGTTTTTTTAATTTCCGCAACTATCGATTGTTTTTCAATTTTGCGATGATTCAGTAATTCCCGGTACACCCTTAAAATCAAAACAATATATTGTCTTCCATTTCCACAATTGTATAAAAATGAAACTTGTACATATCTCTTTAAAATCTATCTATATCTATCATATCTATATATATATATATATCTATATCTATATCTATATCTATATCTATATCTATATCTATATCTATATTTATATTTATATCTATATCTATATCTATATCTATATCTATATCTATATCTATATCTATATCTATATCTATATCTATATCTATATCTATATCTATATCTATATCTATTTCTATATCTATATCTATATCTATATCTATACCTATATCTATATCTATATCTATATCTATATCTTTCTATCTATCTATCTATATATAATGGTATGAGCAGTATTAGTATTTTTTTAGCTTTATTTATGTTTTATATTAAATTTTAATAATATCACAAATGCAGTCTGATATTGTTTAGATTTAGCTGGCAATCTTTTGAGCAGTGTAGTACTCGTATACACGTATTTGTTGTTACTTACTTGTTTTTTGGGGTAAGCATTAATGCCATGGATTCTTATAGGAGCACTCATAAGACGGAGATGCTTGCATTTTATATGCTCTTTAAACACAGCCATTGGCTTTACTTTAATTAATTAAATTGTATTGGCCAAATCCCCCTCCAAACAAGCGACTGCGGCTAGTCTTTGACTAACTGATTAACTGACTGACTGATGAACTGATGAGCTGACTCACTGACTAACTGACTGACTGACCAGTCCGTAGACAAACAGGCAGCACAGACAATTGCAAATGCAAATTATGTTGCCTGCCTTTCTGCGAGTATTTGCCCAATTTCAGACAGACAGAGCAGCTTCTATATAACAACACCACCCATAATACCCAACCCAAGCTGACCACTGGCCTGAAAGTCACGCACTTATCTATCTATATATACATTGGGGTGCGATTTCTTTCTTTCATTTTAACAACTCCAGCTTGATTGTGAACTCTGTGAGTCAATGGGCAATTTGACTGTTGAGCCAATCAGAATGTTGCCTCGTTACTGCAAAGGCTCTTTAAAGTTTAAACTTAAAGTATATGGCAATCATTGAAAATCAGCCAATACACAAGAAATACCTATCAAAAATCATGGACAAGTTTCTTCTTATGAAAAGTTGTTAGTAACTTTTTTTGCAAATCAAATGACAAAGTTGTCACAAATATCTAAAACATTTTGTGTTTCCTTTTTGTTGTCGCTAGTAGTCTACTATGGAATACACTGTAAAGTAAAAAACATAAATACTATTAAAGAAAATAAATATTATTTTAAAGAATTTCAATCAGCGCAGGAATCTATTTATATATTAATATTATATATTTTTGTATTAAGGAGCAACTTAAGATGGGGTAGTTCAGGTTACTTGACAGTTCTAAGGACTCTGTAACATAACAGACCATTTTGAGCATAACATTTATGCTGGCATGAGCATTAACATTTATGTTATGTTATGATAATGTTAATACTCTTGCGAGCAGAGTTGCTATACTCAAAATGGTCTGTTATATTACAGAGTCTTTAAAACTGACGATTTAGCATTAAGAACTTCTCTGCCGCTCACTTTAACATAACAGATCATTTTAAGTAACATTTCTTTAGATGTTAATAATAAAGAGCTTCACTTCCGGGATTCCCTCATAACTTTTCTTAGTAGAGTATAATCCACAAGGGGGAAAACGTTTTTAAATTACAATACATTGCGAAATTTATTCGTAATCATGTCAAACTTGTATTTGTTTTGCTATTGTTAAGATTAAAACGCTTACTCATGTCAAATGCGATTAATGTTACTTTAAACAACGACCACTTATATTTATAAATAAATATACTCATGTATTTATAAAGAAAAAGATTAGAAAGCAATTACAGTTTACTCATAGTTTTTATGTTTAACTTTCTCTAGCGTTTGGCTACTGAAATATCATTTTTCATTGTAATTTTGCACATAAGAAATGCAATTGCAATCAAAAGAATTGAATTTTCAGCTAGTTAATACTGACATTGAGTGAAAAACTGACAATGCAATCATTCAATTATATTAAAAACCAGTCAATGGAGCACTTAAGACACTCAAGGCGGCTCATCAATAACAATTGCAAGCCACAAATTCCACTAATTTGCTCAACGAGAAGCCACTCAAAATTTAGGATGATTTTTTGAAGGTCGATGTTGAGAGGCTTACTTCCCCTCACCCTGCCCAACCCACTTTTGATTATGATAAATGATTGCTACTAGGAGAGCATATTTCAAAATGTGCTGAAAAATAGAATGATGCGATAATGAGGTGTTATTAATATCAACTTGTGACTTATTTAGTGACAAACAATGGACGACCAAACAAAAATTATGCAAAAATGTGTGCGACATTGACGACGAGTTATTCTAACGAAGTGTTCGAGAGTATCTATAGAGGAGTCTCAGAGTCTTAACCCGTTTTTGGGTCTTTAGAAATAAAAATAAGCCGGCACAAGGCGCTCTTCAAAGTGTCAAGAAAACAAATGACGGTCAATTTCTTGCTATTCTTTTCTTTTCTTTTTCATTTCTTTTCTTTACATTTCTTCTCCTTTTGGGCCAAAGTATCTGTTTGCCATACATTTGTGGATGCTTGGCCAAGTTGGTGGCAAGTGTTAAACTTATCTTATACGCAACGTTGCCTCTGCCACTTGACAGGCCCGAAGGACGCATTGAAGCTTAAGGCGAGTATCCCTCGCCGACAGGTTGGTAACTTGAGAACATAAAAGGGATTTGTATTGCGTGTAGTCAACGCATAAAAGAATAAAATGAAGCTTATTAAAACGTAAGGCAAGTATTAAATTTAGATGCCATAATGCCTGAGAGCTCATCATAAAAACAGCCTCAAAACAATACAATATATATTCATATATATTTTCAATTGGAACAATCAATTGATGTGCTTTAATTTTCATCACTTTTAGCTTGATTATTTAATAATTTCGAATGGCTAAAATCAATGCTCATAGATAATGGCCTTCTGGCTGGCCACGTTTTATATAATTTCATTTCATTTTTTATCCTCTCTGTGCGCCTGTGTAATCTGCTTAGTGTCATTTAATTGCTGGACCAAACTTTAATTAGCTAATCAAGAATTTATGCATCATTAATTATGTTGAGAGGCTCTCGTTATTTCTGCTTGCTTTTCGACGCCACACAAAAATGTCCTGTGAAATTATATTCAAACTGAACAATTAAGTAGACGCACGTGCTTCGCAATTTTATGTTTATTTAATATGACGATTTTTTAATTAAATTATTCGAAATAAATTTCCAATTTCGTTTATAGCCATTTGCTTTGAAATTAATGTTCAGGCGGCTTTTTTATCATAAATAAAAAAACTGAAGTTATTCAAACACATTTGACTGAGTTTTGAACTCTTATTAAAAAGTAAACTTCACACAAAATATCAAAACTTATTTTAAAGTTATCGAAATAAACATTTTAGACATTTATTGAAACGGTTCTAAATCTGTTTTTGGCCTGATTTAATGGGAAAATTTTTGTATCTTTATATTTCTTAGGCAACTGACCCAAATTTCCATTGCCATTTGCTTTTCCAAACCAGCTTGAACTTATAATTCGAATTCAACTTTAAATCAATAAATAGAAAATCTTTCCTATCGACATGCAAATATTTGAGCCAGTGTCAAAATCCACTTTCAACGAATAGGAGCATAACATGTTGAGCAGAATATATTTAAAAAATGCTTTACTTATTTCTGTTAAGTTAATTTGAAAGCGAAATACATATATAAACAAGTAAGAATACTATAGTTGAGCATACCCAACTACAAAACTCCCTGTACCCAGGTCAAAAATTTGCGATAGTAACTTCCTACACTTACACATACACACATCCATACACACCACAAGCGACAGCGCAAGCAAGGCATTTTAAGTGGCGGCTGTGCTGCTTCTTCCCCCCGCGCTGCTGTACTGAATCTTGTATGTTGAATAACTTCCGTTTTTATTATCCTATCGACTTGAAATTTGGACAGTAGATTAAGAGTGACTAAAGTAATATACATGCCAAATCCCAAAGGTATACCTTTAAAATTGTTGGTATAAAACGATTCTAACGAATTGCGGGGGGGGGGGGAGGTATCTCAAATTGGAAACAAACTTGATCTGCGTATACAGGAACCTACATTCCAAATTTGGTGTCTCTAGCTCTTATAGTTGTTGTGATGACGCGTTCATCCGGACAGACGGACGGACGGACGGACGGACAGACAGACGGACATGGCCAAATCGAAATCTCTTTTGATACTGATCAAGAATATATATATACTTTATAGGGTCGGAGATGTCTCCTTCTGCCTGTTACATACTTTTGCACAGATCCAATACCCCCTTTTTACCCATTTAATGGGTACAGGGAGTAGAAAGTGAGGTTAAAGCTCAAATATGTATTGAGACACCTAATCCAAAATAACAATTCAATACAAAAATTATACAAAAATACAACAAAGCAAAAAGAAAATAAATCTATCTATCAATCGCCTTAAAAACACATTATGGGCAATTTTCTGGTATAGCAGCAATTTATGTCTTCGATCACATTTTGCTGACAGAGACAAACAATAGACAAGAACAAATGGCAAGTGGAAAATGTTTTCAAAAAGATATATAAAATTGCAAAAATTGGGTATTAATTAAATTTGATGTCAATTCAGGCCATGGCCCAATTTCTATTGCAAAAATAAATATTCTGGGCCTTTTCAATTTGCCTGCCAAGCAGAAATGGCAACCTGGCAGAGACGCTGAGCTGGCAAAAGCACACACAAAAATGGCAATAAAATATGGTCAGTATGATAAGGCCGATAAGTAAACTATGCCAGTGCCCGAGTCTAGCTCTATATATATATGTATACATATATGCCAGCAACAGCAACAATAGACAGCTACAAAAAATAAACACAAAAAGCGTCTCATAAATCAAAACAAATTGCAAAGAAATGTGCGCAATAAAAACAAATATATGTATATATATGCTAGTTCCAACAACAAAAAATTGGTATTTAAATAGATGCGCTGACAATAAAGGTGGCACAACAATGGACTGCCAACCGAAGGACTCTCTACTCATCAACTCACCAGACCTCAACAGACCTCACCGGGCTTCACCAAAATGCCCAATGCGAGACGACGATTCAAAGATACGCAGCAAAATGAATCATCAAGTTACGGTGGGTGGGGTGGGGGGGCAGGAGTGGTATACGGAACAGAAGGTGGGCGGTAGTTTCCCATAATGTTGCTCAATCATGTAAAACATGGGCAATTAGCAGCCAAGCAGCGCAGAAGGCTCCAAAGATAATGCATTGCGCCCAGTTGGGAGTGCGAGCTGGGAGGTGCCAGTTACTAGAGGTGGACGGTACGAACAGTGGGCTAAAGTAACAATTTAACTTTAAATTTTGATATATTCAATAAAAATAATAATTAGAGAACCCCTAACCTCAAATTATTCGACTTAATTCTTGTATATACTAAGCGAAACTACTCTGAACTTAAAATTTTAATATATTCAATAAAAATAATAATTAGAGAACCCCTAACCTCAACTTAAAATTTTGATATATTCAACTAAAAATCATAATTAGAGAACCCTAACCTCAATTATTCAACTTAATTCTAAAATATAACTAAGTTCCACAACTCTTAACTTAAAATTTTGATATATTCAATAAAAATAATAATTAGAGAACCTCTAACCTCAAATTATTCGACTTAATTCTAGTATATACCAAGCGAAACTACTCTGAACTCTGCCGTCAGTATTCATCTGAGTTTTACCTTGCCTTGAACACAACACAATGCAGAAAGTAATAACATTCCGTACTAAACGTTGATACAACAAAAATCAAATATATATATAGTGTTTAAAGCTTTTAAATGGTTCTGAACTGTTTTGTCTGCTCAAAAGCCAATTTTACATTGATTTTCGGAATTCGGAACCGCTAAAAATTTCGATTTAAAACGATTTTATCAAAACCATTTGGGAACCTCAAACTTTTTTGGATCTTCGAATTCCTTTGTAGATATCCAAACTAGTAATTCATTCAAAACTTCTGAATTTTCAAAGTTGTTAACACAAAAACTTAGTTCCTGATCGATTGGTCGTATGGGAGCTATAGAGTTGTTGGACCTTCCTGCGATCTCATGGTTTGGTTTTTATACTGTTAGATCGTTCCTTAGGCCCCACTGTGAAACTGGGGGGAATGGGCACAACATGATAGTCAGTTCGCTGCCATTTCCATTTAGCTTTCCCAGACATATTGAATTTCACTTTGGTAATTTACGTAATTGCGCAACAGAATTATGCCGCAGTACAAGATGCGAGGGGGGATAGCCACATACATAATTGCAATTATTATTAGTTGTTCTTGCTCATGTTGTTGCTTTCGTTGTCGTTGTTGCCGTGTGAACGGTCGCAATCCTCGCTACCAAGTTGTTGGGCTCTGCCAACTCGGGAAAGATATGTCAGATACATAAGCATGTAGGTATCTATGTTTGTAAGTACTATATACGAGTAGATGTATGTTGCACTGGTTGCAATGTGAGCAGTTCCAACGTGGTGGAAGACAGTTGGTCTGATAGACAGTTTGACGCGCAGTCGTAAGGATAAACGAGATATTCAGGCTTTGCCTACAATGCTCACAATTGAGTTTGTAACTTGCAATTGAAGTGAAAAGTTACATGGAAAACACGTGAGAGTGCACCAGGCGAGGGGATACTGGACTAGTAGTCGGTCTAAGCATCTATTGAATATCTTCGGTGTTTGTTAACAGATTATGAAATTTTAACAATCGATACAGAATTATCAACAAATCAAAGGAAGTAAATAATAGTTATAACTACACATATATTAAAGAGGGCTAAAAAGAACAGCTCTATTCTAAGTGCCAAGGGTGTAGTTCCACCAAATGTTCCTATGGCAACTATCAGGATGTATGTAAGGTTCCGAATCAATTTAAATTTCCTTAAGTTTGACATGGGGGGAATTTCTGAGATCCGAAATAAACCTTACCTGCGCCTGCCAACACTCGAAAATTTGGTGTATCTAGCTCTAAAAGTTGCTGACGGTCAAACGGACAGACAGAGGGGGAGAGAGAGAGAGGGAAGAAGAAGAGAACACAGACGGACAGACAGACGGACACTGCAAAATTGACTTAGCTATTGATACTAATCATAAATATACATATATACTTTATAGGGTCGGAGATGTCTCCTTCTGCCCGTTTTGTATAGATCTTATCCCCCTTTTGTACCCATTTTATGAGTATAGGGAGTAAGAAATGGATAAAGTAAGAATGGATAAATTTTATTAATTCAAATGTTTTTTGACTATAATTGCTATAAATTGGTGAAAATCATAACGATTAAGAAATTGCAAAATTGTATTTCTTATATACTCGTATTATAAAACACTCTGTAGAGGTTATAATAATTAATAATAATAAGGTTATTTGAAAATCTTAAGATATTCGTTCTCGACAACAATCAATTGTTGATAGATGTGTACATACATACATACAATACATGTAGATATGTATGTAAGAATGTTCTCAGTGTCGATGCATTGATAGTATTTTAGTATATTTTGTACTATTTTTGCACTCACCTGCAATTTGTAATTTTTGGCATTTTTTGGCACCATTTGTTATTGTTATGCATGAGCACAAACGAATGTAATTAGAACTTTAAGCGCGCAACAACACGATTTGATATCTCTTTCGCACTCATATAGCCATTCATACCCCGCACCCTCCCCCTACTAACCAACTTTCTGTCGTATTTTCGCACATTTACCGCCCCGGTTATGCATACTGAAGGTATAAAAAGCATAAAGATCAACGCGATTAAATTTATTTTTTTTTGTCGCACTCTCTTTACTACTGTCACGTAACGGTAAACTAGCGCTGTTTACCCCGCGCGCCAACGACCGCGTTCGTTATGTTTACCAGCACGTGTTTTGTTGCAGCGAGCACGACGAAGTTTAAGAGCATTGAAAACAGCGAAATACAATAAACTTTGCTTTTTATTATGATTTATTTAACACACTTTTATCTGCGACAAGGCAATAACTTATTTGAAGCTGACGCTAAGTATAGACTGAAGTTGGCTGCGCTTTGTCAAAGATGCCAAATTCTCTTCTTTCCACAGGTGATCCGCTCTGTTGCGTAGCAATCAGCTTTTAATACACACCGCCCACACAGACAAAACCTGGCTGGTGGTGCCTAAGGCGCCATATGTTTGAACTCAAGTTATTGCGAGAATAATGTAGGAAATAAACTTTGTAAGTTGTGTGCGCTAGATATAAGCTGTTAACCGTATTATACAGTGGATATTAAATTTCTAGTCTTTCAGTTTTATAGCTATTGAAATTAAATGAAAATTTAACTTGGATTTAACACAGCTGCTTCTGTTTTATTACAGGCAAAGCATGTGTCGAAACAGACCGGATCGGATAACACGAATAAAAAATAATAATATAAATAAATAAATGAAATACAAAACCTCCCATAAGAAGAAGCATTGCTCGAAAATTGAGCTGCTGTATAAAAAACATTTTTTTAATTTTCAATTTCTGATCAAACTTACCAAATATAAATATTTTATACAATTATCAATCAATCCACTATATCATATAGCTGCCGTAGCAACAATCGGATGAAAATTGAATTTTTGTGTAGTTAATTAACTCTTTTGATTCTACAGATATCCCAAATAATCTCAAGTGAACCACATAAAAAATTAACATTACTATAGATTTCATTCAGATTTTCATATTTTCACTTGTCTTATGTCTTATCTGTTATTTCCTTCCCTTCTCTTCCTCTAAGTCTTCTCTTCTTTCATTGTCTTATGATTTAATTTTTACATAATATAAGGCCATAATATGTGGCTTTCACTATATATGTTTGAATTTATATTATAAAGAGAATTTTAAAAATTATGACATTATTTCATTTAATTTCTTAAGTTTGTTTTGTTTTGAGTTAATCAAACTGTGCACTGACCTGCTCAATTGTAAGTTTTATTATGTCTTTATATTACAAATAGTATAATTTAAGGTTAGGTTAGGTAGAACCGGTTGACCACTACAAGGTGATCCCACTTAGACCGAGCAGGTCCTTAGTGTGCCCGGATACTGAAGGTCCTTAGGAGGTTTGTTGATCCTGCAGAAATCGTGTGCGCTTGGCAAACGCCAGCACCGCATTGGGAGTGTGTCTGGCCGCTTCTTCTAGGGATGCGATTTTTAGCTTTATAATGCTTAAATTTTAGGATAATAAGCTGACTTTATCATATAACAGTTATATTTAAGAATAATCATTCGAAAATTGTATTTTTTATAGGAAACATTGTTGCAAGGATATACTTATATCTTCGGCTATTGTTTCTTGTTTATTTATTATTAATTTATTTAATTTATTTCATCATTTAAAATCTGCTTAAGACTACAATAATTGGAATTTTTATATATATTTATTATCACAATCGACATTACAGAACTGTTTTAAGTGCTAAGGTGTCTCGCTTAGCGCCAGGACAATATTTGGTTGTACTTGAGAATAATTGATGTAGAGAATAATTAAAGTATTTAATCAATTTTTGTGGAGAACTGATTGATGTTCACAAATTTTGGGACAGACTTTAAGCCAACAGTGCTTTAACTAGCCTCCTCTGCAATTCAGTATTTATGGCGAATGTTGCCGCCACCCCCTGCACCCGCTCGGCACCCGCCCGGCACCCGGCCAACACTTATGTTTCTACCCAACATTGTCAACAGGAAACAAATCGCAGCCATCAGTTTTGAGCACAATGTTTAAAGAACATTTTAAAATTCAGCAAAGACGCTGCTTTGTAATTGTTGTTGTTGTTGTTGCTGTTGTTGTTGCTGTTGTCGTTGTTGGATGGCATGTCTGTATATTATTTCATACGCACGTTGCTTAAGCACGGCAATAAATTTTGCGAATATTTTCATATGCGTCGTCAACAAATGCGCCAACAGAAACGCAAAGCGCACGCAGAGACCTCGAGGTTGCCACGCAGCCGCCCGTTGCCACCCGCCGCCATTCCACTCATCTACCACAGCACGCGCTGCTGCGGTTACACAGGCAATGAAGCATACTTCCAGGCGGCAGGGTGGGGTGTGGCAAGTCCCCGCCCCCGCCAAACAACCAATGAGGCAACCCCAAACAAAGCAGCGTACCGAAATGTAGCTGACATATAAGTCTTGCCCCTCGCTTGGAGGAGTTTTGCAGGAGTTGTTTTGGCGTGCTCGCTTCTGGTTTTTGTAATATTCAATTTGAAGCGCTCAACATGTTGCATGCCACATGAGTCTGGCGGCAAAGAAAGAAACCATTTAGTGACAAATTAAGTGCGCTCGTATGCGTGTTAATTTTCGCCCAGCAAAGTTGCAAAAATTAAGCAAACGACAGCCAACAAGCAGCCAAAGAAAGCTTAACGCAATTTATTAAACATTATTGTGCACAAATTGTTTATTTTGTTGCCGGCAATTTATGGGGCAAGTGTTCAAGAGCAGAAGAACTGAAGACCAACTGAAGCCGCTGGAGTCCAATTTATGTGCCCCGAAACAATCGCTGCCCCGCTTTGCCGCTTTGCGGCAGCTTAACTGTCGAATTTTATGCGACAACAAAACGTTAACGTGCCTCATTCGCCTCATATTCGGACATTGTAGTTGCCGGTTTTATTGACAATGTGGCACACAGAAGCGCATTAAAATGCAGCAAGCGAGTGCATTATGACTTAATTTTAATGCGGCACGTTCATAACTTTTATGTAGTGCCAAAAGGTGCGATAAACAGCTTGCAACATTTGCCCCAGCCTCATTAAATATTATCCGTAATTGGCCACTTCAATTGGTTGCTGGCCACGTCGCATTGTCAGTCAACGACTGGAATTGCTGCTTCCCCATACTTGCCACTTGCCACTTAGCCACTGACTGCTGCCACTTGGCGGCTTCATTAGGCAGCTGTCACAAATAGTTGGCAGCTTCTGTGCTGTGGCTTGCCAGTTGCCTCCAATACGAGTCCTCTATGTCCTGATCACAGCTGCAGCAGCCATTTAACTCACGCCAGTGGCAACCACAAATTGCATTCCATTTTGGGGCACATTCCTTTTCTAGGTATTTAGTAAGCAACCGAGCAGACAAATATCAAACCAAGGCAACCATTACAAGCGGCGTTCATGTCAATTGTTCTCGAATTCAATTTCAACATAGATTTCAATAGATTGCCATTTAATTGAAATTAATTTCTTGCAATCAATGATCTTAAGTAGTTCCTTAGTTCCACATAAGTTCTTATTGATTGTAAGATGTTAAGCATTAAAATAAATATAATAATATTTCATTTAAAAGTTTGTATTTTCAGTCATATAAGAAATGTTGTAGTTTATGAAATAAAATTAATATATTATTTAATCAAATCATTTGAAAATTGAGTCTTTAATAAGAGAATAAAACTTAATTTTTAAAGGAATTAATTTTAATATATTTATTTGATAGATTATAAGAGATAATTCCAATGGAAAATATATTTTGTTGCACATAAATGAACTCTGTATATCTTTAACTATAAAATGCTTGGGATATTTTTGATAATTCTCATATTTCTCTAAATATAAATAATTTA